>JBAJHX010000001.1:12388711-12403313 GCA_037176925.1 Amniataba percoides
TGTGTGTGTGTGTGTGTGTGTGTGTGTGGTTTGTATGTGTCTGGCTGCAGGTGATTAACAGTACAGAGGACCTTGGCGACCACGAGGGTTTGTGGGTGCCGACAGGGTGTGACAACAATCTGTATATGCAGGTCCTCTGTGTGTGTGTGTGTGTGTGTGTGTGTGTGTGCGTGTGTGTGTCAGTGACGTGAGGCCACGTGTTTGTTTCGATCAAAGCGATGATATTATGCAAGCTCTTAAGTACTGTTGAGTGCTTGTGGGTTACAGTGGCTGTTGGAGAGGAGGAGATAAGGATTTGGCGTGGGCCTAATTAAAACGCTACACACACGGGACACACACACACACACACAAATTGAATTGACTGAATCCACTATAAATCTGCTACCTTTCATCCGCTGTTAAGTGTTTCCAAAAGAAGTAAAAACATTTCATCTGTATAAAGTGCAGTACAACAGTTGTTCAATAGTGAGAATAAACAGTGTGTACTTGCAAGAAATTCGTTTCAGCGTGAGTGTGCGTCTGTGTAAAAGTGAATGAATCCCCACAAGAAGTGTCTTTGTTACCTCCTTTGTCAGTTTTACCACAAGGGACACAGTAAAATATACTTGCGCGTGTGTGCGTGTGTATCTACGTTGACGTACCTGGTCTTCCTCCCCGCCTCCCTCCTCGTCGTAGTTGAGGACGTTCTCTCGGATGTCCTCCCAGCCGTCGTGATGGGCCGACACGTGGTAAACGCCCTCCTTCAGCCCCTTGTAGCTCCTCCAGCGAGTGTAGAGGAAGATGCCCAGCAGCAGCACTGGAGGTAAGACGGACAGCGGAGGAGGCTCATCAGCGCGGGCATTAGCATTACAAATGAAGTGATTAAGAGCCTTCAGCCAATTAAGGGATGGCCCCAGAGAGAGGTGCTGTTTGATAGAGTTAGCCTTGAGCCTCATTTGGCAAACATATGAGCTGAAATGTGATAAGTTGTAGGGTTCAGCTGATAATGATGCACTGGGGTTTTTATTTTATGGCTGATATTTGACAAAATATTCGTTTGAAACGAGTAACTTTTCACTCCAGTGATCTGATAGCGGCCAGCAGTGCTTTACACATACTTCAAAACAGAGTCAAACACACACACACACACACACACACACACACCTAAGTTTACTGTATTTAAAAGAAACGTCAAAGAATTGCAGGGCTGGCACGACTAGCAAAAGATTATTTGTGTATCCCCAGGAGACCTCTGCCACCTGAGCAGCTGTGCACAAGACCCTAATCTCATGTTGTTATGGCAAACATGAGCAACCAGCTGCCTGTTTATAAGTCCAGCACACGCAGAAAAAGATCAGCATTCAGCAGTAGAGTTGTGTTTCCGACCGCAGCAGATGAGACAACAAGAGCTCGTTTTAACAGAATAATTATCCACAGTTCATCTTTTGAGTTTCGTCGGAGCATTTGTGGAGACGTGACTGATGTACAGACAGTGTTAGAAGAGCAGAGTTTTTTTTTAGGTTTACTGATTCATAATTCAAACACACCTAATTGGTGCGCACTGTAAAAGAAGTGAATGTCAAGCTTTGTATTAATTTGTATTATAAATTCTAAATGAAAATGGAGAAAATTTACATCTATCACAGGAACCTTTGTTGCCATATACACTTTAATTTTTCTATGCATTTTATAATTCCTTAGTAGAGTAGGAACAGTAGAATATCTTCATATGTTCTTGGGGATTAGGTCAAAATGCTGCATTGGGAGCATACAAGTTTAAGGTTTCCCTTAATGATGATGGTGAATTATTGAATATGGGATGAAACATCATATCAGAGCTCTACATGACTTGCTCGACGGGCCAGAATCATAGTTTCAATTAAAGACAGCCATACAAAGCTATTTAAAATGCAGATTAAAATGACGATCCACATTCCCATTTACTTTACATCTGCCAATATCTCTGTAGTTAAAGGTAATTACAACTTGGTAATTGCACGTTGGGCCCTGTAGGCACAGAACATCCTTCGGATTATAGGCACTGCAGGCGGAGCTGACAGCGGTTCTCTGTAGATGACATTAGATTCAAAGAATACTAATGATGCCCCGCACAACAGAAACCAACACAAGACAATTAGTGGCCTCATGGTTTCTTCTTTCTAGTTACGCTTTCATTGCTAATTGACGTCTATAAATGTGATATGTTCACATTTAACATGGAAACTCCATGAGATCACAGGAAGTGTTAACATTAATTAAAATATCTATGTGGGAGAAAAGAAGAGGAGGAAAAAAGTGACTGTTTCAATTTCACTTCAGCAAAAAAAAAAAAATGCTGAGGTAATTTAACCCAACTTAAAAAGCAGATTGTAGGAAACACACATGCAGAGACACACAGTTCAACCAATCTGCATGTATTTCCCACTCCAGCGTTGCTATGACCTTTTCAGATGTCTAACAAATCCCCCATGTCTTGTCTCATCTCTATCACCTCTTGCCTTAGTTAATACTTGGCAATTCACTGGCCTTTCCATAATATTAACCTGCTTTACACCCCCACAACTCTCACCTTGTCTTTTAGCCATTCATTTTTTGTTCAGTTTTCATTCAGCTGTGCTTTTTTTTGTCTCAACTGAATCAAAAGGACTTTCCCCCCACAGAACTGCGAAAGGAACAACTTGCAGAATGTGGAGTGTAATTTTAATAATATTGTAGATAAGACTTAATAATTTGAAACCACATGTCATTCACTGCGCTAAACTAAATTATTGTCTGAGTCATACGTTATCTTCAAATCTGTTTTAACACTACATATTAAAGCTGCGTTTAATCACATTTGAGAACGGCGACGAACACACACCGCAAACGAATTCAAGCTGCAGCACTATAAATACCCTGACTGTTCAAATCCTATTAATTTGAGGTAATACATCGCCAGGAAAAAAATCAGAGATCTTACACAGGTTTTTAAAAACATTCTTCTCCTGCCTCCCTTCTCCATCAACCTCTGCTTTTCTTTCTAATCCGCACGTCTTCATCGCAACTAAAACTCAACAGCCAATCCATCATGTAAGCACACCAACAGACGGCACTCAAACTCCCCGTGAATTGATAACACCCCATTAAACAGCCAACCCTCTGACAACTCTGTAAGAGTAAATCCACTCAGCCAGAAACCAGCTGCACAGTACGGGAGGAAAAATCAATATTCATTTACTGTCAACTTGTCCCTCTCACCACAACTCCAGTGTCTGGCAGATTTATAAGATGAAATTGTTTCAAAGGATTCACTGTTTCATCTTTAGAGTGGAATTATGGCTTTTAATGGCAGTGAACAAGAGGTGAGGGAAGAAAAAAGATAAAGAAAGTGAAAGACAGATTTGTTTTGGCAGTTGACACATGTGGCTGACTGCTGCAGTGCGTGGCATTGATGTTAGACGGGCAGTGAAATGGCAAAAACAAGGTCACAGGTTCAGTCCCCTGCCCCTACTGCAATGGTACTCATTTACTGTGGGTGCCCGGAGCTTTCCAAAGAGAGGGGAGAAAAAAACTGTGTTGAAAACCAGCTGCTCCAGCAGCATGGAGGTTATCAAAGCCAATGCTAATGCAAGGTTGGGTCATATTAAAAACTAAAAATAAGAACATCAAGCAACTGTCTGCTGACGGGATGAAATAATGATGGGAATTCACTGTCACTTAATTAAATGAAAAATGAAAAAGTCACATAACTTTCATCTTCCCATCAACAGTAAAAGTCACAATACCAAAATAATAGCCAAGACAGTAACTTTAGATGGAAGCGATGGTTATGAGATTAAAGGTACCCTGCAGAGTAACCGCTCACCTGTGGAGCGATGTTTTAATGAGCTAGTCCCACTTTTGTTCTGTTTGCGGGAGTAAAAGGATGTACATGTAAGAGCACACAAGTAATGCGATAAACATTTCTGAAAAAAAAAAATCACCTTGTGTTATCTGACAAACAGTTGAAGGCAATAATGCAGCCAAAATGTAGCAATTCACCAGCAAAAGGCACGAGAGAAGAGGATGGCCTGCAGTCATTAATGTAAAAAATGCAGCTTATTAGCCATACGCAGTGAGCTAGCAAAATTCACTTGAGCCAATTCATTTGCTGTGAATATGCTGATTTACTGCAAGTTGAGTATGTTATACTTTTGCATGCTAATTGGCTTAATCGTAGAGTTTAACTGATTCATCTTTGCTATGTAAAGCACTTTGTAAGTGCTGTACTAGTAAGATGTATTGTATTCTATGTGTTATTGACAGATCAGAATGTACCGTATCCCTGCAGATTTTTTAAATTCTTAAAACATACAATACCTTAGGTGGTTTGAATGGCCAAACAAGCAGCAGACTTACATGTGGACCCCATTAAGACTTTCTTTTCCTCACTTGGGTGTGAAAATATACAACAAAAAAGCCAGGCTGTCACGTGAAGAGAGGTGCACAAAGAGCTGAGCTGCTCTGAGGATATCTGTATGCTGCATGGATCAATATTCTCTGTGCATCAGGGCTTAAGCCTATATGAGGGAAAAATACTGCCTATAGACAGACTGAAGCAAAGAAAACTGCAGACATAAGAGCCCAGTTACTGTTTGGTCTACAGTGGTGGAGTTTATGTCTATATGTGTTTACACTTGCTTTCTGCTGCTTCCATCTGCTGCGCGGCGAGTTTGTGTGTGTGTGTGTGTGTACGTGTGTGTGTGTATGAAGTGGCTAGTGGGAGCTCCATGGGGAAGTGAGCAAGGAAGCTGGAGGTCAGGGCGTACAAGATGAATCTGCTCTGTTCAAAGGCCCTCTCTAGAGGGCAAACAGAGAAATGGAGAATTTTATCTGTATTTCTGACAGTGTGTGTGTGCATGTGTGTGTGTGTGTCTAAGTGAAGAGTGAGGCTGAAAACAGAGATTATGTGTTTATTTGTTTACACTGCCTCCAAGGTCCGTGGTCTCTTTGACCATCACTCCTTTTTTTGTTTAACTTTCTCACTCCCTCTGCTTAACTTGCGCTGCGGCCTAATACTACCCCTCCCTCTGTCTAACTGCATCTAACTATTCCCTATTTCTCAGCCTTTTACAACAAACCCAGGAGCTACTACTAGATCTCCAGCAGCGCCTGAGGCTAACTGTGCCACACCTTGGGCTGGCTGCACCACCATAGATATTATACATACTCTTCAAAACCAAATCAATTCATTTTCAAATGACTTAACAGTGATAAAAATCCCTGGAACTGTTTGAAACTGAACTGATTTTGAGTCATTACGTCACAAGTACAAATGCATTTTGCGAGCACTGTGAAATACCAATGGGAAAAGGTCTCAAACATTAAAGGACACATGTCGATTGAACCTTCTGCAGGGGCCTCTCAAAACTTCCTGCACTGCCTGCTTTTTTAAGACCAGTGAATGAGTCTGATGAGTAGGGAAATTCATTGTACCCTGAGCAGTTCAAATGGCGCTGAATGAGTGTGTGCGTAATGGGATTTCCAGTCAGGCAATCAATATCCCAGCTCCCCTGCAATGAGATCAGTGTCTATGGGTACATCAACACAAGTCAGTGATACAGTATGGATTTTAGCCTCATCAAACTACAATTCTGTTTACTGCAGCCATCCGTCTCTACACTCTCAATTTATCACAACTCTTCTTGTTGTTGCTGTTTTTTTTGTGCCATTGGTGGACTGATACATGTTTTAAGGTCATTGCCACTATATTGCTTCTAATAGCTGTCTCTAAACATTTGTAGTTGCAATGAGGTTTTCACAGGTTTCTAGCTTCCACTGAATATAGGAAAATGATAGTGTTGAATAATAACTATTTACTGATCGCTTGCAGTTTTTGAGTTTCTTTGTAGATCACATGCTCTTTTGAAGCACTCCTCAATTTGCAGTGGCAGTGGCCAACTTTCATGTAAATGTGTGTTTAAACTTCTCCATATTTCATTTAACTCATAGGCAGTAAAACCCTTCATGGAAACATCACATAATACATTATCCAAGCCCAGTATCTGTTCAATATATCAGCTTAGGTCACATCTGTTCCCTATTTCCCTGTTCCCTATTTCTTTGCTCTATTGATCATTTTCTCAGGGTATCTGTCCTTGGATCATGTCAGCTGTGTCGCATTTCAATCTAGTTGTATCTCAGCTCCACTCTTCCAAAGATGTGGTGATTAACCGACCTTCACCGCAACACGCACGCCATGCCGAGGGACTTTTTTTAACGGCATCCAAACAGGTACGGCCTTTACAGTGAACACTCAGAGTGTAGATGTGAACTTTTAAAACAAATCAACTTGTTTAAACTTCAAGCAGTGCTTTTAATTCTGTGTGCCTGTTTTTCCCCCTATAACTCACATCAGCATGCGTCTTGCATCACTGAACTTTGTTATTGTTGAGTCCAGGTGTAAATTCCCCTCCTGGGGCATGTGGTATTTCAGATCATCCAAAGTAGCAATGGAGGAGTTCAGAGATGCATTTGGCCACATTACCTGTCAAATATAAATGCGCCCAGTGTTTATTGCTCTGCCCCCATGTGGCTTATAAATAGATTTTTCAACAGAATCAGGTTGCGGGAGGATAAACTTTGTGTTTCAGTGTTGAAGCGTGAAGGTGTTTTCTCATGATGGAAGGATTAAATGAGTGAGCTGGGCAGCAGTTTGACATGAAACTATTGTGGGGTGAAATGAAGAGATGGAGATTTATTTAGTGAATAGATGGACACATTTGCATTCAATGTTCCTTTTCATCTCAGCCGGCTGTAGGGGAATGCTGGTGTCTGTGTTTGATTGACACAAGCTGGCAGGCTGAACCCCAGCAGGAGAAAGAGGAACAAAATAAACAAATTTGCACAGCAGCTTACAAGAAATGGATACGCAGTGCATTGGTAACAGTGATGTTGTAGTGTAAGGACCCTACTGGTATGTAAAGGATCTAAGTGACATTTACAGTGAAGTTTATGTGCCGTTTCATTTGCTGCAGGTAATGAGCAAACTAGACGGCAAATTGACAGTAGCAGAAGACTTTGCCTTGATGAATCTTCAGTGGCTCATTCAACAAGGTCCAGGACAAGAGGTGTGTCCATTTTTGTAAGTGAGATAAGAAGGAGACTACCAGGAAAAGTAATGTGGGTTGTTGTCTAAAATCTGTGGCTCTTGTGCTGTGTAGCTGCTGATCATCAATATAACCATCTCCTTTGTTTATGATATGAATACTGACGTTATTGTGAATAATGGGCTGCATGGAAACAAGTTCTCCATATATGTAGAGTTAACAGAGACAGACCTCATTGACCTTGGTTCATAACATGCATTTTCCCTTAAAGAATGCATTCATGAATCACCCACCTTTGTTCAGCAGCAAAGACTTCTCTATCAGACTAATTATTCTAAACTTATACTTCTTAGGTGGCTCATAATGTACTCCCATCTTCCTCAGCAGTTCATCCGGCTCCGCATGACTTAAGTAGGTATTAATGTACTTTCAGCAGGAGAGATTTGGGTATTCTGCGGAATATGAAGAAGGATCTGGTGGAAGACTCAATAAGGGGTTGTCTTCGCTGTGTTTAGTCGAGATTAAAATGGGTTTGGCCCCTGAGCTTGCTGCTGTGTTGTCAGACCCCTGCCGTGTAGAGCACTTACACAGCAAAGATTGACTTTAACCTGATCATTTAAGTGTAACTGACTGTGTTTTGCTTTTGAATTTTGCTGAGTGTGTGAATTTCTGTCTCGATGGTGATGTTTTAGGCAGATCTCATGGGAAAAAAACGTTAACTAAAACGACAGCACCCCTCAGTAACAAATGTAAAGCACTGATGAGACAAACTACCATAATGTTCTTCAACTGTGCCTGCCAACTTTTTATTTCTGTTACGCCGCCCTGGTATATATAAGCCATGTAAGCTGCGCTGACATTGAACTATAAAGCTCTTATAGTCCATTACAACCATGTGAGAATTACGGTTCCAATAAAGTCTCCTCATGTGGGTTTGTCCAAGATCGTTTTTGTGATTGACTCACAAAGACATTTATGACACTGGGTCTTAAACAAAATACTCAAGGTAATTCCAGGTGGTTCTAAAATATTTCAGCAGCTTCATCTGTGGACTACATATATCATGGTTAGCATTGAGGTTAAGAAGCATTTCATCAAGCCAAATCAATATAAAACTGCTTACTTCATACAGTCCAAAGCCTAACATAACTAAATTCAAAATAAGTAAACCAATACCTTTTATGTTATACAAAACAATTTAACAGTGAGACTTTGTCGAATGAAATCAACATGAGGCAAAACAGATAATTCCATTGATGAAGAATCATCGCTCTGAACTGCAAAACACACTGTGAACTTGGTCTTAATATGGTCTTTTGTTTTTAACCAACCAATTTTGGAAAAGAACACACTGAAAAAGCAGGCTAGGCATACTGTGGGTTGTTAGAGCACATTAACTACACAGCCAGATTTCAATGTTTTTGAGCAAGCTGCTTATAGAAAACATTAATCAAATACAGCTGTTTCGTACACCACTCCTTTGAAATAAAAAAAAGATCCAAAGATTAATGAATCCAAACACAAAACGGCACCACAGGTAGGTAGAAAGGAAGAAAAAGCGATGATGTTTCTGAATCCATACTCCAAATCCTCATCAGTGCGCAAAGATAACCTTGGAAACATCTTCACCTTGACGAAGGATGGTGGGATTGAATCAATGCAGCAATCACTGAACTGACTGCTTAGCTCATCTGGGAGAGGAGATTGTACGGATACATTCAGTATGCGGCTCATTGACCAACATCTGTGCCCCTAATCTGATATCCTTCTTTAATCTCTAAGTCTGTGTGACTGCTTAAGGCCACACGGAATTACCATAGTGGTGATTATATATATTATAGATTATCATAAATAAACTAGAAGTACTTTTACAGCTTACCATGTGACACTTAAGGTTTATCTACTGTTGTACTCTTTTAATAGCCGTAATTAAATTAGTCCTTTCTCTGTGACTGAAGGGAGACCAGGTCTGAGAGAACCTGTTTGTGTAGACACCCAGTAAAGTATAAATAGAACTTAGCTTCTGGTTCACATCAGTCATTAAAGACATGAGCTTATCTTTTGTGCAGCCTCCCAAAATTATGCCACCTGTAATTAGAGAGATCTGTAGACAGCTGCGGGTAAAAGTTAGCATATAAAGTCAGTCAAATCAGTTTGACAAACCACAAGAAGGGAAATCATCTGGCTACGGCTACAACAAAACTATGGATGAGAAGCGCTTAGCAGAAATCAGTAAAAACACTATCGTAAGAGCAAAAGAAAACTGTGAAACTGTTTCAGTTTAAATGAGCTTTTCAAGGTTTTCAAATTCTGTTTATTATGCCCAGACTGTCAATTGGTAGTCTTGAAGAATTAATTAATTTTATTCATTTATTTATCTAAATTATCTACACAGATCAGTTCAAATAAATGGGTCATCTCTCTGTGATTTGAAATCCCTTTCAGAATTGCTATGAAATAGATGCATCATTTCTATATTGTGTATTCTGCAACAGAAGTAAAGACGGGGGGAAAACAGACGAACATGTCAATGTCACACCGACAGTAATAAACGGAGGTATGGAACAACAATGTTGAAAGAGAAATGTTAATAGAAACACAAGAACAGGGTGAGGATGTGCATATGAAGAGAGGATGATATTTACACACATGTACACGGCAAAATAAGCAAACAGAATAAATGAATTCCCATCGTTGAGCGCCAAATCAATATTCAAGCTACATGATAAATTCAGATGGCTGAGTTATTAATCATTAATATTGTCTAGAGACGCCCGATTGGACTTTGACTTGGAGTGTGGCTGGTGCTGACACTTCTCGACTGGAAACTTTGTTCTGAACTCACCACCCCAGAGGAGCACCCTTGGGACAGCCACTGGGTCAGCTCTGCCAGTCTCATCAATAGAAGAGTAACAGAGCAACTCCAAGACTCTCTCTTTGGATGTAGCTGCTCACACCAGGGGTATCAACCTGACTACATTAATAAGAAATGGCAAAGTCAAACCATCTAATATGATCCGCTGTTAAACATTTCTCAATTGAAATAATACAAAAAATGTTTGGAAAAGCTAAAAGAATGACTGAAAACAGAGAAAAAGTATTGCACAATAGGCAACATCAGTCCTGAATATTCCCTCGTGTTGATTACTTTTGGATGTTATCTCTAGATTTATATTTCAAATGTCTTTGTCCTCATTTATATTGATTAAGAATACAAAGAGTCTTCAGCCACCGTGTTAGAGGCTCCGCTGTATAAAGCCCATATATTTTTCAAAGCTGACCATACGAGACGAGACAATAAGATAAAAGAGAATGACCTAAATAGATAGATAGATTCTGTTTTAGAGTGGATTTAACTTTAATCTTTACCGATCATAACATTGTCAAAAGAAAAGTCCATTTTTCTTCAGCAGTGCATCAAGAGAGTTGCTGCCCTCCTTTTGTTCTTGCTGTTCAAACATTTGGAGGCCGTACAAGCAATATTGGATGAAGGCATTAAGTCTCTTGCTGCTACTTAAATTTCAGAGTGAGAAACGCTTGACCGATCGAGCGCAGAATGCTCTCCCGATTGAAATTACTACCAAAGCCCCTTGAGCATTGATCTCAATTTCTGCAGGTTTGGGTAAACAGCACCTTATACGCCTACAAATCAAGTAATTAACACTTAAAACAGAACTGAGCCACAGCAGGATCAAGGTCGGATGTCGCATTTAATATGAGCCCACAGCAAAGTTTGAAGAGGGATATTCTGAAATGGAGGTGAAGGAGAAGAAGAAATGATCATTTGAACTGTGTCTGTCTGGTCTTGGGGTGGGAAGGAGGTGCTCTCTGAATCACCAATGAGACAAGCAGACATGGCCAGCAGCGGTGTGACATTGACACCATCTGTCTCAGCACTACGGATCTTCTGCTTTCTCCTCTCTTGCTGTGTTGTGTGCTGCTTTTGCTCTGTAATCTTTTCAGCTCCCTTTTGTTTTTCTTCTGGTACTGTATTGTGCTGTGTCCTGTTTTATTCTGTACTTCTCTGATCTATTTTCTTCTCTTGTACTGTGCTCTGTCTCATACTGCTCTTTACTGTTCTGTTGTACCGTCCTCAATTAAACAAGGGGAACATGTCATTGTACTGACAACTCCTTCTCTGTATACGACTGTGCCCGAGGCGCTTTCTCAGCAGAGATTCCTTTAGGAATAGGAACACGGAGCTAAAGGTACGGGCAGATGAATATTCAACAGGCAAAAAGAGACAGGCAGGCAGACAGAAAAATGTGGATTTTAACAATAGTAAACCAGACGGCAATGTGTTGCAGTCCATCCAGCAGTCAGACACTATCGGTCTCCCAACAGACAAAACTGAGAAACTACACCCCTGCAACACAATAACCACCCAGAAAACTATTCTAAATAGTAAAAAATGGTAACATTAATGGATTCTGTAATTGCACAGTATTAATCTTTGTCTTACTTCAATCTGGAGAATAATAATAAAAAGAAGAATGCCTTACGTGCTGCTATGGGGGAGATAGGGCTGTTGCCATGGAGTCAGTTAGCCAACTGTGGGCTACAACTGCTAAAAATGTTCAACTACAAACATGCACCATTAAAAATATACGAGCATCATTCGAGACAGGCAACTATTAAGCTTGAAAAGTGTTCAGACTTGACTGAGTTATGACAAACAGCCATCAGTTGCAAAGGCTTTTGAAATACCTAAATTGCTTCCATGAGCTGTGTGTCACAGTCACTGCTGCTGCAAGGGCTGATTGTGCTGGTGAGTGAGGCCTTATCAAACTACAATAAACTACAATAACTAAGTTCCCGTTGTTTTCAGACCACCAGCATGCACCTGTTACCTCAAACAGTACTATCTTTGCCTCAAGTTGGAAATTGATCCCTGGTGGTTGTTCAGCCAACCTGTCAGTGAGGTGATGGTCTACATCTGGGCTGTAGACAGTATGAATGGTCCTGACATTTAGGAATGAATGAATGAATGAATGAAAGAAAGCTTACTGTTGTCATGTAAGAAATATGTACTAAAAAACGTAGCTTTAGTGAGAGATGTAGATGAAGACGAGGAATATGAGCTACAAAGGAGCCTCATACAATAATTATTACATTCAGTTCAAACGGTGTATGTTGTCAGGTCCCTGTTCATCTGAGTGTGATAACACTGGCCTCTCGCTAAATCCACAGCCTGGTACAACAAGCCTCTGGGGCTAAAGCAAGGCACTAATTACCAAAAAGGCGTCTGTTTCATCATTACAGACATCATCATGCTGCGCGTGTGTGTGTGTGAGAGAAAGAGAGAGCGTGCTGTAACACATTTGTCTTGTGTGTGCTTATCAGTTCCTTGAGTAGACCAAGTCAAACTCTGGTAGCTTTTTTTAATGTGTAGGAGGATTATATTAGATTTATTTTAACTGTATGCATATACTGTATGACACGACGTAAACACATTGTGGCAATGGCAATGTATATATGCATTTGTATCTTATAGTCTTGCTGCTCCAGCACAGTATATATGTTTAAATAATGGGATAAATGCAATAAACACAAAACACTGTACCAGTTTGTTTGGAGACAGTAAGCGTCAAAATGAAATTAATCATAATGAATAAAAAAAACTGATTTGATTCCTCTTCTGCACTGTATATCTTTATCACCGTTGTTTCACGAGATGCCATCACAAATTCAACACACAAACTTAGCAAAAGCCATCCTGCTTCTCTCAACGAGCTCATCATTTCTCCACGTGTAACATGCAGTAGACGCAATACCTACCTAGTAAGGCCATGAAGCAGATACAGATGGCAAAGAGAGAGCTGAAGCTCAGGCCCACATCTTCGCGGTAGATGGCCAGTGTCGTCTCGCAGTGGCGTCCTCTGAAACCCTCCGGGCAGTGGCAGGTGAATTTGGAGGGCGACTGGGCCACGCAGGTCCCTCGGTGACAAGGTCGTGTAGCGCAGAGAGTGTAGACGCAGGACTTTCTGGTCCCGTTCACACGGATCATGTGGCCGGGTGGACATCTGCAAAGAGAAGTTAGAAAGGGACACAACAGGTTAATGTGTGATAATCTCTCTGTGGAAATGTGTCTTTACAGGAATAGTTATCAAGGGAGACACAAGCATGTGAATAAAACTAGAGAAACAAGGAGAATAAAACAAATTATACTGGACAGCACAGCATTAGAAGACAAAATAAAGACCAAGATGAATCTAATAGATAAAAAAAAACAAAAAAAAAACTCATCATACTGAATGTTTATTATGACTTTCCACAGTGAAGGAAGTTAATTACTCTCATTTCATCAGTGATCTCACACAGGTGTATACCACAATGGAGAATTGAACTAGAGGAGATGAAAATGCTGACTGCAGCACTGGCAGTAACTAGGATGATATTATGCAGACAGGGGCACATTTTCTGCCTCACTTCAGAAAGCACCACTATAATTAAAAGCTCATTTGGGTGTAACTGCTCAAACAAACATTTTATGAGCCCATTAATCCAGCTTCCCATTCAATGTCTATGGAGCAGCTCCAGCCCGTACATTTTGATGACATCAGAGATGAGTCTTGCCTCTGGTCTCTGGAGATTTCTTCATGCTTATAAATATTGACTCAACTTCACTGTGAAAAAGCAACATTAAATTCAAAATCGTAATGTAATTCATCTTATAAATGTTACTCTCACACCATAAAACTAATCCACACAGGACAGCCATGGGTTAACTTACTGTATCTTCTGCCAAATTCTGTCATCTGTGAATTATTTTCAAATGCAACTAATATTCTCTATCTATTTACGTTCACTGGCAACATTTCAGAGCTTATGATGTTGAACGGGGCTGTAAGCATCTTTCATCCTGTCGCAATGCAAGGGCTCAAAGTAGTCTGTTTGGACATTTTTAATTCTTGATCATAATCTTCACCTCACCTTTAGTGAATCGCGTTGTCAGAGTTTTTGGCCCATGGCGGTGATGTAAAGCAATGATTAGATAAGTGTACTATATCTCATTCTTCAAGAGTACATGGTTTGACATGGTGATGAGAGTTTGTGATGCGAATGTGCTATCAAAATAAAAGAGAAAAAGGAGAGATGAACGACATTTAGTGACCCCATGTGCTCTGTGGATGGAGGCATTGTCATCCTAGAAGAAACCACTTCATCACAGGATAAAGATGATCACTAAGAGAAGCTTCAGATTGACTTGCAGTGACCCTTTCCTCTGAAGAGACAAGTAGACCCAAACCATGGCAACAAAATGTCCTCGACAGCAAAACAGGGTCACAAGACCCTCCCGCCCCCCACTGTAGAGGTCAAGTGTCCAACACCAGTGGAGAAGATGGGGAAGGATGACTCATCTGACCAGACCACTTTTTTCCAATCTTGTACTGCAGACATGTAGTAGGTTTTTACTACATGTAAAGAGGTGTTTATGCACGGCACCCACACTATAATATCCCTCTGTGTAACTGTTACTGTTGCTGACTGATCACTGACTGACTTTTTCAGGTGACATTCTCACTCACCTGAGGAGGAGTTGCTCTTCTGTTTTT
>JBAJHX010000001.1:12403347-12417777 GCA_037176925.1 Amniataba percoides
TCATCAAATGTGCTGTCTACCACAGTTTCTGACCCTGTTTACTAAAGTGTCTTTCTCACAGAGCTAAGATGTCACTTCAGTCACAAATTGAAACATGAGCCAGTTGATCAGTCGTTGAGACTGAAGCTCCTGCCATCATAGCCCCAACAATGAACACTCTGTCAAAGTCACTTAGATCTTTTCCTCTTGGCATCATTATGAAAAAACAGAATCAACTGGGCCCGCTCAGTATTTTATACATGTCAAGGAGCGTGATGTGATACTAACTGTTTGCTTGTACCATACAGTGCACCTGGTTATGTGTCTCCATTCATTCATTCAGGCCTTTTCTTTGATTGGTCACCTGTTTGGACCTATGGTGTGGTTCTGATGTTCAAAAACAAACTGTGCAACAGTGAGCGTCACTCTCTAAATAAAGGCAAAGCCCTTTCTTCATTCTTGTAGCTCTAAAAGTACCCCATTTTTTGTACATATTTTTTAACTGAATTACATCTGAATTTTGACTTGACTTTACCATCTAATTCCAGAAATACACATACTCTATTACAAGCTAAATGTTTTCTGATTAAAGTTTTTTTTTTCTAAATATACTTCCCCACTAAATTATTTCTTGCTTCCTACATTTCTACCCTGAAATTCAAAGCCTGTGCCTCTAAAAACATGTTAGTATGTTCAAGAAATCATACACTAATAGTATAATCTGTACAAAGTTTCCAGCAGATTTTGTAGTCTAATATTAGTTATATTATCATATGTATATGCTTCTATATTTTATTAATTCTCCATGTTTTTTTCAGGCATTTTGTTGCTCCTTTATGACAACTGTTTGTTATACATGATTAGCTATTTTTTTTAAAAAGTTTCAAATGCATTTTAGATATCATCCTATTCATAAATTACCTTTCAATTTTCAGCTAGTGACTCACATCTAAATGCATTCCTGCATTCTTCTATTTGCACTTGTTTGTATTTAACATTAACTAAATAACTTAATAAAACTATAAACTATAAAACTGGTGATGACATAAATCAGGAAACCGCTATATACATAAACTATTAGAGTGGTAGAATGAGATGTTGTTATACGTTGTCTAGTGATTATTTGATATAAATTCACACTATATATTGCATCAGTTGCTTTGTGATGTGTATAATGGATGTGGATGAGTGTCAGGGGGCACCAGACATACTTACAGGTGATGGTAGCTCACCATGTCACTTTACAAAGAGACTACTGCTGTGAAAGTGCTGTGTTCAGCATTCAGCGGTCAGCATTCAGACATTCAAACAGAACAGCAGAAGGTGTTCAGTCTAATATGGTTTTTATATATGTGTATTATTGATAGAGCTTTGAGGGGTCATCTTGTCTCATGCTGTCTTCTCCATTAACAGCAAACACCTGTGACACATGCTTTAGAGCTGTACTCAGCCAAAGAAAACCTCAGTTAACTGGAATTCTACTCTTCAACTTCAATTAACTGGCTGATGGAAAGAAAAATCTGTGCATTATTTCTGGATTAACTAAATTGGCCACAGTGCACTGAGTGTACTAAATTAATTGTAAAATGAACATAAAAAGCATGTTTGCATCTCTACTCACAGTCAGCTACAGAACCGATTTTGGGGCTTTACAAGTTACCTTTCCAGCATTTCAACACAAGCTGCAGTACATTTGCTCCCTTGAGAGAATGTGATTTTATTTTTGACATAAGTGCCAGTACAAAGTGGAATGACTCCTCCAAGACTTCCAAAGTCGGTATCATTTTTAAAATGACTTTTTGAGAAATGAAATAACCTCTTATTGCAGTTTTAAATCCAAGCGATCTTAATAACATGAGAAAAACACGGGCCTTGTTGCTTGAAACACAGCATTTTAAAGGTAATTAACTGTGGGTGGGACAATTATGGCATAACAAAAGCTCAGCGTTCAGTGTTCATTATGCCTGGTTGGAGTCTGTGTAGGTGTTGAATGCAGGACATCTGTCAGTCAACTAGACACAGTGCCTCTCTTTTCCCTGCTCTCTCTTATCGTTGCGTGTCATTAGGCTTGACTCAAATCAGTGCTGTGACGACGTTCTTATCATAACCTAGACGAACATGCATGCTCTCTCACAGTGAGCAGTGACAGATGTGCTGTTTCTAAAAGACCATTTTCACTGAAAAAAAGGTGATTTTCTTTAAAGATCAAACACCTTTAAAGAGATTTTCACCTCAATTTAATTCTGTCATACGGTGCTTATTCTCTGTTATTTCTGAGAAAATGACTTTGTTACTTTCCTAGAACCAACACTAAGCACTGATCTCCTTAGTTACTGTTGCTGTGCATGTCGGACTTCCTGCACTAGCATGGCATAGATGCACCGCTGGAATAGATTGTAATTTTTTAAACAAATGTCCTCAGTTTCACACAGAACTAAAGACATCTTTCTTAGTTACTGTGTTGTAATCTTCTTATCCAGCTTACCTCTTATTATCTCTACCTGACCACAAAATGTTTCATGCCAAAAGTCACCATCCTCATTGGATAAGTGACGTAGAAGATCAGTAAGTGTACAGCCATTTTATTATGAAAATTAGGTTACTGTAAAACAACTTATTATTTCAAACATACTTCAAATAATTTATCCAAATTCTGACATAGCTGCATCTTGGATTAGTCAAACCTGAATGCCAGTGTTTCTGAGATAACCTGTAATGTACTTAACTTAATCTCTGCTCTGGAAGTAAAACCATGTAACGACTGTAGATAATAAATGAGCATGCCAACCATCACACACACACACACACACACACACACACACACACACAAGAGGTGTCTAGTTAATAGTAATTATCTGATATAAATAAAATATAATTATACAATGTAATTATTTCAATATCAACACAATATGTGTAGTGTTTATTTGAGCCCTAGGACAGAGAAGTATTTTGTTTCAGTATATTATTAGATATAGTTTTTTTCTGACAGTGGCCCCTGAGTACAAGGTATAAAACACTTGTTCTTGGGGGACTTGCTACCCACACTTAATTCCCTCTTATAATCTACCAAGGTTCAGGTCAAGTGTTGAGAGGAGAACAAGGCGAACAAGCAAGCTGGATGGGAGTGTGTTTGCTTGTATGTGTGTGTGCAAGGACAGTGGTAATGGTACATGGGTTCAGAAATAGGAGTGAGCAAGATGAGAGCCATACAGTACACACCAAGAAATGGAGGGGCAGAGTGCGAGAATGAGAGCCATTGTAAGAAAAAAAAGAAGAAAATAGGTTGGTGGATGGATGATGGGTTGTAGGTGAGTGAATCAGAGGAATGAAAAAAAGGGAAAGGTAAGATTAAAAGCTATGAGGCTGCACAGACCGAAGGAGGAGGAGGCTGATGTTTCCAATGGCAGAAAAATTGCTGAGATTAGTGCATGTGCCTAGGAGTACTCAATGTGTGCCTCAGGAGAGGGTTGTTAGCCGACTGCAGCTTTTCATTGCATGACATTTCCCATTTCCCACTGACAAACAAACTAACCCTCATACAAAAAGTCATATAGTAGCGCATGTGAAACGTTGATCAAGCAAAAGTGTGAATCCCACCAGGGTCAGAAGGCTGGGAAATGTATTTATTTTTCACCTCTAACATTTGAGGCATTAAGTTTTGTGACTGAGCAGCTGGGGTTCACTGCCTTATTCATTACCTTTTAAAAAGAGAGACATGCCTGCTGCTGAACACACTGGCTCTTCTGGGATTTTAACTTTTAAACGTCTCCCTGAGGCCATGTATAGACTGACAATAACACAGGCTAAAAAAAATGCAGCCTCCTCATTCATTTTGAATGAGGCCAGCCATATTGTGGCGGGGTTGTCGTGGCAGACAACTCCAGCAAACAAACAAAAAGTGTCGCCTGGAAAAAAAAGTAGATCTTTTTCTGCAGTGTAGTCTCGTGTCAACTGGAGAGCTACTCGTGGTCGGGCGTGTTTACCTCACAAACACCAAGGCAGAGAGGAAAGCTGACGACTTGCCAGAGTTGTACGATCTTCTTCTAAACTGCTCCCACTGTGAACTTATGTTTTATAAGCCTTAAAGCTGAATCTGGTTTGTATTACATCCTCTCACCAATAACCTGTAGCAACATGCACAACTAAAACTAAGTCCTCCCTGGTGTACATCCATTTTTATTTTTATTTTGATGTTGTCGAGGGATGCAAGTTTATTTGGACTATTCTGCAAACATTACGCAGACTGATTCACCCACAAATGTGCGCAGTGGCCAGTAAAAATCATGTGTCCTAGGAAGCACCGAAGGACTGACTTTGAAGCAGCTCCACAGTATTTCTCCTCTGTTAGGCAAGCTGAGGGGGCAGCGGCACAGTGCTGATCTAAGTTCACATGACACCCTGCCCATGACTAAGAGGCTAAATGAGTTTACTTGCTCAGTTTGTGTTGTTTTTTTTTTCCCATATCAATTTCAAAAGAAAACAAATTGAACACATAATTTGTGATGACCTTCAACCAGTTTGGTATTCTGAGATTGTTTGGCAGTCACCTCTCATTTTTGTCATTTCAGCCTGGACTTTTTAATTAGGAAACAGAACAGCAAGACACAGTAAAAAAAAATGAAAAACTTCATTCAGGCTTTCTTGTTGTACAAACATCCACAGCTCTGAAAAGACAGTTAATCTGTTGAGCAAGTGGAACAAAGTCAGACTTTCACACAAGGCAAGAATGTTGTTGAAGAGTGGTGACATGAACGAAAGTAAAAGTGTGATCTTTATCCACAGTTTGGAAACCCACCAGACTCAGCTTTCTCTGTACCAGTTTCTCTGTTTCTCTGTAATCAGTTATCACCTGAAAACATCTAAAAAGCTACTGCGGCTATTTCTATTTATTATACTTCTATAAGGTTGTGGGGCAGACTAACAAAAGAATGGTCTGTGTTGATGCAGCAAAGGTTTAGATACCTTGACTTTTACTCTATAACAGCCTTGCAACCATCCTTCCCACAGTGCAGCCTGCAGACTTTAAACACATTTTCACATCCACAGTTTTTTGCTGCAGACTTTCTGCTGTAAATGCATGGTTACAAAACCTAACCCAGACTTCAGAGTCCCTCTAAGATGGCTAACAAGATACAGACATGAGGCTATGTAACACTACTCAAGCTCATTTTTAGATCTTTGTGTAATATCTGAGGTTTATTTACAGAAGCACTTTTCATACATGGAACACTGCTGGTTTCATAAATCCGCTCGCTGGCGTTCCATCTTCAGACACAGGTCACTTAAGTTAATGTTCCTTACAGCTCCATGACAGGAAAGAGCGGTGTGCTAGAAAGAGTGAGTGAATGAGGGATAGAGTGGAGACCCCATAGTATTATTTTAGCAAAGATGAAGCCTTAATCAAGTCTGACAGGGTTTTTAAAGTCCTGTGAGCTGGTTATGTGATTTATCTGTTGTTTTAAATAAGCCCCTTGTGTCACTGTCAGTCTGGTAGTTGCTTGGTGATTGCTTTCTATCAAGCCAGCCTGGACTTTTTTTCTGGTGGTCCTGTATGTTGAAGTGGATGGTAATTGGCTGCAACAATTTACTGCTGACAGTCCCACTTTCTCTTGTGCCATAAAATGGTGGCCATAGAATTTCCACAGACATTTCACCAGCCTTAGAAACAAATAAAGGCTCTGGGCTGCTTTTTCTTTTGCAGTTTTTTCTAGTAGGTCAGGGTCATATTATTTTAAAGCGCGTTTATATGGCTATGAACAAAAATAACACCAAGGTCAAATGATGAAAAATGGCTTCAGAGGTTCGGTGGGTTGGTTTTAAATGCATGTGTCTTCATGCCTCTGTGTCAAAATGACCAGCCTGCCGACCATCCAAGTGTGAATGTGCCCGACCGTGCAGTTACATCTATGTGTGTGTGTTTGTGCACGCACCTGCATTCGTGCACTCTCCACAAGTCAACGCAGGTGAAGGGAGGGCTACATTGGTTCCTTTTGCAGGAGTCAGACGAGCACCCAAGGGAGAGGCCTTGTACGCTGACCTGGGAAACCCCATCACGCGGCTGGCTGTCCAGAGGCATGTAGCGACCATTGAGGCGTATGTCTCTCATGCAGCCTGCAGGGAGAGAAATGGAAATGACTTCAATGGACCAAGAAATATTTACATTCATCTACATTGATATAAAACTAGGCTGGAATTTTACCTCATGTAACATGTGAGAAAATATGCAATATATTCTTGTTACATTGTTTACATTGTTGCTTTGGTTCCTAACAGCATAAATCCCTGCTTGTTTTCAAGACCCAGACTGCTCTGTAACCATCCAAGGTTTAGCAAATAGTTTATTCAGTGGAAATGATTTTACACGGCATTTCTTGTTGTCTCTTTCAGATGCCATTCATACGGTTTGAGGAAATGTCTGACAACACCGAAGGCAGAGATTTGCATACATGTTGGGTGTTGTATAATGTGCTCCATGGTGCACTGATCGCTGTGCTGTTTACACGTCACTGGGTTACATGCCCGAGACACTCAACAAAGGGGAGTAAATATATATTTGAAAGGCTGTTTGCAAAACACTGTACACACTTTCACTTTTTCAACCAGAGACACATTGCAAAAAGGGGCAAAATGCTTTCTTTTGAGAAAAAAAAGCCCTGAAGGATCTGTGGCTCCTTGTAGTTGAGTAATACTTCTGATTGATTATAGTATGGGTTATATTTTTATAGGTCTGACCATTGTTTCTAGTAATCATTATAATAATACTACATTAACCAAAGCATTTAAATAAATAATTTACAGAATGTGGTGACACTGAAATGTATTAAAAAGAGGGGGGAAAAAACAAATGGGCTCAGAGGCTTCACTTCATGTTTCTGTGCAATCAGTAAACAATAGTCACATGGCTGTGCTCTCTTGTTTCTAAATAAGTAATGTGTTAGAAAACAGTTTTTTTTTTAACAATCTATCTGATCTTCTATAGAAGTTTCTTAGCCTGTCTGACCTCATTTAATAATTCAACTTTACTTATTATAATACATACATACAAACTGAACTATGCTTTAATTGCAGTTAAGTGATCTAACCTTGAATTCTATCAAAGACACTTGAAAATAAATTACATTAATGTTGAATCATGGCTGGAATGTTTGAAAAGCTACAATGACCCTAGTGATTTATGATTTACTACTAGCTGATCAAACTAAAGGCTAATGAAAACGTGATATGCAGTACTCTGAATTCATAGTCATATTACTATGTGACAGGCCGGTCCTATTCCTATGGAGTACATTACTATATTTAACTCAGTGTAGCATGTGTTGCTAAGGTGTTACTATGGAGCAACAGAGCCATTAAACTCCTGAAGACACCTATTTCAGATGTTTATGTTTTCATTGCTTTATTGCTTGGATGGTGTATTCAGTTAACATCTCATTCTCCCTCTGTCAGTATTTGAAATGACACATTCACAAAAGTAAACACATACACACACACACACATAAACTTTCCCTGCCACCATCTATCACGTCTGCCTTTTGAAGAGAAATGCTTTTAAAGTACATTTAATAAACACATGCATGCTCTTTTACTGCCTGAGGCGCAGCTGTCTACACCGCTCACTGTCTAACTCCAGGGAGTGCTCTCTCGCTCTCACTCACTCTATGTCTGCATCTCTCTGTAGTTCTGACCTCTAATTTCTATGAATTCTTACCAGAACTTCATCTAAATCTTCTGACTGCATCTCCCAGCAATTGGGTTCAGACTGTATTTGCATGCAACAGTCCCCCCTTTTCTCTTTATCGCTCTTATAGGATGGTTTGGCCATGAACTGAAAATGTACAAAATACTGTGGATTATTACATACTGAGTTTTTATCTACAACAAACATTTCTGAATACTGAACTTATTTTTTTTTTCATACAATCAGCACAACAGGAGTCACTGGAGACTGATCTGTGGATCACCCCTCATTGCTCTGACAAAACATCTTCTATGCCCACTTTTCAAAATGCATGAACTGTTTTTACACAAACTCAGCCACCTTTGAAACCTTGCATTTATAGTCCTTTTGAACACATTTACATACTATGATAAAAACCTAAATGTAATAACCTCACATAAAACAAAGTTACTCTAAATTAGACTGTAATTTGCAACATGCTGCTACATCTACAACTGAAATATGCATATACCCCTAATCAGAAAATAAAACAGCGAATGCTGATTTTCATTGCTTCATGACTTTTATGAAACAACAGGGGCCTCGTTTATAATCACTGCATGAAATAGAAATGTACAAAAAGAAGCCCGAGAGAATCACACACCTCGTCAATATATAAAAGTTGGAATCTATAAAAACGGGAGGATGAGCGCTCCTGTACGGAAAGTCTAATCCATGTGGACGAACGTTTTTGCAGATGGTGAGGTGGTGAACTGAAGCCAGATGGTAGAAATTAAAATGTGAGAGGCATCATTTTATATCACACGTTACTTATAGGTCAATTATTTATCATGAACATTCAGTGCAGCAGTGTTTCTGCGCTCGTAAGCACCTTTGAGTCGTGAAAGCCATGTCACCAGCACATTCCCACCCCGGAGCACGGAGGATGGGGCTGGACTGCGCTGACACTCTTGGCCAGTTGTGGAGCGCATTGCAGCTGTCGAAATAGCTGGATGATGCCAGACTGAGGCAGGTGGCGGGATTCAGGAAAGCCTGGCTTGCCTTTCCCCGATATTAAGTGCGAGTATAAAACATTCTGAACCGCCTTAATTAACTAACTGATGAAGTGATCATCAATGGCTGTAAATATCCAAGATCATTTTAAAAAGCATCAAAGAATTGCAAAACAGAACGTCCATAGTTTTCAGTAATTTCTTCACACATGCTCTGCCTTTTCCAGTCACCTAAACAAGAAAATCTTCATCACCAAAACAAACAGACTGTGTAAGTATTTATATTCTATTTTATCCTTTTTAGTTTTACATTTTATTGTTATTTGTTTTAGGTTTATATTTTATTTCATTTTTAGTGTCATATTTTATTTAATTAAATAATATATTTTATTCCTATATCTTGAACTTAGTAATCTTGTGTGATTTTCTTTCAAAATATTTTTAAGCTTTGCTAACCATTTATGGTGCAATGCGGGCATACAGAGGGCAGAATATGATGCAGATCCACATGTGCACATTTTCAGGTGGACTCTGATTTATAAAGGTAACAGTGTCTGGAAGTAGTCCATGCATGGTTTTATAAATCTGATTATTTTTTGGCACACGCCATTTTCGGCTTTTGTGCACTCCGACACTTTTAGCATGGATCGTAAGCACTGTTTTATAAATGAGACCGCAGGTGAAGAAAAGGGTAAGTGAGACACAGTCCAGAGCTTTTTGTTATTGTTTGGGATGATGTGGCATTTCACCATCTCTTCCATGGTGTCTTCTAGTGCCACTTAACTCTCCATTCTTCAACCCCTGAGGGAAATTCTTTTCGTCAAGATGGTGAGAAGTTTATGACCGCCAGCCACATTATCAGGTATGTCTCTTGGACACACTGAACACTGGATGTCTGGACATACATAGAGAAGACAGGGATGGACCAGGCATCAAAAAGATTCTTTCCCAGGTGAATTACAAAGGATGGCATCAGGTGTGATGTGGATGAAAAGACATGGCTGATGAGCACTGCTGAATTTCGATATCTGTAGTTCTCCCATACAAGTGTGTCTGCTGAATATGAGTAGTTTTGCAGTGCATTACTGAAATTACATTATTTTCATTTTCTACAATTGGAATTACTCTGGAAAAATAGCAAACAGTAAAGCCTTTTCAGCCATTTCTGATTCATTCCTGTGGTGGCACAATCCATGCAATAAAGAAGTGTTCTTCTGTTGTGTTAAATATTAGTTTATGATAAATAAATAAACAAAAGATACTTCAAACACAATAACCATACATTCTGTAATGCTATGTGTTGCCAGTGTTTTCTTGAGTGACAAAGAGTTACTGTTGCAGACATGCTGTCAGTGTTCTGGTACAAGTTGCATTCACTCACTGGATGTGTGATTAACTACTGTGCTGAGCTGCTTGTCAGTAAGGAGAAATGTCATTCTCTCAACGTGACTCCAAGCCAAGTTCATATGTTTTGCATACCAGGAGCCGTGCATACTAACAGGCATTAAACAACTTGGAGCAGAAAAGGAGTCAACCTGCAGGTCATGACCACTGGCTGAAGGCAATTTAAATGTGTGTCTATATATCCGTGTGTGTATGTGTTAAAATCTTCTCATGATATTACATAGGTTCAACTGTTATAAACAACTGTCTAAATGGATTCTTAGCTACATCAAAACACAATCTTATGCTTATTGGTCAGTTAAAAAATGTTCAGTTGGAAACAGCGAAACTAGTGCACTGGTGAATTTAAACATGTTGTTTCAAGTATATAAACATGAAAGCAAAGTGCAAATATATCACAACAAAACAGGCATACTACTCCACTCACATGTTCCAACAAAAGCTTTCCTATTTGTGGTACAGTAACATCTTTCTCTCTCTCTGTCTCACACACACACACGCACACACAGCCCCTCCTTCCCCTCCATACACTCAGCTGTAGGGATGGCCCTCATATGAACAGTAAATATGCATTTGGGTGAATTAGCCATTAAAATGTCACATCAATCATTCATTAACACATTAAACGTCACAATTCTGCCTTGAAAAGAGCACGTATAAATAGATAAAACGACCTATTTCTGGTAGCACTTTTTAGGGAGAATACTTGTTAAACTGTCTCACATGCCCTGAATGACACACCACCCTTTTCACTTTATCCTGTGACACATCAAAAACATCACATTATGTCTCTCACCCACACACACACACACAGGTTATATCCAGGCAGTGTTTGGCTGCTGAACAGCAAACAATCTTCTGTGCCATTTTGCCATTTTACTATTGTATGATCATCACTTTTCTCGTGAAGGGGACATTCAGGAAAATTTATACTTTTGTGTGTCATAACCTCTTCTCCTATTCTCTGCACACAATGCCTACCGCTTAACAATTCAGCCCAGAAATCATATGATTTTCAAAGAAGACTCTCAATCAAAATGATCAAATATTTCAACAAGGATTCATGATGTGTAGCACTGCCTATCCTAGCCATCAGAAAGAAAGAACATCTAGATTATTGAGTAATGTGGGTGTGCTCTTCTTTTTGTGTGAAACCCTTTTCATGCCATGGTAGTGCATATTAGAGGAAAACCTCTTGGTCATAGGACATTTTGCTGACCAGTTTTACTGAGAGGTGAGGATGCAACAACAACAACTATGCTACCCACAGATTTAACATTACCATCAAGACCATTCCAATCAATTAGGGCTGGAAAATCTATCAATCCGACCTTAACCTATGATCTGAAAGTCAAAACAGCAAAGAAGATTTTAGGCCAATTGTTAAATAAATAAATCAGTTGTTAAAAAAAAAAGTCTACAGAGGAGGTAAACTTGTTTGACACTTTTTAAGAGCTATATCACTTCTACTAACTGTCACCGTAATCTTTGATGGCCACACCACACCTTGATATCATCTGAGAGCTCTGGGCATGACACAGCATACATTAAGACTCAGTTTACAGTTTTGTTTTTCCAATTTCTAGACAACATACCCGGGACTCTGTAGAAGCCAATCTAGATCAGACTGCCCTGTAAGAGCCAGGTGATGCATAGATGTACAATCATGTTTGCCAACTGTGAATCCAAATGGGTTGCAGCAACGTTAGTGATGTGAGAAAAATAAAAGACTTTTAAACATGGAGCCATGAGTGAACTGCAGCTCAAAAAATCCCTCACTAGTAGAGTTGTATTTAAGGAAAACAATCATCATTTTAGGGTTTGTAAAATTATGTATATGGTAATGATTCTGTTTAAACATAATTCTGCAACTAAATGTTTTCACGAATAAATTGATCAGAATAGTGGGGAATATTTTACAGTTGTTACTTATACAGGTGAGGCCTTAAAAAGTGACAACATAGAGAAACCTGATGGGAGAGTAGAGGGAAACAGTGCAATAGTCAAGCAGCTGTCCACATCTGGTGAATCAGACTGGGGTCCTTGAAAGTCAGGATTGAGGAGGTTTTGTTAGAAATGTCCACACCTGACATTATGACTACAGAAACATTGGTATCATTTTGTGCTATGGGACATAAAACATTTGTATTTATTGTCTGTTTCACAAGTTGTCCTTCAGCCTCTTGCAGATCCAGCTGCTCCCACACAGACGCACTTGACAGCTCCCGAGTGAAAATGCACGGAGAAGTTAACGCTGACACGTGGAATCGCTGCAAAGAGCTTGGGATTCAGACTACAGTAAGTTCAAGAGAACCTTCAAATTTTCTTCCCTTAACACCTGATGTCTGAAAGGCCTTTGCCGGTAACAGTTGCTTGATTCAGTAAAGCAATCAGAGAACCTCTAGTGTGTTCCCATTTCTCGGCAAAGGTTAATTAACAGAAGATTCAGTGGAAAGTGGTAAACCTAACTCCACCTGACACTTGCAGGTCTCGTTGGGATCACTCACCCTGGAAGCTCTTGTTGATCCCAGAGGGAAATGTGTTTCCCAACATCACCACAGTGTGGTCGATGATGATTTCCCGGCTTCGGCCCTGCGAGCCTGTGACCTCCCGCTGCCCTCCGCCACCATCCAGTCGAAGCGTCATCTCGTTGTCATGACGATCTAGGAAGACCTCATGCCATTCACCATTGTCGAGGCGATAGATGGGCAGGGTCAAGTTGTAATCTCCATCACCGAGGTTGTAGAAAACACTTAAGAGGCCCTGGAAGATCTACAAAAGGAAAATAATGAGTGAGAGTTATGAAAATAGTCTTTGTGGGACACAATTGCCACATATTGGGACATGGTTATTGGTTGGTCTCAACACATCAAACAATCACATTTGTATAACTGTATTAAATGATTTATCTTGATTAATGTTAGCTTTATGAGTTTTATATGAGTTTTAATTGCACTTAATTTATTGTTGTGGGTTCACACACAATGTAAAGGTTGACATGAACAGCATTAACCACTAGTAGAACATCGACATACTGTGACTGGTGACAGTAAGCCGTTCATCACTTCATTAGGTGTTTCACTTGGATCTCTGCCAGATAACTAGTAATTAGTTTTCAATGTATTCTATTCACAGTGTGTGTTGTGATGGTTACAATTTGAAGCTATTGGATGTGGTAAGCATGTTTTTTCTAGCAATACATCATCCATCATAAAGGGAGCGAGCCATTTTTTTTACAATTACAATTCATGTAGACGCAACTATAAACCAGGACAATTAAGAGTGAGCCAAACAAACCATTTGCGTCTTTTTAAATTTATTCCTTAAATTCCTTAAGTCTTGTTACTCTCAGAGGTTATATTAACATTTGTGCCTCCATCTAACTAAGGTTTAATGATGTGCAGTTGTTAGACAGCCTTGAACAAGTAGGAGCTCTGGCAGGTCCTGAGTTGAAGTTCAAGTGTTTTTAAGATAACTCAAAGTGAAGATGCAAGTCTTAAAATTGACAATGGACATTATTACAATGTTATGGCTACAGTGATAGTTGATTTGATGGTTTTATTATTTACTTAGCAGGGGCCAGGGACACAATATAACTGAGGTTTAATAAAATAGATTGTGCTTGACGAAAGTATTTGATACAAAATGAAGCAACAGGTGTTCATACAGACATTTTCCACAGTTACTTATAACCTGGGCTTTGAATAAATAAAGTACTTGCCTTGCAGCTACTTATGTTAAGTGGCTACCAGCACACTTCTTACCAATACTTAATTTCAAAGCAATCATGAATCACATATCATATCTGCCAAGTGCTAAATCTTTACATTACACTGACTAAGTATGGCTACTGGCCTTGTGATACAGCAATACTAAAATATAGTGGGTCAGACAGATTGACCTGCTTGAACTGTGCACTGTCAAAAATCAATTACCATGGCACAATATACGGCTCTAAAGAATCTCTATTAATCTTCAATCTTTTGCGACTACAGAAAAAACTCACTGAAGTAATCTTACAATTAAATAAAGAACTAGAACATGTTACAGTGCTTCTTGCGAGTGGAGGGAAGCAAATGCTGTGAATTCTCATATACTGGCCTTCATTTTAACTCAGCAGAAGAAAGGACCAGGCCTTCATTTGCAAGCTGTCCTCTTGTAAAATGGAGCCAAACTGTATTTGGGTTTTGGTGCTAAACATGCGCAAAGTGACTTCTGAAACCTGCAAAGTCTCTCTAGAGAAACAGGCTCTTGGATTAACCAAAAACCTCCATGAGAACAGTTTTCATTTAAGACTTCCAAACTAAAATTTCCATCTGTTTATCTTTGAGTTGAAAGATGCACCCAATGTACATAAAAAAAAAAAAAAAAAAAAAG
>JBAJHX010000001.1:12421189-12494077 GCA_037176925.1 Amniataba percoides
TGGAAACACGCGCAAACCGTGCCGAGTCGAGTCGAGTCGAGCCGAGTAGGTACTAGTGGAAAAGGGGCATTAGTCTTTCTACAACGTCCTTTATGATGTTGTAACTCAACGCTACGAACATCAAAACACAGGCTGTCCAGGTTGTTTTTGTCGGCATTATACAGCATAAGTTTTTCTCCTTTGCATGTGTCAATATGCTTTAGCATTTTAAATCTTGTTTGACTATATTTAAACTATTTCAATTGTGAAGTGCACGGAAAACTTCAACTCAGAAAAGTAATTTTTTTTTCATTTTGCATTCTAGAAAATGAAATGTTCATGATGTCAAAACATTTATCCACTCTACACTTAGACCATCTTGTAATACTGTCTCTGCTAAAGGCAAAAATAATAATACTCTAATAAACTGTTGAATAGTTCTTGTCTCATAAAAATCTTCATGGTGTACTTTTTAATAATATCCTTCAATATTTATTATACTAACTCATAATAATGTTAATTTTGTACTCTCTGGTCACCTCATCTGTCTGTAATTTGCACAAACAGAAAAGCTGCATAAAGACAGGAGGTAGGAATGCTAGATAACATCAAACACAAGGTTAAAGATATAATCTCAGTGATTTTCATTTAATAAATATCCATTAAGTCATCATCTATCCCAAGATGAGGCAACACAATGATGTTGAATCTGAGCCTGCAGCAACTGCAGTATTGTTATAGGATTTTAAAACAACAGACTCACTTTTCAACTCACCTGTGTGTGAAGAAGCATACAGTTTTCTCGACATCATACTGTTTCCTCACAATGTTAAGTTTACTAACAAACAATATGAATGACAATATTCATGACAATTTGAAATTGAAACTGGAGTGAGGTTTCAAATCACATGCAATAATTGATAGCTGCTGTGAAACACAAAAGATTATTATAACTTCAAATACTGGAGCTCATAAGTGGTGTTTTAACATAAGAAATTAATGTTCACAGTTTTAACTATATGTTTACCCCTCAATAATGAGGTAAAGATCATCACAGTACGACATTTTGCTGTCCCATTTTGGTTGTGTCGTCTCTTTGTAATAAAGGAAACAGCAAAGATGGAGAAAATAAAACCACACTGGATGAACTAAACTGGAACTGAAACTCCATCTTAACTGAGTCTGATCGCCAGAACACACCAACTTCACCACTATTCTACTGGACCTCTATGCCTTCACTAATTTTCTTACTCTTAAAACAAATTTGAGTACAATTTGTACATTCTGAAAATCTGAACTAATATGGTCTGTAATGTTTTGTGCATTCCAGAAATGTATACATTCATTCAGTTAAAGTGTAATTCATTTTTTAGTTAGACCACCTTCATGGAACTTGACTGTCCTCTTTAAAAATTCAGTTAAGAAATTTCCTTCATTTTGCTGGACTGACATTGAAAGGCTCCTTTTAAAGGCACATTAACTTTTTTGCTTTCAGTGAGAGGGAGAGTTGTACGAATGTCTCAGGTACAATATAAAAAGAAAGAAAAAAAAGGGGAGATGGACTTTTATTATTTATTTCAACATGAGTTTCCATTCTTGGCCTGCAAAACTGAGAGAGCAGTAGGTTTGTAGCTGACTAATAAAATTAAGTGCAGATGGTTCTGTGTTATTCTCTTAATTGTCAGCACTGCTCTTGGTGTCGACATCAGTCAGGGGGCCCGTTGTGTGGGGTTAAAGTATGCACTGTAATGACTGGAATAACAGCTTGAAATGGGCACCATGATCACAGAGCATGACAGTGATTGAAATTAAATGGTGCACTGAGTTTGGTGCTCCTGTTATAAGTTAATGACCAGTAAGGTATAGGTACTGAAGCAGATTTTCTACTTAATATAGCACAAGTACAATACATGAGAAAACCAAACTGTGTATAATGTATGTATGTATAATATGTATAATATGTTGAGAGAACATGGAATTTTTATTTCAAGTAAAATCAATAAATTTTGAGGATCACACAGCTAAGTAAGGGGAATCTCTTTCTTGTACAGTGTCTAACAACAGAGCTCCATCAACATCACACCAGCATAGATAAGAATCAGTAAGCCCTGGATGGTGGTGATTTACAGGAACTCCTAAAGGTTTGCATCTGGAACAGGAGGTAAGCTGGGTGAATCAGAACTAAAATTATTTTATGTTTTCTTTTACAGTTCATTTTTAGTATAGGGATTTTATTGTTGAAGTGGCTTTTGATGATTTGTTGACAATCTAGTGAAGTCTTCTGTGAGTGTTGCTCTCTAAATTACCGAAATATATTTTTTATTTAGATTTTCTGAGCAGTCACTAAATCTGCTGCAGCGCAACCTGAGTTTTTTTTTCATGCTTTGTATCCTAAAATGTACATAAAGAGGGCTGACAAAAGTGAAGTCCCCTGTTGACTGGTAGTCGTTATTCTGAAAGAAGCTAAAAAGAAAAGAAAAAACAGTGATGAGTGTAACATGTGATCTAACCTCCGTTGTTAAGAGAGGACCAAATATTCACACCTCAGCAGTACCTCAGTTTCAGTCATGGATATTGTGAGAAGTGATTGAAAAACAAACTCTACTTATTGGACCGTATCATTTTGTTGCATATACTGTACTGTTTCAAGGGGTCTGAGATCAACTCCCATACTTTAATCTTTACCAGTGTCTGAATATTTTGGAGAGGATTTGTTCTTTAGCTCTCAATGGAGATGAATTCGCTCTTGGACTAATCCCAGCACATTTACATTGATTTTAATTCATGTGCACTGTCTCTAAATCAACAACTAATCAAAGCAAAACAAAACAACCAACTAACTACTTCTAACATTAAAAAGCAGCAAAATATCCTCAATTAGGAGAATCTGTCGAAAGCATCCATTCTTGCAGCACTGTATCATCCGCATACGAACGGGAGGAAACGCACACACACAATACTGCAATCAGTATTGGAGGGGGGAGAGGCGGAGTAGCGTACCATGTTGTTAGAATGCAAGTCACACAGAAACAAAGAGCTCCTAACACTGTAAGTTTGCAGCCAGCCAAGAGTAATGCATACTAATTCCTTTCTCTGATTAAAACCAAACAGAACTATTACAGTGAAAAACATAATAAAGAGGGCAATATGGTTATATTTCTATCAGAGAATATTGCAGGGTTTCCAATGTTTCTCTGATGAGGGTGGGCTGCTTCATAAGATTACACACATTTTCATGCTGTCTGCACCGAGGAATGAATGCACTATTTATGGCACATAAATGATGTGAACCCACTCCGCGTGGCTGTGCGGAGAGAGCAGTTTGAGATTTAAGAGGAAATGTAGGAAAGGGGGGATAGGAGGGCGACAGATGGATGACAGACACGGATCAGAGGAGAGGCTGTACAGTAATGGCAGCTGCGGTATGGATAATCAGCATCATTTTCGACAGTGACGTATGATCAATACCTGTGGTGGCAGTTTGGTGTGAAAACCAACGAGAAGAAAGGGCTAGCAAGGTGTGCATGATCTCGGAAAGTAAGTTGAGGGTGAGCAGAATGAAAACAAAAAAATAAACTGTGGGAGGCTGGCAAATAATCAAATATGAGAGAGCAATTCACAAAGCAACCAGAGGAAAGGAAGAGTGGGAGAAATAAAGCCATAAAAAACAAATAGCCTAACCAAAATAATAAACAAAACCACAGTAACAAAAAGTAACAATCAGGAGTTTAAGCCAACACAACGTAGTTCTGTGATGATTTGTTATAACATGTCCATTATTTTTGTATTTGTAGCATCCCTCTTAGTTGATTTGAATGACGCTTTCAGGGAGAGTTTCAGGTCCCTATTCCAACATATCATGCAAGTTCTGTAGTGAATGGTTGTCAATGGTTGTTGACTTTGGTCTACTTCTGTGCTGAACAACATTATTTCAGGTTCAATGTTCAATATCTCCAGTAATGATCCACAGAAAATCTGGTCGCAATTGAGCCAGTCAAAAATATGTTTTTCAGTTCAAAATTCTAAATACAGTAGAAAAAGATCAAATTAGGTGGACTCCACTGGTTTTCTGTACAGATTTGTAGAGTGAAAACAGATGGATGTCTACCAAGTTTCATGTAAACCACAAACAGAAGTTCAAAAATTTGACCTTTAAATATAGGGTGCCCATCAGCCTGATTGGGATTGTATTTCTTGGGCACTTGCACACAACTTCCCATCAATGGGCAAGATCTTATGTCTCAACTATTTATTGTCTCACTTGAGTTTGCACAAATATTTCTAAAGATAAACAATAAAACAAAAACAAAAACAGGATGATTCAGCCCACTGAACTTTAAAATAGGTGGTTATAATGGGACGCAGGCTGAGTAGACTGAGCCTGACAAGAGTTGTCTGATTGTCTCATAAGAATTGCAGACTTTCAAGTTGTCAGTCAACCACTGCCATGAATTTGATGTGTGACACGTACATACTGTATCCATAAATGTGTCCAAAAATAGCCCTCTTTTGAATGTGTAAACTACCGTGGCAACAGCATCATTGCAGTGTAAATTTCGTTTCCTCAGAAAGTGAAATAAACCATATGACTGTAAATAAAATGCAAATCATTTTGTTTTTTGTCCTATTTACAACTAGCTGTTCCCATCTGACTGTTAGACAGATTCCATGACAGCAACAGAAACGCTATACATTGCAAGTTCAGTCGAATTCAATGACTGCTGTTTCTTTGCAGAGTGGAGGGGAAAGTAGACATCTTCAGTGTATTTTAAAGTGCAGAAACTGAGTAGACTTGATTTTGTACACAACCGTAATCCACCAAAACAACATTCTCCTGTGAAGAACTTTGAAAACGACGAGACAGGACGCCACGCTACCTGCCATCATGGTCTACACACATAGACACACACACTCTTACATAGCAGTCTTACCTCCAGTCGTAAGTATTCGCTCTGCTCCTTCGAGATCAGATGTAGGATGGTGCTGCTGTGTTTGCGTGTTCGAATCAGAACTTGAACCCATGTCCTTCGAGCCGGCAGTGGGGACGCCAGCTGGTAATGTACATGACTGTGCCCATCGAAGGAGTACTCTGGGACCTCTGTTGTTGCACAGACACACATACACACACACACATGCTTCAGTCAGACAGTACTGTCACTGAAAATAAGCACAATTAAAGTTTTAAATAAAACATGTACCATTTTATTCAATTACAATATGTTTCACTCCAGAGGGAAGTGACCTCAAATAACTTCAACTAAATCAGTTTTACAAGACTCCAAATTCCCCCCACATGCAGAGAGCCAGTGGCAGGGCAGAATATGCAAAATACCCAAGATAGAATATGGATGCGTGGTTTAGCTCGGGTTATGCTTGGTTCTTCTTTCTTAGACCCATGTTCCCAGAAGTGGATTTTGTGCATGCCAGGCAGACTAAACCAAGCACACCTAAAATGTTTTCAAAGCCATTCTTCCATCTCATAGCATATGCAAGTTAGATTTTGCTTCCACACCTCTCTCCCTTTTCCTCTCTTCCATGTGACTTTGACAAAGTCGAGTAATTCATGAGATCCTGTTTGAAGGCAAAGTTTAATCTTACGTTTCTGGTTTCTTCTGGGCATGCAGTATGCAACTGATCAGCTATATCTTGCCTGTCGGCTAAACTGTGTTTGTCAAGGCCACGGAGCTGTTGGTGTGAGATTTGTGGATATAAAAATGCATACAAAGTATTTTACCACAATTATCTTACTTTAATCATAAATAGGTTGTTCGGAAGTATGTTGTGAGATAAACTGGCAGAAAAGTGAATATTTCTTAAATCCTTGGGCTGAATTTTCTAAACTGACATAAAAAAAACATGAGAATGTTTTCAGTCTGAGCTCCTTGGATCTGCTGAAGAAGTTCTTCCTCCTTAAAATTACCACACATCTTGGGGAACAGAGTGTATTTGGATAAAACTAACGACATAAAGACAGAAAAAGAAATGGATTCAAGTAGTTTTGCATCCATTGAAGAGCCAGCACTGAGCTTTAGATGGTAACATAATGTTAAAAATGGACTGCAGCATGTCCTGGATGTGTGAGGCTGCATTTACACCAAGGTCAGTCCTTCATAATATGAAAGCATATTTCTGCTACCTCCTGAGCACAAAGAATGGCAAAATAATTACTGTGTTAACTTTTCAGAGCAATGAAATCCTTCCAAACAATATAAAGCCCTGTGCAGTGTTCTGGTGTCTGATAACCTTTCAAACTTGTGGATTTCTTACTTTAACATCACTCCCTAAATGCATATTTTACTGTCGTACACCCACACCATTTTTTTTAGCGCAAGGGTGTTTCGGTCTGAATGCCAACTAAGTGATGTGGAATGCAACCATTTACACCTTTGAGGATTTAAATATTACTACAGTGCAGGCCATGACTTTTTTTGTAAGCCATCAAAATTTAATGGGGATGTCAGAAATTCAGTTTAATACCAGGTGAAAAATACATCTGATAAATGGATATGACCAAAAATGAATAAAATGCAAAAATACTCTAGGTACAATATGGATATAAAGCAAGTTGACAAAAGAGAGGCTGAAGGGGCTCCTATTTAAATTTTCTTTTTTTTATCTTTATAGGAGCCAAAAGTAAATGAAGAGAGAGAGAGAGCTACAACAACCAACTCCTGCTGGATTCAAACTTCGGATGTTGTGGTCAGCATCCAAACCCCAAAGCAATGGGAGCAGACTGAAAGGGGTCTTTTTTTTTCTTTTTGCTATGCTCTGCATTGCCAGGTTGTGTTTTCATGAGCTCCTAAATGGAGTGAGATAAATTACATAAACACAGTCTGTACGTGAGAAATGTGTTAAAAACTACACATTACTTTTTCTTCTTTCAACAATTGCCTTGTTGCTTTTTTTCAGAGATATGAATCATCTCATGAATATAATTATTTGACTTCTCTACATTAATTTTTTCAGGTACCTAATTATATCTTAATTATCTGCCCCTTATTGGTTATCTGGATGCATGGCAATGCCCATAGATGAGACTAAAGAGGAATCACTGAACCAAGGAATTACCGTGGGTGCAAGCATTATGTAAGAGTTTAAGGCCAACAGTTCAAAGTGATGAGGAGGTCTTTCTTAATTATAATCTGTGTTTAAAAAAAAAAAAGACTATTAAAGAGATCTACTATTAAACTACTATTAAACAAAGGGATTTTTGGTAATTGTCCCAAAACAAATTTCCTGCAGCAAGGAGGAAAGCATCTCTTTTGGTGCTTCCCTCCATTTAAAGGGTGCAACAAGCAATGCCTGACCAGGGTGATGAGCGTCATTAAAATCCAACAATAGTCTCTTCTAACCATTGTAATCGGGCAAACGCCTCCACAGCCATAAGGCCAACACAGAGAAGCTCACCAGGAGCTGCTTTCTTCAAGTCCAAAGTATCCTTAATATGGATGCTGCCAGGGGCCTGCATGCTGCTCTCTGAGTATTACAAGAATTACACATCAATAATGAAGAATCCTCTCAGGGAAAGGCAAATGCTGATCTACTACATACTATATACGCATGAATTTACAAATATAGAGCATATCTTGCATACAGGATGCCATGAAGCCTGGTTGGTAATATCCAACCATGTCTGTAGTTCACTCGAGTTTTATTCTCTTTTACAGTTTAGGTTACACATTCAGAAACAGAGGGTCCCCCTGTTAATGTTTATGAGGACATTTACAATAAATTCATGCCAGCTAGATTTAATACAGCTTTGAAGACTGAAACTTTACACTGCAAATAAAACAATGGGTTTAGTCGATCCCTGAGGCTGCAGGAGAAAACAGCCTATAACCTCTTAGTGCGTCTCATTTTATCCTTACATGAAACTGACCATCTTGTTTAACTGTGCTACACAACTGGAGCAATGAGCTACAAATGTCCATTACATCTGTGACACTGTGTTGACGTCATTACTTACTCATTAGTTAAAACTTATACAGCCAGGTTCACATATGGAAGCTGTTTCAGGTGAGAAACCTCATACTGTATTTTGTGTTTTGACTGTGATATTCAAATGTACAATTTTCAGACGAAACGTAAAAAGATACGCACCATTTTTCTTTAGCGCTTTGAGGAACTCATTTTCCAAGTATGCCATATCTGTACTCCACTGCTACCAATTATTGCTTTAGTTTTTCATGCCAGTCTGGCCATATTTTCTGGGATACATAGATAATGTTGTTTTGTTGCTGATGGTTCAATCTCCCACACATTTACTGTGCTCCTTTAACGCATAATTCCAAAAAAGTTTGGCTTACCCTCTTCACACTGGTGTCCTGTGTATCCCGGCACACACTGGCAGCTGAAGGAGCCCCACTCGCCGTGACAGCGACCTCGGTGGCCACAGGATGGATAGCCCATGTTGACACAGCTGCTATCGGTGGTCAGGCAGCCTGGAGAGCTGGACTGTGAGTCGGCCGGGGAGCCCAAATCATACAGCTGAGTGGAGGAGAAGAGATAGTAAATGAAGAGAGGAGGAGAAGAGAGGAAAGGAAGGATGGAGCTTTGAGGGGAAATGAGAAGGGAACAGAAGAAAAATGAACAAAGAGCATAGGATAAAGGAGAGGGAACAGATGGAAAGAGCAGGAAAGAGGTGAGCAAAGTTGAGATGAAAAGATGGGAAGTAGTAAGAGTTGCCAGTAACTAAGGAGCTTACAAACAGGAGAGAAAAAGGCAAAGTGACAGCAGGGACGGGGGATTGGGGAAGACATGGGACAGACAGGTAGGAGGTAAGTAGCCAGAGGCTGAGTTGGAGTTGGAAAAGAAAAACATAAAGTCAAACAGGGTGAAAAATGAAAGAATTCTGGAAGGAAACTTTCAAATGTGTTGAAGGACATGAACTCTGGGTACACCGTGGCCTCCTCTTCTTTCACGCTCTCATATCTCTCTGCTTCTATACTTTCTCTGACTCTTCCTACCCAATGTGATGAAACCAAACACTGGACCAATCTTCTAACGGACAAACAGCATGGCCGCCAGCACAGAAAGCTGAAAGGACGGGGGAACCTTGAACACCTAAATTTGTGTCCCTCACAAAAGCATGCCATAAAAGACATTAATATGTTCAATCTCCTCCCTGCCCACCCCGGTCTTTATGAGTTCTGTTGGTGCCGCGGCGAGGACGTAGGAATGCAAAGGATCGTAAAACCGGCACTGAGTCATGCCGCCAGGGAGCTGCTGATTGGCTCTGACCTCCAGCAATGGGGCATCTTATTGGTTGCTGACCTTTAAATGCTACAGCTCCTGTTTGCTGTGGTTCGACCGATCATCTTGATTGCTATGAACTAAAAAACAGACGTTGGTGATCAATGATTGAAAGACACATTTGGGTGTCTGCGATTGATCCAACTGTGCATCTGAGTCACTGTGGAAAGTGTACCTGAGTGTCTGAGCAAAACACGGACTGATTTATGAGCTGAATGCAAAAATACACCTGCTTCTACTTAAATTACAAATTGTGGCATCAGCTGAGAAGGCTGTCACACTCCCACTCAGAGACACGACAAGCTGCCCTGTTTGCCAAGATTCATTTCAGGTGTTGGGTACAGAAAAACGTCTCTGCTCACAGCAACTGAAAAACAAATTCTAGACTAAAATACTGTACAGGTTTAGAGCTGTGAGCGTGTTGTACAGTGAATGACGTCTCAACAAAAATGGTTGAACCTCATGGCATCTCTCAAGAGGAGCGGTTGTGATGGACACACAGAAATTAAATTTGATGTCAGGCTGAGAGAGCACAAAGTCTGAATATCAGATTAAAACATCTTTGGAAATACAAACAAATGATACATTACATGAATGTCCAACATGGAGAGGTGTCTTAGTATGGTGTTGGGCCTTGCTGAATCCTCAGAGAAGCCTCAGGGTATAAAGTACATGTTTGTGGACACCCTAGCTATTCTACCATATGTGATAAACAAAGCGGTCATTCTAAAACCATCCTCTCCTCTGGGAAGCTTTCCACAAATGTTGGAACCTATTAATTTTTTTTCCAAAAGAGAATAAGTGAGTTTGGACACTGATGCTGCGTGATAAAACCTGGCTGTTTTAGGTTTTCCACTTCTTTCCGAAGACATTGGATGGAGTTGAGGTCAGGGTTTTAAGCTTTTTTAATAGATCTGACTTCATGTATGAGGGCATTGTCATGCTGAAACAAAGAAAGGACCTTTGTTAAACTGTAAGCACTGTTACACATGCAGACAGCATGTTCCAGAATAACTGCTTATTTTTAACGTTGGTCCAGAATGTTTAAGTCTTTTGCAAATCAAAGTTTCAGCTGATATCAATCACAAATCCAACTTAAACTGAAGGCTCCCTGCTTTAAAAAGCCATTAGCCCAACCCCTGCAACTGCAAACCTCCATACTTAAAAATGGAGTGACAGTTATGTCAAAACCACAGAAAAACTTAAAGCCGTAATGTTAGACTGAGAGCTGAGGGAGAGAGACAACCAGAATAATGACAGGACAAGGAGTTAAAAACAGACGATGACGAATGGCAGCCAGAGGGGAGAGACCCAACTCCAGAATAGAAACACAATTATAAAATCGAAAAATCTCTTCCTGTCCCTTTTCCTGGACAGAGCCTCACGTGTATTCGTCCTTTTTTCCCGATCTAGTGTACGCACTCCTTCATCCACAAATGCCACATACTGTTTCCATGCAGCCATACATCACACCTCGATAGGTTTGCCATTAACAGACACCCACAGGAAAAACACTTACACATAAACATATACATATATACCCATACGTATATACCCATATGTGTGTACACACACACGCACACGTATATAATATACATATATAATATACACACTTAAAAAAAACAAACAAAAACTCTACATCAACTACCCTAACCACATTACAAGCACTCAGACCTCAAGTGAAACAGATGATGTTGCTATGGCAACAAATGTGACACATTTGCTTATTCTTTGGTAATAAGAACAACACCACCAAATAGAAAAAATAAGAGAAAAAAACATCATACAATGCCGGAACATGTCCATCAACATTATTAATCATCAGTACGCCTACTCTTGCTTGCTCTTTGGAGATTTATTATCCTCATGTCCACCCACATGCATCATGCAGATTTCTCTCATTAGTACATAACGTTTGTGCAGCCTCCTGCTACGTCTCCAGCTAAGGTGCACCACACCGAGCACAAGACTTTAGACTGCAGCAAGAGAACCGAATATCCTTTTATGTCCCCACTCTTGAGATTCAGCATCTTAATAGAGCTTTAAAGGTCTTCTGAATGGATACAGATAAATTGTGTTTATGGAGGGTTAAAGATGACTGTACAGTTCTGAGAACCACAATCATTGGCCCCGAGGGTCCGTGGCTCCTTAGACCTAACCAGACAACAAGACACAAATAGTTTGAATAAGCCAGGTGGACAGGCAACAAACTGACTGAGCTGTTTTACATTTGAAGACAACTATTTGACCAATCTCTGACACTTTCTCACAGAACAGTATTGTTAGCTTACATATAAATATACACAAAAAGTTGGGATCACAGATGGGTCCCTACAACAAGAATGGGCATATAAATAAATCAAAGCCACACACACACTCATATACATTACAGCTTGGCCTGCTGCTACTGCAGAGCTTATCAACTGTGAACTCAGAGGCACAGATGTGTTATGTGCTCAAGAGTTTTCTATTTCCACATTTGTTTCCAGAATAAAAATAATCCAGACACAAGTAGAGAGATTCCCATAACATCATTTTATGCAACATATGTTTTCTTAATTGCTAAAATAAAATAAAATATAATATATTTAATAATAATAATATATTTAATTTTAATAATTCATTTTATCAAGTGTTCAGAACTATTTCCATCTGCATGAGGTACTATACAAACACTACTCAAAGCCTCATATTACATTACACATACTAGACTGATCTCAGTCACTTCCATTCTGTGGCATTTGTAGGCTTTTATTTTCAAATAAACAAAGCAGTATAAGATTTGCACACAGTATTAATACCCTGAGATGAGGTGATAGAGAGTAATGGGAGATGTGCTGCATCACTAGCGACAGAAGCAGTTGAATTTAGCTGCATGCATTTCATTTCAAAAGATGGTTTAGATCAAATATGTGACTATTTTAAATGAAGTCAAGTATAAGTAAGAAGCATATCAGGGGTGATTAGAGTTTTGAGACTTAAAATAGGAGCAGGCATTTATCCAAGATCCTCCACTTGAAGAATTTGAAGAACAAGCTTCACTGAAAGAGCCCAGCAGTGTTCACTCCCACAGTACCAGCAGTTGTTCATTTCTCATTTCATCCAATTTGAAGTAGTCACTGCAACAGAGTTTGACGGGCTGCAATCAACAACTACCGATCAAAGTGCCTGTTGCCTCCTACGAAAGTGTCATAGAAGACGAGAATTCCTGTTCTCCTCCCACTCCCCTCGTAGAGAATGAAAACTTTCCATGATCAGATTACAAGCACATCTGAATGCAGAGCACAGTTTATGCCAGGTGGAAATGAAGTCTAAACCACAAGATCATTTTGAACTTTTGAACAGATGTAGGCAATATGATAGTCATTATCACTAGCAGTGAGTAACAAAGACATTGTTATACACTATCTATTTTTAGCAATAAGTTATCGCAAACATTTAATTTCAAATGTTTTGGTCATTCCACCATGGGATTTTAAATCAGGGAAAACACATCTTACCTGGCATTACTGGGAATACAGTCTAAAAGATTCAATAGTTATCAACTGGCAGGCAAAATCTCTCACTTAGACAGGGGTTCTTTTTATGCCATGCTAAAAAAGGTGCAGCAGAAAACAACATTTCAGGCTTAGAAAGGTAGAGGTTTCACAAAAGGCTGAGGCCTCTGCTCCTATAGGAATGTGGCTCAGCTCGGATTGTCATGGTCGATAGCATGGAGTCGCTGACTTTCTAACTCTGACAGAGCAATAGGGGGTTACCTGAAAGTCCTGACTTGAGGTGAGATTGGACAGGGGGTGGAAAGGTTCATATTGCATTTCAGCCTTGGAATGCATAAGTATCTGAAAGCGCACTGAGGCTGCAGTTAAAAGGGTAAAAAACATCTCTCACATGACACAAGAGTACTGTGAATGTTGGAAGCTGTTATTAATCCATTTATCAGCTAGAGTGCAGGTGCGAGTTTGTGTTTGCTTGCATGCTAGTGTGCTAATGGTTGTGTTATTATGGGTGTGTATGTCTGTGTCCTTGTCGCATGTGCAAGTGTGTCACCTTGCTGTCCACAACGAGGTTGCGAATGCAGCCGGTGAAGTGTTTGTGCTGAAGCTGAGGGTAGATGTAGGGGATGTCCTCGTTTACACCGCCGAGCTGGAGCACGTGGCTCATGTTCAGGTGTCTAAAACACATAAAAGACATGAACATGTAAAAACAATCACTCATGATAATTTGCTCATAGTAAATACCTGTACTGTTACATGCTGTTCATTTGTGCCCTATTGTCCAGATTACTTGATAATCCAAAGAATTATTTGTGTCAAATGAGCTAACAGTTGCCAATTTAGGTCAGCTTTCATGTGGAGCAGACAAATATAAATCAGAGACAGTACCAATAAGAGTTCTGAATCTGAAACAAAACATTAGAATTGCTGGTAGTTAATCCAAAACAATGAGCGAAAAGACATTATGACATCTAGTAGAGTCGAGAACTGCAGAGTTGGGCAATAACTCTTGTTGGCTTGTCAGCAACCCCTTAGATATGACTATGATTATTTAATAAAAATATTGATTCGCTCAGGTTCAAGGCGAAGAACACAACACTATGGAAAGAACTTCACAGTTCAGCTGTCACTGCCTTGACATAAAATATTTAAAAGTATTTTATATTAGCAAAAGTTGGGCTGTTATTTTACAAGTATATAGCATGGATAGTTCTCTGCAGTCCTTTCATGATAGTCACCCTAACACATGGATTTAGCTAATGAATGTAAATACTGTTGGTCTGCATAGCATTTTCTTTTGAAGATTGTGACTAAGGCTAAAGGTAATTATTCACATTCACACTGATGTCTATATCCATAGTCCTTCATCTGGCAATATGTGGCCTTAATTAAAGCACGTTGAATAACCCTAACATTCTTTTCTATGTATTAATAAGCATACAGCCACTTCTATCTTTTAAAAACAGAGGTGTGTAAGTGCATGTTCAGGTGTTTGTGCATACCTGTCAGTGTTGGGTGTAACGCCCGTCACTTCACAGGAAGACTGGTCCTCGGTGGTCAACCAGCTGCCGAGTCCCTCCATTTCCATTACTGCTGCCCCCGAACAGCGATCAAGGGTGAAACGCACTTCCTGAAGAAAATACACAAGGACATACTGAATAAAATGTTACCAGAGAAAGCAAATGCATTAATAAAGTCCTCTATTTCTCCGCATTAAAATGAGTGTACCGTCTGTTGCTGTCAAGTGCTCTTTTAACATTATTACTATAGTGGGAGCTGCCTCTCTGACTCACATTTCTTTCATTAGTGCATATTACTCTCCTGCTGCCTGCTATGTTGCCTATTAACACACACACAAAAAAACAAACAAGACTTCATCATCAACCAGCGTGTTCCGATTATTGTGGCATCATTCATGAAACAAATATGTTCTTCTAATCTTACTGAACATAAAAATAACACATACAGTGGATTGTAGGACTATAACACTAGGAGGTATCATGTACATTGGTGTCATAACTGTGCCATATAGGGCTTTTAAAGGACTGCAAATACTTTATTTTTTTATTTCAGCTGCCTTTTATTTTTTCTAAAAAAATAGATCAATAAAAATAATGTCACAATTGCTGGTGGGTAATGGCACCCTGTCTATGTGCCAGTTTTTTCTAGCCTAACAGTTTCAGCCATTAGTACCGTGCCACAACACATCACCTTTGAATGAACTGTTGCCACGTCTGTGATAAAAGCTTTCATGTGTCTTGTCAGAATACAACCTTTCACTGTTTATGTCTTGCAAAGACAACATTTATTTGCAATATTGATGCCTGATATAAATAAGTAATACTGCCAGTTAGACATGAGTAATATAATGATGCCATATGCTAAATTTTTTGTATTTTCATACTAAATCATGTATTTTCTCTATTAGGTTTATGGCACAATTAGCAAAACAGTAGAGGAATAAAGGGACAGTAAAAAGAGATGGACAAGGATTTGATATAGAGGGTGATGTTCCCCTGGACAGCAACTTAATAAATAAAGCATAAAGATCCTAAAACAGCCTTCCAAGTGACCCAACCAGTGACCTGCATCATTTGCCTAAATAGAAAAACAACTTGTAAACAACTTTAGTTTGTTAGTTTTCAGACAGTTTTACAGTCATCAACAGAAATACACCATCAGGATGTACACTGATCCGGAATTAATTTCTTCTATTCAACAGTGCATTGTTGTACGTTGTTGTGTGATGTACTTTACAGCTATCTTTACAGACAACAAGACATTCTTCGGTAAAGTGATGTCTGATTCATGGCCAAACTTTGTTGCATAAAGCTTTAGAAACACTGCTCGTGAATCTTGGGTGCAGAATCATACAGTAAATCTACAGAGAGCAGCAGCAGTGCTGCTGTTATGTGACAGCAGCTCATCTAAGCAGGTCATACAACCAGGTTGGATAAGCTGCTGCTGACTATTCAAAATGAATGAATAGATTCACATGTGATTTAGAACAAAACCATTGTGATGCAGAATAATCCCCATTGTAATACCAAAGGTCTCAATACATTATTGCATTCATGATTGCAAGGATATAATAAAAATAAATAGAGAATAAAGGTATTGTAGTACCCAAAATCTTGGTACATTCATGTATTAATTTGGCTGCCCTCATTCTCAATACTGAGCACATGTACTCTGTGTTTGTGCACGTGTGAGAGTGAAGATGACCCTAAAACTGTGTCTGAAATGAAATTCAAAAAAAGATTAACAAAAATGATGCACTCCTGTGACAATGGTTGAATGGTACTGAACTGAACAGGATAATAATACAAACAGAACACACATTTGAGCAGCAACTAGTGGTAAGACATGATTCTCAATGGCATGACCATGTTGACAAATGGTTGGTCTGCAGGGAGTGCAAGCAGCGACGGAGGGTTTGGGGAACAGTGTGGGTCTTTGAATAACCAGCTAAATGAACCAAATCAAGTTTGACTATTCAGTTTTAGGTTTTAAAGAGACTTTCGATGATGCTGAATATGAGGCTTTTATTTTGTGCTGACAAAGACCTGACTCAGTCCTTCACTTTTACGAAAAAGGTCCTCCTCTTTGTTGGAATGAGGCGTGAAACTTTTTAGGCTGGGTTATATTAAAGACTAAAAATAGCATCACTGACTGTCTTCTTGATATTTAAGAGGGGCAAAAACTATAAGGCAGTGGTTATGTGAGAGCCCTTGGAGGTGAAGAGCTCAAGGCCGTTCTCAGTCAAATGAAGATTAGCTTAATTTCACCTGAATCAAATTCACCTGAAATTATCCTGGGTAAGGGATGTCAAAGGAGGGCTATTGCAATGATTCGTCTCACTCTCACCACTATTATCTCCTTCTGCACCGTACAGTACAGACAGTCTTATAATATTAAATCACCAACTAACATCTTCCCATTTCGGTCCCTTATAATCGTATCAAATAGGCTTGCACGGGGCAAAATGGGCGATATTTAGAGTCCATGACATGAAGTATTTCATGAAGTAATGTTACAGTGTAGTAATGTCATCTTGAAATGTCAATCGTTCACAACAAGACAGGAATCACTAACTGACTGTAGCAAAAAAAGAACATTTAGTTTGAAAATGTGACGTTGATGTCGCTATCAAACAATTATTACTCTGATGTTAGCTCAGCAGGACTGTTTGCTGAAATTCAACTTGTCTAATCACCTGGATATTGGTTTTAATTTTTAATTCAACAGGCAGCAATCATTTTTGGTCTAACTACTCATGTCAGCTAAGGTTTACATTGATGCTGTTACACATTAAACGGCAAAAACTAATTTACATGAATGACATGAGTCATGTGGAAAAAACCATAACAATATTATGCCCAAAAATATAAAGTATATTTGTACATGTCACCTGCGAGATGTCAAACTGAACTACAGGAGCAACTTGTTTCCCCCAAAAATACAATCTTTCACCTGGTCTGCACAGATGGTAAGGTTTAACACAACATCACACTCTTTTTTTTGGATATCTAAAGTGGAGGTGAAAATTGGTACAGCCAAATAACACATTTTCTTCTCCTGAAAGAAAGGTTAAACTTATCAGACAAGTTACTTTGCCCTCTTTGTGTTTTTTTCAGCAGAGCTTGCCATACAAAGCATAAGATCATTTTATTTTTATGTTATCTAAGATACCAAAGACATGGCTACAGTGATATATGTGACATGTCTGCTTTACCAAAAGAAGTGGACAAAGTTTGCATCAATAAAGCTGACCATACTTGAGTTGTCTTGGACATCTCGAGTAATATGCTGTCTGGATTCAGTTTGATGCATCTGGATTGTAAAAAGAAGCATTCGATTTGTGTGCTATTATAAACGAAGATATCAAACTCAGCTTCATTCATTACTACCTACTGGCTGCATGAGATGATGAGGCCGAAGTTGTGGGTGGATGCTCAGTGAGTGTAAAGCTGCCGTTTCATCAAGCCAACACTGGCGCAGTTCAACACCATAACTATACTGTTTTAGTGGCTTATTGGCATCCTTGAACACTTTCAGTAGACTAGTAGTATTTGTTTTAAAGTGCATATGTACAAAGAACATAGAAGTTTTCACATAACCTGTAAACAATATCATTTTCTGGACATTTCTAAGCTAATATGAGTGTAAAAATGAAAAATTAAGATGTTCATATGATTGACATAAATTGCTAGTAATCTTACATCGATTTAAAAGTCAAAGATTTTAATGCAGGAAAAAGATCTTGATTTCAGTGACAAAGCTGTGAAACTGGGAGAAAAACATGTTTTTCATCTGCCAGTATATCTCAGTGTGAATACACTTGGAGCTTATTTGCTAAATAAATGGTGGCTGGTGTTAAATGGGTGAAGCGTCCCACCTTGCTATTGCTGCGGACATCCAGCCGATGCCACCGCCGGTCTGCCACGTTCACGTTGCCTGGCAACTGTAGCACTACTGTGCCAGAGCCATGGTTGATTTTCAAGGTGGGGGTCCCATCTATTAGCTCTAGATGGGGAGAGAGAAAAAAGATGAGACCGGGAGAATTGGTGAGGGGTGACAATACTTTGAAACCATCAGGTGTTAAGAAATATTGAGTTTTCAGATCTTCTAGCATCAATAGTTCTGGTTTGAAGTTCCTGACAAACAACATTTAGTGATGGTTTTCAAGACTCTAAAGCAACACTGAAACCATCATAACTAACTGATGCACAGCAAACAATTAAGTAGTGTATTAAGTGCCATACATTAAAGAGAGCAGACAGTGTGGTACATAGTTTGCCAAATGGCTAATAATGTCTCTGTACATAAGCTTTAATGAGGATTATTGCAAGTTGTGAAGTTTTTTTTTTTTTTTCTTCACATCTCATGGCAGTCAACAAACAACAAACAAAACTTATCATATTCTATTTTCTGACTTACTCAAATGGCAAATTAAAAGTTAATGAAGTGGTTAAGACGGCTTGTATGCTCGGCACCATATGTAAGGAGGTCTAACAACCAGCATTGGCAATCCATCATCATGCGTGCTGAACTTCAAGAGAACATGCAGACACATAGCACTGCGGTGGTGGTGGCTTGTATTTATCGACTATCAGAACTGAGTCTCACAATTTTCTAAATGTCAATTTCTAGACTTAATAAAATGGGCTCTCCATTATGGCCATTCACCAAATTATTTGCAGTCCTCTAATGGTCTGCGCCTGTGTGAGTGTGCCAGTATTCTGTGTTTATTTTTATGAAGTCAACAGGATAAAACTGGAGTAATTTTATTTTTCTTTCTGTTGCTGCCCATAAGAATCTGCTGCAGACAAAAGCTGCCTTGACTAATGCAGCCCATCATTCTGGTGTATTGTAGTTTTTCCTAACACGACTGTCCTGCAGCTGATCACTACATCACAGACTGTTCCACCTTTGCATTAGTCCACACTCTTTGCGTGGCAGTGAGATAAAAAAGTAATCTTTATTGATGTATTCACATTCAATTCAGGACATGTGGAAAGAACTACAAATGTGACTGCAGCGACTTCACAGAAAATCTGTTGTAATTATGTTATTTGGAAATTATAATTTATGTCAAGACTGAAGTATGTCTCTGTTGGCTGTATTCAATTAAAAAATAATAAGCCGTCACAGTTCATGTCCAATAGCTCATTGTTCCTAATTTTCCCCGCTGCCACCCTGAAGCTACACTCCCACACATCCACTGCCTGCATTAGGGATTCACTTTCCACTTAAGCATGTGTTCTTATGTTTTAGTTTGAGGACTCCCATTTGACATTTTCCTGGTTAACTCCTAGTCATACAAACTGAGGTGGTTACCGTACATCCCAGAATTATAATTAGTACAGAGACAAACTCCAGTGTGAATTTCACTAACTTATGACACTATGACATTTGTCTTCATGCTTGAGTCAGAAGAAGTTGGAAGTCAAAAGAGGCAGACAAGAATCAAATTCCCTTCTCACTGCTCTTCAATCAGCTGCGTGTCTGACTTCAGCAGAGCTTTCGTCATCCCTCTCGTCATCTCTCGCAATGTCAGACTGTCTATCAGCTCTTTCATCCTCTGTCTCTCTCTGTTACCTCCTGCTCTGCTTCACTCTTTCATTAACTTTTTCACCGTAACTGACATTTTTACATTGTGCTGCTTTCAAATAATTCACAAATGCTTTCGACTGACATTTTCTTTTCACTGTACCTTTGTGAACCCTGTTTTTCTTCTTCTTCTTTTTTCTGTCAGGCTTACTTATGACATGCATTGAGATGTGTTGATTCTTAATGTCTCTGCAATAACATTATCACCTCCCTCTTGAATTATATCATGTAATGAATCTTGCTGCATCTTCACCTTGAGCACATGAGATGCTACTCTTCTATAATTGCCTTGTCAAGGCTGAGATGTGCCCCTGCAATGAGTGTCCCTTACTTGATTATGCTGCCTCATATAGGTGAGAAAAATTCAAAGACCTAACAATGTCATTTTTCAAAGCCACGGTGAATGCAAGTTTGTTGTTACCCTCTCTTTTCCTCTCAACTCCTTCAATTACCTGCAAGTTGATTTAGCTCAGGCCAGCTGCAAGATGAGTTGCTGCTGCACTTCAGGAATGATCCAATTAATTTTAATATATTGGCCGAGGCCAGACAATTGACCAAGAAGAACAGAGTAAATTCAATATATCAGTTCAATCCAAAGCCTCCCTCCTTTGTTTAACTTATACATTGTCGTCTTTAGGCTCCACCTCACTGTCCCCGTTCCTCAGTAACCTCATTCATTCCTTTTTCTCACTTACTGTTCCACCTGGGACCCTTCACCTATTTTTCTTTTTTATCTTGCACGTCTTTCTATTGCCATTCTTTAGGCTGAACCCTCCCTACCCGCAGGGGAATTTCCTTCTTTCTTGAACCCCAATGTTGCCTTGCACCCCCAACCCCCCTTTTACACCCGCACTGGGGCAGCCAGATATGTCAGAGCTCAAAGCCACAAAGGACGCCTGCATAAGCCTGACAAAAAAGACCTTTTCACAGATGGGCATACTTGTACCCATGAATGTGCGTGAATGCATACTAGATGTAGGAATGTGCAGAAAAGTGCACACGCACAATCACACAGACAGACACGTAAAGCCAGTTAAAAGTCAGATTGACCAACCGATCGTCTGGTACGGCTAAGGAGCCTTCTTGTCAAGATTGACGTGACATTTTCCCAAGAGATGAACACAGACTTCAGAGGTCTCAAAGGAAGAACACAGGGGAGAAGTGAAGCAGCGAGAAAAGAGAGAGAGAGAGAGACAGAGCGATAGAGAGAGAGAGAAGCAAGGAGGAGACAAGGAGCTGTAAGAGCCAAAAGTATAAGGCAGAAAAAAGAAAGGGGGGCGTGGAAGAGAAAAGGAAATGGAAAAGCAAGGGTAGAGGAGGAGAAATCAGAGTGGCGACTTACAGAGGAAAGATAGGGAGAAAGTTTGATTGAGCACAAAGCTGAGAGGGAGGCCAAGTTACGAAATGGCAGATGACAGGTGGGATGACGGACAGTGAAAGGAATAAATGAAAACAGAACAAAGCAGACAAAAAAGGAAGCCAGAAGGTGATGAGCACAGAAGAACATGACAATGGATCAAAGGCAGGACACACACAAAGCAGATGGAGGAAGCAAAGAAATAATCAGAGTTGAGATCATTTTGCAGTTCTCGAACTTAACCAAAGTGGCAAGTGTTTTTTGTTGATTGGTTTATACATTTTTATTTTCTTTTTGTTAATGTGCAGGTTTGCAGAAGTTTAGTTTTTATATGAAGAATATTATGAAGCTGAAATGATATTATCCAGAAACTATGAAAAGAGGAACTGAGTGCCTAACAGATGTCAGTCAGTTAGATTATTTTTTACCCCTCTGACTGGGATAAATGACTTGGACTCATATAGATCCTGTGAGTGAATAATGAATTAATCTTGCTAACAGATAGACAAAGCTTATCAGCTTTAGCTTTAGCTGATAAGCCTCTGAGCCAAGAACTTTATTTTCTCAAGAGCGGGTGAGAAAAATCAACGGAGAAGCAGAGATCTGCTGCAGGATGCTGGAGGAATCCTACAGCAAAGGAAGATTGTTGTTCCTCTGGCTAGCATAATAACTGCTGAACTTCTTTTCTGTTGCTTTGGTAAAGTTAAATGGTAGTGAACTGAGTGAAAGTGCTACACAAAGACCTACAAACAGAAATGGATAAAGAAAAAAAATGTGAGAGGAAAGGTTAGCCGGGAGTGCAGCGGGCTGGCAGGCCAAATGGGAGCATCTTCATAAGGGCCGGCACGCCTTTTAAATGCTCTGGGTGTACTAGGGTTAGGACAAGACTTTGCTCTTAAAAGGGCTCATCCACACGACCAGGCTTCTTTTCAGCTACTCATACGTAATTCATTACCTCCTACTCTGAGACAGACAAGAGGGAGAGAGGGCGAGAGAGATAGGGACTGAGAGAGTTGCAGTGTGTGCTTTGTGTGCAAGGAGAGCTTGAACTCCCACAGAGTTGGGGGCTCTTAAATATGAAAAATGTCCTCCTCTTCTGACAGCCTGAGGATACACAGGAGTCAAACAGAGAGCATATGGACTGCATAAACAGCATTACAAATCACACTGCTACACACATACACCCACCAATCACCCTCTCTCACACACACACACATACACACAAGCAGTCACATATACACTAATGGCCACAGAAGTCCGCCTGTGTGCGAATCAGCAGGCGCTGCAGCAAGAGCAGAGCAGAGAGCTTCTTGTATAAACGATCTGTCAGCTAGCTAGCTGGCTCCGCAGCCGACGCATATTGGATCTCCGCATCCAGCAGCACTTCCTATTTGAAAGGCACCGAAGTGCTAAGCTGGGGGGTACTGCTACAAAACAGCTCTGTGGAAAGTGAATGTAATGCCAGAGTGAGTCTGTGTGTTTCCGCGTGCTGCTGTTTGCTCAATACCTTTTTCTTCCATTTACGGTCTTCATTCAACACTCAGTGTTCGTCTCTGACAGTGAGACCTTATGAACAAATGTCTGATTATGTGAAGTCCTGTTCCTTTGATTCAAGTGAAGAGTTTAAAAGCAAACATGCACACCCTTGTCAATCCTTATCTGACCCCCCGCCGGCAAACCTTTTCCATTCTACAAGGGTGCTGTAATTACACAAATTTAATTTGTCTTGTTAATTTGTCTATTGATTGGACAAGCGCTGGCCCCTGGCTGTTAGTCTATGTGTGTGTGTGTGTGTGTGTGCGTGTGTTTGTGTGCATGTGTGAGAGTGAGAAAGAGAGGGTAGTCCTGTGTGTTGGCCCAAGCACTTCAAAGCGGGTCTAATGCTTCCAGCCATGTTTGTCATTTATTGTTGATTTTGCTGGACACAAATCATTACTGTGACAATTAATCTCACTAATACAGCTGAGGTCAAAGTGTAGCATTGCCGATCAGGCCAGACAGGCATGATGCTAAGTGAGCCAGCTTTACTGTATGTGGTGCCAGAAGCACTGTTAAAACTGTATCTGACAACCTGCAAAGGACTTGGAGTAATGACATGATGCACTTATATATTTTGGCTCATTCCAAAAAGCCTTTTTACAAAGAATGCTTGGCCTACATAAAAAGAAACTAAACACAATGGAGGTCAATGAAGAAATAACATGACATTTTTGTAAATCCCTATGCAATCATTGCAATCGATCAAATATTCACTGGTCTGTGAAATATATATTCGCAATGGCTAAATAGCCTCAGTATTTATGTAAATATCATCACTTAAACACAAATATATTTAATCCAATACTTGCAGAAACTGAAATGTGAAACTGACATCTTGTGGTGTTAAAAGGGGCTTATGTGCTTATCTCTTGATCGAGCACAGTGATTGTACACAAGTCTTTATATTAGAGGAAGGAGCATAATTCCTATTATTTTGAACATCATTTCAAAAGAAAAGAAATAATCCAATCCAACTTCATTTATAAAGTATATTTGACAAAACAACATCAGCTGGCCAAATACTGTTCAATCAAAAATACCTGGAGGTACCAATCAATTATTAGATTTAAATGTGCAATATCTAGACATAATAATCTGAATAACACTCAACGAATTCACCAAAGGCTGTCCAAAATATGTTTTAACACACAGAGGGGACTTTTGCCTGAAATTTCTCTTTATTGTGTCATATTTATAAAAATATCTAGTGTCTTGGAGGCATTTGCATAATTTGCTGGTTATGTTTCCATATCATTAATAGACATAAAAATCATCCATATAAGATGAAAAAATACATTTCTTATTTCTTTAACTTTAATGATTTGTTTTACTGTGAATTTTACTGACAGTTTTGACCGTATTGCTTTCGACAGTGTAGGAGGATTGAAAAAGGCCCTATGTCCTACGGGTGATTACCTGCTGGAAACTTTTGTGAAAGTCTTATTTTTGTGCTGTCAACAAATGATGAGTATGATAAATCTGACATGACTTGAGGATGACATAATCTTTCTTCCACACAATAATTCTAACGGACTATTACAGAGGTATAAATACCAACTGTAAGTATATTGGATATCAGATCACCACTAGGAAACACTGTGACATATACTGACAGGTGGTAGTGACAATGTCAAAGTAAATGCCAGTCAGACAGGTGGCAGGGTTGCTAGCGCAATGCCATACTTGTCAAAAATGTAATGCCAAAATGGAAGCATGAGGAAGTCCCCACTGGAAACTTTTGGGCCATAAATATACCCAGAGAAAGTGATGCATATTAAATTTTCTTCAACTAAATCTCATCTTGACACAAGCCGGACACATGCCACATGTTCGTAGCAGGGGTCTCTGTTTTGTTCTTCCAGCTCTGCAGCTATTTTTCATGGATACATAATTAAAAAAAACAAACAAACAAACAAAAAAAAAAAACATTATATATATCACTGTATCACTGTGAGCCTTGTGGTGCAAACACAGCTTTATACAAATAACTGAATATTCATTGGATATTTTAAGTCTGCGTCACAATCGTTATTAGCTGTAAATGCCTATTAGCTTTTCAAAAGCACAAGTGTTTGATAATGGTTTCCAGCCATACTAATGGCCAGGTATATTAGTATGCAAATACAGTATGCTGTAGGGGCTGGTTGCATATTTGCATTCTGTTATGCTGTTTTAACGGCAGATTCCTTATATAGCAATCAAATTAACAAACCAAAACAGTTTATGAAAAAGGTCCTGATAATTATTAGAAGTGTTTTCACACAAACGTAGATCAATTTGACCGGTACATTTGTGGTTGTGGGTGTCATAGGTTGCACTTCATGATCACTTATTTAAAAGGTTACTCCATAGTCATGAATAAAATATTTGTACAGTACTGTTCAAGGAAACTAACTATTATTATTTGAACTGTTGCTCTTCTGCGCCGGCATTTGGATGAGCTCCATGCATGACAATGTCTACCAAGAGTTTAGCTCGAAACAAACTGATCTGTTAATCAAGACTGCGCTAAGCTAAAAATGACTTTATGGAAATGTATGGCTTCGAAAATTAACAAACAACATTTACATGATGATGAAAAAACATTCAATGTTCTGATCTTACCTGGAAAACAAGAGGTCAGCTTAGGTGTGTATTATTATGCCACATACGCGTGCACACCAGCTGTGTGTTATGACCGTGTAATCTGTTCTCCCCCCGTAGTGTACACAGCTATGTTCGCAGCGTGTGTTGGTGTGTATGTGAGTGCCTTACACCTTCTCTGGCCTACACAGCAGGGCCGGCTTGGTACAGCTGCCCTGCGGCAGGATAAAGGGCGGATGAGTGGGCGGCTTGGAAAAGCAAACCAGCATCTCAATAAGAAGCTGAAAGTCTGTGTGTGAAAATGTGTGTGTGAAGCAGTGGGGGAATATGATCAGGCTCAATGGGCAGCATCGCTTAACAAGGCTTAATAACAAGGTGAAGAAAGCCTTGCAAAAAAAAAAATTACACTCACTCCAGTGACATGGTCAGAAATAAAAGATTCTAGAGGTAGGTTAACTCGCTGTCATGTGCCATTTGACATTCAAACATGAAAAAGCTGTTCAAGTTGTGAAAGAGTTTCTTTTGCAGCCACATGACATTTCGTTTTGTCCTCTTGCCTCTGTTCCTTCAGATCCTTATTTCATCTTTCCAACTCCCTCTGAATCCTGGAACTATTAATGTAACACACTTTTCAAACTACACTTTCAACTTGAAGTCATGCCACGGGAGCAATGCGTTCACCCTCACATTATCATTTCCAGCACAGCTCTTGTACTTATAATACATTCATGTCGGGACTAGACCTTCAGTGTTGAGTTCACGACGTGTTTGATTTGAGAGTGACTCACCCCGTTTTGTCTGATTTCTCTTGTAATTATGCATCAATCCAATATGGCTCTTTGAGCATCACCGTGAGCAGAGGATGCTCGAAGCTGCGTTCCCAGGTTGAGGCTGAAAAGCGCCCTGTTCCCTTGTGCCCTGCTAATCCTACTTAATCAAAAAGTTCTTTTAGAGATGATAGGTTCAGATTCTGGTCATGGAAACCACCTCTAAGTCACCTTTAAGTCCTTAAAATAAACAGAGTTATTCCATCAGCCTTGACTTTTCACTCCTACACTTCATCTTTGTTTGTTTTTTGTTTTGTTTTTTTTGTTGATTGTTAACAGTTACACTGGTGATTGTGGCTCTTTTTGTCTGAAAATAAAATAGGCCTTTGTTGTTTTTATTTTGTTTCAGTTTTGTTAACTTTTGCCCTGTATATGCTCTGCAACTGGATGTAACCTGATAGACTCCATTATTTACGAGGACAGTGACTGAAAGAACTGTTGGTATCTTTTATAGCATTTTCTTTTCTTTTCATATGTGCCTCAGTTGAACTTTACTCCCCTCTGTCTCTTTCTCACTCATGTCAGACATACTTTAGAAAAATCTGTACTTTGTATGATTAGTGAGATATATAGTTTGTATAGGCAGCTACTGCAATATATGCCGCTGGTCTTATCCTTTTTTATTAAAAATCAGATATTGGCCATTCTGCGCTCTTCATATCAGATATGATGGAGGTTCAGCTGGGACGGCGGCTTGTGAATATGTTTTTTTAATAATATTTGTATATCAGATGGCTTTGTGCGTTATGTGTTAAAAAAAAAAATCTTTTTCTCTGGCGTGGCGTGTCAGTGATTTATACTTGCCAGTCTAAAAAAGACGCACTGTACACTTGCCTTACCTTTTGAAAATTTTTTTTTTTTGTATTGTATTTTATTTTACTTCATTATTATTATGAGCAATGTTGTGGACCCAAAATGTTTTATGTTTTTATTTTAGGTTATACTTTGCTCACATGCATTTTTCTAAATCAAATAGCTGTATTCGAATAGTAAGGGCATATTTTGTTTATTTTAACTACCAAACTATTCTGAAGGAAACCTGGTATCATTTGCTGTATAATCTGTGCTTAATGGGAAGTGACAGGGTACATGCTATATGGCTATAGGTACACCATACACAGTCAGCAGCATGTAGGAAGACAATACAGGACCAACGGACACAGTGCATTCACCCCCCTGTACAATTTCCATCTTGTAGTCTTGTGGTAAATTCATTTTCCCCAATCAAATTACACTCGATACTCTACATTGTAGATGCTGAATTGACAGTTACTAAAAGTTCAGCAATCTCCATTATTTTTAAATGGAAGAAGTTTGGAATACTCCGGACACTTCCTTCACTTGGTTACTTGGCCACAATGAGGAGAGGGACCTTGGTAAAAAAAACTTACCAAGAAATCAATGAGCGAGCTCCAGAGATATAAAGGAGTCTCAGACTGTGGAAAACACATTTTCTGATCAAATGAAACCAAGAATGAACTTTTCAGTTCTCAGGGTTGTGTCTGGAGGTAACCAAGTGCAGCTCATCACCTGCAGAGTAACACAGAGACACATGGTGGTATTTTTCAGTGGCATAGACGGGGTCAGGGTTGAGGGAAAGCTGAACAGAACAAAATACAGAGATGAAAACCTGGTCCCAAGCATTCAGGTCCTCCAACCTGGCAATCCTCAACACACAGCCAAGACTATGCCCAAGTGATTTAACTCTGTCAGTGACCCTCAGGGACACAAGCAGAGCCTGGCCTTGTACACAGGTCAACATCTCTGGACAGACTCAAAAATGACTCTCCATTGATGGTTCCTACCTGACCTGATCTGCAAATTCAGGTGTGCAAAGCTTTTTGCATCATACTCAAAGCTATAATCATCACAAAAGGTGCTTCAGCTGAGTAGCTAATACATTAAAGGACTACTTAGATACGTGAATCTGAAATAGATAGATCTTATTTTAAGTGAATTTGAAAAAGAAAAAAAAACAACTAAAATCATGTTTTCACTTCAACATTATGGAGTTTTGAGTATAGATATATTGGAAATAATATTGGCAAAGACACTCAGAAAATATTTTTAAACTGTTGGTACATTGATAGACTTACATATACACATGCAGTTGCATTACACTCATTACAGCCTCAGCCTGCCGATGGATTTGTTACATGTAGCAGGTGAACCTTGAAACAAGTTCATTAGAGCTCTAAATATGTACAGCCTGACTCTAATTACACTCTGCGCAGTGAGAGATCAGCCTGCACTCCAAACCCATTAACTCTTTAGGATCCAATAACACACGCTGGGTGGCTTTCAGATGCACACAGACCCTCTGACACCCAAAAAAAAAGCTGAAGAAATGATTCAGGATTTACTCTGCAAACCTGCTTATAACACACACACGCACACAAATACACACCACGTCCGACTCTCCAGGCAGACCTCACCTCCCACACATATTACTTTGGCAGTGATGGAACAACAGCATCTTTCCCAAGAGAGAGGACCAATGCAAGGGAAGAAGTAGCGAGAGAGACAAGGAGGCGTTAGTCTCTCAGATTAAAACACTAAATATACTGAGATGTACAAGACATTTTGTTCTTTCTTTCCGTCTGTCTATAATTCCTGCCCGCCATCCTCAGTTCAACAAGCTTTATTGTCTTCAAACTTCAACAATATTGCCACAGCAGCAAAATATAAGTCTGACATTTTCCCGTAAGAGCTAAAAACGTAAAGCTGCTGAGGCTGAGTTTACACACGTTCTCACGTCTATATGACTGCAATTCACAGCATATGTTTCACTGTGAATGAGTGACCTCTCACTGCAAATCTTTTCTTTCTTTTCCTTCTAGATTAGCATCATTGTAAAAACACTTAGGTTTAAATGGGAATCAAACTCGTCCACATCAAAATGCATAGAGTGTCAGCTTTGATAATATCAAAATCACCAAGTATGTGTGCAGTTGTGTAAGAGTGACTGTCACCTCTTAATCCTCAGGTCGTGGCAAGTTAATACACACAGGGAATTTGAGAGAAGGCTGAGATGGATTTTGTTTTTCTTGTCTACTAACAACCCTTCGTCCTCAGGCTAAATGAAAGAGGGGGTTTGGGAGGTGTGCTGTGTATTTCTACTGTTTGTTCATTTGCATTGTACATTTAGGTTCGTCCCTTAGCTAATGATGACCACATATTTGATTTGCTTTCAGGTGACATGCCCCTTCTAAAACTGCCACCAAGTGTTATTCGTTTTAATCTCCGGAGACCCTGTCACATCAAAAAATGGCATACCAATTATTGCAAACCAAATACAACATCAAGATGACAAAGTGACTATACTCACAAGGCGAGTAAGTGAACTGCTGTCGCTGGCGATCTACTGCTAAGACGCCGGCTAGCTAGGAACAGGTTGATAGGCTCTTGCTTTTTACTTGCCATGGCATTTTATTCTCGGGACTGAACAGGACTTCAGTCAAAAAAGAGCAAACAAAATCTGCATATTTTACATCAACACCTGTCTCATAACCTTTGACAAACCATTCTTCTTTGTTGGAGCTGTTTATACCATGACAAACATAAAACTCTGCAAAGAAAATAGCTTGCTGGTCTACAGCATAAATTTGTTTGCTTGTTCGAGTTAATTTAAACTGACCTGCATTGGGATTTTTTTTGCCAACAACATTTTGCGACAACATTTAAGCAGTTTGTATGTTGGTGTGGTCAGGTTTAGAAATTTTAGTTGAGTTGTTCCCACTCTTTTTGTAAGATATGGCCCCACTCGCACGAACAGAAGCACTCGCTCATCAGTCATGTTCCGAGTGTCTTCGTTTCAAATTATTTTAAATGGGGTTTTATTTAATACTAATAAACATATAAAAGTGGATAGTCTAGACGTCTCTGCTCCCAGGCTAATCAATTTTTATGCACTCTCTCTTTAAGTTTTTTTTCACATCATATTTTCGTTTTATTTTCTGTACAAATCAGTTGAGCTAAAAGTAGATCTTTCCCACATTACCCGCATTCTATTTTGTTTGTTTAGAGTAGAACTACATAGTAGCAATTATACCTCCCCTATTTCCCATTTCTCTTTATCCTCCCACACTAAATCCCTCCATTCTCTGCCTCACCTTTTAATGGTCATAAAATCCACTTTTAAGTCTATGCGGCCCTTAGGCAAACAAATTTTTTTTTTTTAAATGGTTCAAAAATCTTACAACACAGCATGAAGTCACATCAATTCTTCAAGTACTCATTGGGAAGATGTAATTTATGCACTTTTGCTATTGCGGTTGCTCAAGATTGAGAAGATACAGTTCAGGGAAACAGTCTGTGCGAACTCTCTCTCCTCAGCTTATCTATCCGTCCTTGCACAGTTTCATAGTAATTATCTGTTCTGAGGAATAGAAAGGTTAAACTAATTAAATACAAAAATAAAAGTAACTTCCTCTATCTCATTAGAGCTCTCCTCAGACTGTGAAGGAATCTGAATCAGGGCCAGACGGGGACATGTGATGTAGCCGGAGATGCCTCCTACCTATGGCCATGAAGTCCTCGTGGTCCCATGCCTGCAGCTGGGCTAAGGGGCCGCTGTACAGCAGCAGTCCATCAGCGACGTCCGTGATGAACTCCAGTGACACGTGGCTCTCGAAACAAGGCATCATGGGAGGAAACCAAGCATACCCGTTGCTATGGAAACTGTGCTTGTTCTGCTGGCACTCGGGCCCTTCGAATTGAGCTGGGCATTGGCACCTTGGGGAGAAGAGGAAATCAAAAGCCAAGATTACATGAATTAGTGAATGCAATAAAGAGATGACAGAGCTTTTTTTGCCGCTCCTTGATAATCTGGTCACTTTAACCTAACCCTCTCTGAGTTGAAAATGATATTCTGATTCCAGTCTCTCCCCCTTTTTCTAAACTGTATTTTGTTCTTTCAACTATTCTTTTCTGCACTCTGTTTCTCTCTAGTTGTTTTCTCTTCTCAGACAGCCTTCCCCTTCAGCAATCTCTTTCTCTGTCTGTTTCACTGATGCAGATGTTCTCATTAGTGGCAAAACCACAGGGAGAATCACTACATCACTAGGAAACTCTTCTCTCTGTATTTCCACACATTCAACTGCTCATTTATACAATTGCTTCCCATCAAAATAAAACCTTTCACCTCTTTTAAACAAAGTTCCATCTTTGATGTCTGAAGGCAAAACCCCAATTTTTATTTGTCTTTCATTCAATCCTTCCCCGTTTGCTTCTGTCACTCTCTTTATAGAATATAGCTGATGGTTATCAGAGAGTTATCAGTTGAAACATTATTATTAGTGGAATAACTTCCCGGGGAAACAACATCAAGAGCCCCTTAAGACATGTACAAGTAAAACTTTGTTTATATTTGTAATTTTAAAATGTTACATTATTAGTGCCACATACTACTATTGGTGGGATAAAAAAAATATTTGCCAAATACATTAAGGTGTCAAAGTAATGTTGGTGTCTATCGGGAACTTCATACTCTGTTAAAGATGCACACGGTCTCCAGAAATTGTGTTGTGAAAAAAAAGCTTTTTTATTTTACTTGGAGCAGTAAGTTCAAACTCTGGGAGGTGTCATGATATTAAACGTGATACTATATGTGTGTATATATGTGATGTACTATACGTAAGTGATATGGGTATATGGAAATGTATTTATGTACAATGTTATGACTTCAAATACTGTGAGATGGCAAGACTGAAGATTTGCTGCTTGAATGGAAAAAAAATATGTATTGGAAATCCAAGTAACATTCCAAAAACATTTACCAAACAATTACTAAATGACAAAGGAGATTTTCATTTTCAATGCCAAGATTGTTATGCCACAGCCCTTCCATTACTGTGCTGGATTTCAATAATGTTAAAGCAGAAAAAAAGTGTGGTGCCATCTGCAATCACTTGTCATCGAGGTGAGTGAGAAAAATATCCCAGGAGGAAGCAGAATTAACTCATAAAATATTGTTCATCTGCAACAGCTGTTTTTTCAACCTTTTGGAAGTGGTCCATGTTGATATATCTTCAAGGCTGTGCGCATACCCGTAATACCTTTCTTGTACATATCTGACTCAGTATTCCATCTGTAATCCTTCCCTGTTATTGCACAGAGTACAAGTACTGAGACAATAAAATGCAGTTGAGCATTCAACCAGAAGTGCATGTGTTTGTGCGTGTGTGTTCGTGTGTGTACATGTGCCCTCCCAGAAATTCAAAGCTGACAAAACCCTCAACCTCCATCCTGTTGATATTGATGGGTGAGTGTAATCTATTCAGAATAAAAACTTTGGCTGTGTCTCAGGAAAACTGGTTCTGCTAAAGTGCTGAGTTGCAGTTTAACCACCGTTTTTTTTTCCCCCATAGCATAAGATGCATTATACCACGTATGAACATCTTACAAAAGTTTAATAAACAAACAAACTACAACTTTAGGCAAAAACTATTGGAACAACTATTAAATAAGTGTGACAACAACAAGCCTTAAAACCAATAAGCCTAGTCTTAATGTGTAAGCCCCTATATTCAATTTATTCTTTATTTAGTCAGGCAGTATTCCTGAGAACAAAAACACATTCACAGAACACAATCAGCAGAACAGAAAAAAACACAACTGCAAAATAACAATGAATTAAAAAAGTTTACACAGCTGCTAGAATATGCACTGTTATCACCAGATTTAGGTGAGATATGGGAGGTAGTGTGGAAGCTTCAGCAGTCCGGCTTTATAAATGAACGCCATGAGATAGCTATTTCATCTTGACTGTAAGGAGGTCCATCCAACCGTGTGATACAAGCACAATGATGAGTATGAAATTTGTCATTTGTGATAAGGCGGAATGCACTATAATACTCCGGGTTTAACAGCTGAAGTTTTGATGGGGTAGAATGACAATGCAGAACATCTCCATCATTAGTGAGAGACATGAAGGTTGGTTTTACAGTTCACTAAAGAAAGACTTCCTTTAATTCTGCACAAAAAGCCTTGCCTGAGCTAGCTAGCTAGCTTTATTCATTTTTGAGCGAAACTTTGAATTTCAGTGTTGAACGGCAGTCCACTGTCAAGTCAAATTCTCGGGTATTTGTGTGATTCAGCAGAGTAATATGTGTCATTAAAAGTGTTAATGGGAGGACAGTCACAGTTAATCCCGCAGGAGGAAATATTATATACATAGTCTTTTCTGTATTTAAAACTAGATGTGATTAAGGAGTGATAATTGAGAGGCATCAAAGCCGGAGCGGAGCCTGGGCCATATATCCTGGTATCGTCAGCAAAAATTTGATATAAAAATTACTTTTACTCATAATTAGGTCAGCGTGATATCAATAATAACAAGACCTTCAGTGTACCTGTGTTTACAGGGGGAGATGACATAGCTAAGATCATAAATAATTTTATCATTTTATTACAGTTCAAAGATCCTGCAAGCTTTCTTTCAACAGAAAGCAGTGAAAGCCTATTCAGTCACCCAGTGAGCATCGACAGCCAGCTGCTCAATTTTTTTGTTTACCACTGAAAATAGACACTCAATAGTGCAGCTTATTGCTCATAATGTTAACATTACCCAAAGTAAACTGTCCATTTTAGGAGAGAGAGTCAAAAACCTGAGTGAGGGCTAAATGCCCACTAAATGTCCACTCTTTGCTGACATATTGCCCTTTTACCAATACATGTGGGTGTGCCAGCTTTCATTCTGGGTGGCATTCACACATGTTGGAACAGCCCGGCCTACGCTAAAGGTCTGAGGTTTCGCTGGCACATCATGCCACCTCACTGTGTACTGTACTGGACCTCACTGTGGGTAAATTTATTGCTGTTGATGAGGCGGTCAACTACTGCTATGTTATCAACAAACTTGATAATGGTACTGGAACCATGTATAGGTGAGAGGATTCATCCCTGTGGGGCACTGGTGTTCAGGGTGAGCATTGTTAGAGGTGTTAGGGTCAGTTACTGGGGTTGATTATTTAGAAAGTATCCAGTTGCAGGGGAATGTGTTGATACTAAGATCAATGTTAGTTTGGAAAGGATGATTGTGTTGTGTTGAGCTGAAGTCAAGTGAAATCATTCTCACAATGGTCTTTCTGTTGTTGCTCAAACACAGCAAGGATGATTTTGAAAGGTTCAAGATGTAAGTCGAGACCTCAGTCAGCTGCCCAGCACAGGCCCTGAGCATGTGTTCAGGGATGTCATCAGGGCCAGGACCATTTGTGCTTTAATCTTCCCCAGTACAGCACACGCATCAGAAAGAAAGACTGTAACAGCTTTGATTGCCACCTCCTGGTTGTCACTGTCACAGTGGGCATAAAAGTCAAAAGGAGGCGACATTGGTGGTGTTCACTGATTTGTAGTCCGTCCTGTGGCCTGGATGCTCTGCCAGCTGCGTTGGAGTTGTTGCTGATTTTTTCCTCTGTCCTAAACATGTGGCTGTTCTTGGCCCTCTCGATGCCCCTTTTGATGTTGGCCAGCTTATAACATTATTGCTTGTAAGGGTTGATACAGTGGAGAAGAGGGAACGTATAGGAATCACTTCTCATGTCCTCTCTGAAGGTTTCACACTATGAATAAGCAGTGTGTATTTGGGGAGTAAGAACAATGACAGGTGGTCAGACTTCTCTAGGTAAGGCAGGGGAATGACTCTACATCTTTCAGCAATCGTCATGTAAACACGGTCCAAGGTGGGGCTGTACATGAATCTGATGAGAAAATCTGGTTTTCTTTCAGCAAAATAAAAATTCCCCTCAGTCAGTCCACCTGTTGTCAGCAATTATGAAATGTAGAAATTGCAAACACAGCCTCCCTCCAGACTACACACGCAAACACACAGCTCAGAGAAACAAGATATTTCTCTAGGGCAATTCCACTCCTCCTAATAAGTGAGTTTTTTATTGGTTTATGTTATTCACACCTCAACTGCTTCTCAAGATAATCTGAGTTTTAGCTCTGTGGATCCTGCAAAACCACACAAAGTTTTGCATTTGCAAAGCGCATGCATAGACACACACAAATTCTATCTCACTGGTGTTATGTAGACAGCTCATTTCTCATCCAAGGGTTCCTTTGTTGTCTTGCTCATTTTTCTGCACCGCTCTCATCCAGGATTGAAAGAGAACAGACAAATACTTTCACATACGCACAAACACAGAAATTACGCAGCTCACGTTCAGAACAATACATGACACTAGTGTGAATAAAAAGGGGACATGTCACTTCAGTGTCTTGGGACATAGAAATACATGAGCACACAAACATGTTGACAATGTTAATGAAACATGCAAACACGGGTATATAGAGTATCAAATGACAATATTAATTGAGACTTTACACATGAATGTGCTTGTGTGTCTGTATGTTTGCACTGCATGCACGTTTGTGTGCAAGTGTCCATCTGTGTTGTTTCAGTTGTTGCAGTAATGAAAGATGACTAGATGTCACCCTAAAATCTAATTCAAACTAAAAGTTCAGTTCCTCAGCAGTCATTTGAGAGCTGATTTTTCATGCTTTCTTACTTGTTTGCTACATTTGTACAATTTTATTTTGTCTCTCACGTTCCACCTCTGTTAAATATTAGGGGATGTGTCCAGTTGCTGTGGAGACTTGGAGTTTGAACTTGGAAGATTAGCAGAGTTCTGAGTTTTAAAACTCTGAATTACATCTAAGAATCCTTTTCCCCTTAAATTTGAATGTTACTTACCAAGTGTTTAATATTACAGAAAAAAATGCCTCTAATAAGGTACATTTTCAGAAGCTTTAAACCTTTCCCCTGTTCACAAGGACCATAATATGTGGGCGTGTAGGAGTGTGTATTAAAGGCACCAGGAAAACATCCGTGCCTGTATTTCCATTCTGGCAATGTCATCCAATTCTCTGAGCGTCAGGCAGGCACGATTTGAGACATAGTTTTAGTCACAATGGCCTAGCCCTTCAATCCTCTTAAGGCAGCTTTGTTTTGCTCATTCGCTGTCTGTCTGGGAATTGTGTTTGTTAACGTTGCACCGGGAGCTGTAATCCCACCCACAACCCCCTCACTTCCCTAATCTCATTATTAATCCCACTGTCTCGATTATCTGCATGTTCTTCCTTCAATCTTGGGCCGTAGTGTGTTTGTGCCATAATCGGTTTGTGTGTTTATGTGTGATTGAGGGGTCATATCTGAAAGCCTCTGGAACAGAAAACTATCCTATGGCAATTCTATCTTGTATTAACTCTTATCTTATCTACATGCATTATTTTTTCTCGCTTCTCCTCTGCTCTTTCTTCTTTTCTTATTCCTCTTTCCTTGCATGTTCTTTCACCATTTTCTTCCATCCCACCTCACTTTATTTCCTTCTGAAGTTCCTCAGGTCGTTTCCTTTTTTGACTTTTGTTTTTGGTCTTCAGCATCCCTGATTTTGTTTGTCATTCTCTTCATCTCTTTTCTCTAATTCTGTCATAGCACTACTCTATCCTCATTTTCCACCATGACATCATATGTCTCGCGTTCTCTCCTCTTCTGAGCCTGGCGAATCACACAGCAGATGTTACAGATCTCAGGTACTGTAGTGTGATTGAAAATGTGACAATCATACAGCATCTGTGTCTCAGGGTTGACAACTCCACCTGCTTTGCCTTGTTCTCCCCCTGCCATCTATTGGGCTGATACTTCTCAAAGAAACATTTTCTACTTTTTTATTGTGGCCCACACTCATGAAGCACTTGGCATTTTAGAGACAGCAGAAGCTGCAATTTATCATTTGCTCTCTCATACACTATTTTACCTGTTTATCAGAATTTGAGTTTGACTGTTTCTTTTCTCTAGTTCAAGGTATTCAAGACATTCAAAACAGTGTGGGAATAGTGAAAGCTTTTGGCCAGTGATTAAAAAAGTGTCTGTATAGATTGTTCTTCATAAATTGAAAAGTCACCAAAATAGAAGGTAAAATGTGCAGATTGAAGGTCACAGCATATAATCTTATAATTCTTACTTTGTCCCATGTGTCCTGTATAAAATCATTCAGATCTCTTTTGTTTCTCCACTCATTTTGACTTAACTTGTAAGGGCTAAAGTTTTGAAATTAGTGTGTATCAACATTAAGTTTCAATGGGTGAAAAGTGATGAAGGCAAAGATATTGTATAAAAAACAACCAGAGATAAGACAAAGAACAAAACTCACATAGCTGCATAACTCACACAGCTGCATAATAGCATGAGTAGAATTTTGTGATTAGGTCTCTAGTTTATGAAACAACATTGGGTCCATCACTACTGTGCATTTGGTAATAAAGGTGTATTATAATTAAGATAAAGCAATGCAACAGTGTTTGTAAATCAGAATGACAGGAAGAGTGAGGAGAAAAATGTCCACTGCAATAATTCTGAATTTGTGTTTGCATTTGCGTGCATGTGTATAATCCAGGGATTATGTCTAACGTGGATTCAGCTGGTCATCCTCCTCTGGTCCAGCAGTGAGCCACATTGCATGCTGGCTCCAACGAGCCACACTGAGATCCTGCCCTTTTCACTCGCTGCCTCTAATTAAATGAAGCTGAAGGGTAAAATTAACTTCTACAAGACATAAAACGAAAGCTTAGTGGACATGTGTGCGATGAGACTTTATGTTCATCTGCTCTCACATATGTTCAGAAGGAGTATTTTATGTGTGTGGGGCTGAACACACACTGTATGTTTGTGTTGGTGCACTAAGATTAAGCATTTGAACATTTTAAGTACAGAACACCTGTAGTGCCAGCTGCCACTACAATTCTTGTTTTTGTGACGTCTAATTCCTGTCAAAGTCTGATGTTTATTTGTATGTGCTTCATTGGTTCCTTTCCTGTGTATGTCAAATGTGGATATTCCTCATCACATTCTCACTTCAAAGCTAAAATCTGTCCCTTATTTCAGTACCTGTGTGCTGTCAGATGTTAAAGCAGAACTGAAATGAGACACTTTTTGTGGTAAACTATACAGATCTACTCTGTAAATGACATGGTACATTCTTTTATTGGAGAAAATAAGTCAGAGAAATTTGTACTTCGGACTGGATTTGGTTTCATGAAAGTGAAAATCATTTAATTTCAAACTTTTTAGCAGAAAGCAGTAACTGTCACTATTCCATAACTGGCCAACAATGACTCAGATTCAGCAAGGTAACAGTTGTAGGACAACACAAAAACAATAATTAAGTTGTCGACGATTAAATTAATTTTGATAATTGAATGATTTTTTTTTTGTTTTAAATTCTCTGATTTCCACTTCTGAAATGTGAATATTTTCTATTTTCTCCTCTGTGGCAGTAAATGGAACATTAAAACAAAGGATTTAAGGATGTTACCTTGGACAATAGAAAACCACCACATTTTTCAACATTTTATGAACCAAATGAGTAATCGATTAATTAAGAGAAAATCCACAGATAAATTGATAGGGAAAATAAAGGTTAGTTGAACCCATAGTTGGGACCACAACCTACATAAACCTTTGACATGGCATGCTGAACAGGCTACCACATAAACATCCACTAAGAAGACTATGCTAATTTTCCAGGCTATACTACCTCTTAAGGCAGAGTAATAATTATAAACCAATAAATCATACAGTCAGTCAGTTTGTGAAATGATGTGGCCACTGCTGTCTGTCCTTGGCACACAGTTGATGACATTGTTTGGTACTCAATGACATCAGCAACAAAACACATTTTTTTGCCCCCTGGCCAGCTCGATGGTTAATCAGTCAGTTGAAATATTTCCACAAATACTTCATGGATTACCATGAACTTTTGTACATGATTGGTGGTCTGCAGAGGATCCATCCAAGTTTCTTTCATAAACAATAATCCCCCCCTCAGGAGGAAATGTAATAACTTTGTTGATCCCTTAACCTTTCCTAAGCCATATGAAGTCAATCTTTAAATTTGTTCAGTACTTCAGCTTATGACCAAATACCTGCTAAACTAATGGTATTCTCATCATCTTCAACGTCATTTGTGTTTACAGTGTTCTCTCGCTATATCATGGCTCACTGTTTCTGTGATTTATTTTGTTTGCATACTTTTTTTACAGCGTATGAATGCACATTGTGTTCTGCGTCCTGATTGGCTAAGGGACGGTAGATCATTGTCAATCAGTCTCCTCCGTGCCGTGTCTCCTGTACAGTACAGAATGCATTGAGCCTGCCATATCTATGTCTTATAAATCTACGAGAGTTTGAACTTTGAGAGTGTTTAAACAAGAGAGAAATGCAAGAAAAAATGAATGCCTGTCTGAGAAAAGTGTATGAAGTGTGTGGTGATGGGTTTTACAGCCAAAATAATTAAATAATATTTTTTTTTAATTCCTACTTCGGGGATTTTGCCTACTGCGGGCTATTTTTGGAATGTAACCCCCGCGATAAATGAGAGAACACTGTACTTCTAATTAGCCAATATTTAAATCAATTGATTACGTTTTTATCTCACATGTAATCATATAAGTTATAATTACAGTGAAATGTAAGCAAGTAAAATTGTTAGTAAGTCAACACAAGTGAGGTTGTACAACCTCTCAGAAGCTCAAGTATGGCTGCACTTTTAGTTTTGTTCCGTGCTAGTGATTACAGTGAAGCAAAAAGCGACAAAGACAGTATAGTGATGTTTTACTTTTCTAGTCACTGTAGCTAACAAGAAAAAAGACACCAGGATCGACTCTGGATGGTTTGGTGTTATGTCATACTTAGAAGTTCAAACACAACTTTGTTTATCACTAAAGAGTACAACAGTGTACAAAAGAAGATTTCCTCTTCTTGAATCAGTAAGGGTATGAGAACTGACTCTTAATTTCATCATAAAATTCCATTTCTGCATGGTTGAGACAGTCATAAAAGCCTAGGACAACACATTGGTGTTTCATTTAATTGGTTGCAAAGAGCCCTTCATTTCCACCATTAAAGAGCCAAGCCTGGGGATACACATAGCATCAGGCAGAATTACACAATGTTAAACAGGGTCATCATGTCTCCTCTACCACTAGAAGCACCAAAGAGCTTATTTCGTCATCATGTTTGTAGTTAAAAGGATTTGTTGAAACGCTCTCACCCCACTTTTGGCCTTGTTTACAGAGTGATTTATGCTAATGAAGGCACTCTCCCTCAGTTCACTTGTTTGCCAGAAATTCGAAACAAGAACTGGCAGTACGTGACAGCTAACATGCTAGATTTTTCATCTAGTAGGAGGTTGTGAAAGGTTTGTTTCTATTTATAACACTCGGAAACACAGAGGCCAACAAGAGCTGTATTTTGAGTTGAGACTCTGCAAAGAATGTTCTAAAAGTCTTTTTTTTCATCTGCAAGTCAAACTGCATAACAGTGGGAAGTAAAAAGGCCTGATGGTTACCCCGTCAGCGACTGCAGCACTGATGTCTGCATCTGCCAAGGCCTTGCAAACTAAATGTTGCAGTGTCTTAGCTTGGTCCCCCAGTAGGTTCTTAAACTGAAGTATATGCTTTTATAAAGGAAATGTGGCAGGAATTTACTGTTGTTTTATCAATGAACAGGTGGATGAAGGACACATGACTAAAAATGTCAAACTTTTTAGTTGGAAGTAGTGCAGTGAGATATATTTCTTTATCAAAGCTGCTTTGGTTGCCTGAGGCTAACCTTGATAAAACAGCTCAGTTTGTGCTTTGTCAAAGCATTTATGGTCTTTTAACAAAAACTTTGGAGACTGCTGAAAATTCTTGCTATGACAGGGCAGAACAGAGGCTCATAACTTATCACTGAGTTTAACCGATTAAAAATTTAAAAGTTATATTTTAACAATTTAGGCAAACAGATATGTGTTCTTTAAATACAGCCCACCCCCTATACAAGAGAATAAAGGGTTTGCTTCACCATCATGTGGCGTCATCCCTGTAGCAGTGACACTGGTTTCTATCAGCATGTCTAAATGGCAAAGAAAACTCTTGTCTGCCATAACTCGCTACTCATGGTTAAGTCTGCATAATATTTAGCTTTTTTTCCTGGTCATATGAGTGCCCATAAGCAGCATGAGATACTGTATAGAGGACTTTTGGCACTAGTATTAGAGCAAAGATTTAGCTTAGACAATAGCTGAATATGAGCCTAAAACACAAAGCTGAAATGTCTTCAGCATCGTTCTCCTCTGTGGTTTGTGGTTTTTCTGTAGCCAGTTTGTTCTCCACTTTTGCTCCAGTCTCCCCACTCTGTTCTCGTAAAGGAGCAGGGAGAGCTCTCAGCACATGATGTCTCAGTGAAGCCTTGTCTTCTCCAAACTTTCTTATAAGATGTCTCCACAAAAAGTTTTGGCCTTCATCTAAAACAGACCAGTGGTAAACATATCCAAACATGATATGCTTAAATTAAAATAAAAACCCTGTTCAAAATAAGAATTGAAAATCGAAAATGTGGTTGAGCAGAACCAACCCAAAGAGAAAAAGAACATTAACCCTGGCAGCAGCAGCATGAAGCGTCACCAATTATGGAGGAGCCGCAATCAAAACAGTAGCAGCACATGTCCTAACAACTGAGATCACACTTCACACTTCCTGGAAAAAACAAAACAACCCCCGCCCAAAAAAACCTTTTTTTCTCCTGACAGACCACACGATCATGATCAGACTTGATCAGGAGTCGACTTGGGCCCACTCCACTTTCTATACTTTATTTGAATTTATTTTTCTTATACTGTCATTACTTAGATAACTTAATTAATATTTCTTTCTGTGAATTAAGTGTAACTGTAAAATGACACACAGGCTACAAAACCTACACATAGGTAAATAAAAATAATTGACAGTAATCATTTTCTAGCTAAATACATGGAGTGAATATTCAGTTTGAGCAAAACTAAAATGCTGACAAGCATTTATAATGTTTACCCTGTGACTCCAATGTAAAAAAACAAATCTATGGCTTACATTTTCCCAAAATGCATTTTGTCACATTGTGCCTCAATAGCAGTGTTCTTCATTCAGGAAACAAATTAAACTGAACAAACATTACAGTTTAAATGGACGCCTGGCTTGTCCCCTCAGAGGGAAGAGTCACTGTAAATCAATCCATAGCTGTTCAGAGTGATCACCTTTATCCTAAGATGAAACATTTCTGTCCTGTTGGTCTCTTCCAGGATGTCAATGCCCCCATCCACAGAGCAGAGGGGGTCAACGAACGGTTTGATGAGGAGGAAAATGATGTGAATCATATACTATGACCTTCAGTCACCACATCGCAACCCAACTGAACAGCCAAGTGAGATTTTAGAGTAGCATGTCAGACAGCACTATCCACCGCTGTCATCAAAACACCAAATGAGGGAATGAACTTTTGAAGAATGGAGTTCATCCCTCCAGTAGAGTTCAGAGACTTGGAGAATCAAGGGGCACTGAAGCTGCTCTGGTAGCACCTTACTAAGGCATTTTTCTTTTAATAAGTCACCTGTCCGTATGCACAGCTGTAACAGCTGTTCAAGAATTCCCTTCAGCGTGAATAAAAATACTAATTGCAACTTCATTTTGATTCATTCATCTGAATTAAACACACCAGTGAGAAACAGGATACTCTGCTGTTAATGAGCAATAAGTGTAAAAAGACCTGGGAGTTCAAATTAAGTGCTCAGTGGTTATGGGGTTATTAGAACATTTGCTGCCATAGAATTGAATTAAAGTTTCCTTTAGTGGCACTGTTGTTTGTTTTGATGTGTTCATTTCTTTCCCATGTTTTAATCACCAATATCATTTGACAGCAAGTTGGCTTCTACAACAAACACGGCATAAACACACACAGTTAGACATAAAACCACAGGTATTTTGCATTCATCTCTCCAGCACAGTCTCAATAGCATATGCTTTGAGGGTTTGTTCACTCCTTTAATTCCCTTTTAATTCCTCCCTCCACATCAATCTACTCCCCTGCTCTCCCACTTATAAAATATCATACCAGCCTCCACCATTGCTTAAACATTACTTAAAGCTGGAAATAAATGATTTCTTGGGTTTAGACACAAAGACATTGAATCTGATAAGTGGTCATTGTCCTTGTCTTGATGTTTTTCTGATACATAGCTTTAAGCTTCTTTGCAGTTCACATCGACAGCAACAGCCAAATTGCATCCTTACTTATGGAGTCACACTTCTTTCACAAAGTACATAACCAAACAGCAAATCCAACATTGTACAGCTCCTTAAGTCTGGAGGCCAGGTAGTAGACCAGCTAAGCTGTAGCACTGGGAATTATTCATGTCTGGCAGAGATAAAAAGTTGGCTAAAACTACAGGAGTACAAGATGCTTACTGATTCTGATGCATGAAAAGAGAACATTCAAACCTCAGGACAGAACCATCTATTTCAATGTGCACTTTCTTTTTCAATGACAACATAAATTGCTTGGGATTTCTCTAGATCTGTTATGTCTGCTCCCTCAGCCTGATCATGCACACAAGCGGTAGGATTAGATAAGCAATACAGAGGGCTTACAACCACACCTGTGTATTAGCCTTACAAACACATCTCATAATGTCCTGAGACAATTCATTATTGAATGCCTTTCCAATAAAGTCACCCTAATCTTGGATTATTGTAATTTTAACATTGTACAAAGATTGTGCAAAGATTTCATTTCTTCCATGGCAGGAACATTTTTGTCTCAATATAGCTGGTTACTGCGTGTCCAGAATGTGTCAACTGGTGTGTTAACTTAGATATTTAGGTGGCTTTCCTCTAAAGGTCAAAATGGTCTCAGAGAAACCTAGAAATTCAAGGTTTTTGTAGTGTTTAACAAGTTGTGAGTGGCAACAGTGGATGTATTTTGATATCTGGGACAGATCCAGAGTCATTTTTTAGCAAACCATTATTAAACTAGTTAACATATGGTGAATAATCTGGTACTAATAAATATTGGTAAATGATTGTACATTTCTGTTTTGTGAATTATTGTTCATATAAAACTAAAACTGAAAATTGATTTTTCCAGGTTTATCTATGAGTCACTATTTCAAATGTGTGCCAACTTTGGATTATGCATGTTATATTCATATAAACTACATACCTTGCACACTGGAATAGCGTTCATCCAGATTTACACAAATGATGATGTATGCTGAGGAAAGCAGCATGGACAGTGATAATACAATGATTGTGGACAGAAGCAATATACTAATTTTGTTGTTTTTGTTCGTTAATGGAACACAATTTCAAAATGCCTTATTTAACTAAATACAGACAAAAATGGTGTTTGGTAGCAGTTTTTCCAGAAGTGAGACTTTGTGCCCTTATAGTGAGATTTCATTTTTAAGGCTACCAGGACAGATCAAACAGATACTATCCAACACAAGCAGGAAGACAAGGCAAAAGTTAAATTTTAACCCCAGGCAACAGTCAGGCAACACGAAAGACCAAAGACAGTGAAAGAAACAAAGAGATAAAGGAGGAAAGATCAGAGAGACACTTCAGTCACAAAATAAAAAATAAATAAATAAATAAAAGTGTTAAATGAGTTCCCTATATAGTTTCAACTTTTATCTCTAAACAAAAACACACTAGCTCACATAGAGAGAAGTAGAGTTGGAAACACACGTACACACAGCCATTCTAGTTCAGAATCATTCAAATTACCGTTTGAACATTTTGTGATTTTCCATCACCAGTCGATTACTCATTTTATCCTAATTCACTCGCTCTCACTCTGCTGGTCTCATAAACCACAATTGCACGTTGCAAATGAGTGAGACCGAAATTCTTCCCCTTTTTTTTTTTTTGAAGAAAATCTTAAATTATGTGTTTGTAGATATCCATGTTTGAACAAGTGTTAAGATCATTTTCAGTGAAACCAAACCACAGCATATCACCACATTTATATGCAAAGTTTCAGAATATTGCATCATTTTATTAATTTATTTATATTTTGACTTATTAGCAATTGGTGTTTTAGTCATATCTAACCTCTCTCTCATGCCAGTCATCACTGAAACTAACTTGATGTTCTGGGTTATTGTGTTTTTGGCTAAATCAACTGAACCAGAATAATGAGTAATTTCTTGCTTTAATTGCTAGTTCTGGCTACACTCTGCCCCTCAGGCATTTTTTGGGGGGGGTACTGAGTTCCTTTTCAACTTACCTGTACCCATGCTGGGTGTCCACACACACTCCACCATTAAAGCAGGGATTTCTGGGATATGAGGTGCAGGGCTGGTGGGACTGCTGTCTCCCCGGGCAGGAGCACACAGCTGTGGACTCCACTGTCACAGATACAAGACTCATAGTTCCACAGTCCACAACTGTGGGTGTGTCCCGCACATTCAAAACGTTGCTGCAGCCACCGGCCCCGGCACACTCTGAACTAGGACACTCGTCTACCCGGACTTGGAACACGCTGACCTGCAGGAATGACTGCAGCTGGAAAGAGAAAGACAAAGAGGGAGGCAACAGATATTAACTAGAGAATTGACTTGATACTGGTTAAACATAAGGTGGATAGATGTATAAATATAAGCAATGCAAGCACTGTCATTTTTTGTTGTTGTTGTTTAAGTCACCTGTACCAGTAGGAGATCCCAGCTGGAGTAGGAAAAGCACACACTTCAGTTCTTCAGTAACTCACTCTTGTTAGCTCTTCTAACAGACATGTTAAGACCAGATTGAAAGGAGCTTTGTGATCCTTTCAACTATTTTCATCAGTATGTTAACATACTTTAATTCTCAATTATTGGTGCCAGATGTCACAGAAAAAAAATTAATTACAAATGTAAAACGCACCAACTCATTTCCCATCAAAAACAGGAAATAAAAGAAAAAAAAGGTCAAATGCAGAGATTAAAATGTGTTCAAGGTAGGAGGGAAAGCAAGTCAAAACAGCTGATGGACAGGACCCAACATGTGGAACATCTGAGCGATCACGCCACACTGGCTTGAAATCACCGAACACGTGAGAGAAAATTAACTGACTCCAGTCCAACTTTGACATGAAAGTGTTTTTGATCTTCCTGGTACAGTGCCATAATTTTTCAAGTATGCTGCAGTCTCCTGTGTGAGTCTTGAGTATTCACAGTTTATATCCCTTCATTCCCATTCATCAACATAAACATATGATGACTAAACCTACTCCAATTCAAAACTTAATGTAAGTTTCTAGTGAAATATTTCACAGTGATAATGAAAGCAAATGAATAATTTATCCAATATTACCACTACTTTGCCAGCCGGGCCACATTTGCAGAGTGAACATCACAAACTCCAGCCAACTGATGTGCAATGCAACATATAACTTACACACTAGCACACTTTGCCCTAGAATATCAGCTTTGTACTGTAAGCTCACGCGTAGGTAATAATGCTTGACTAATACAGTTAGCACACACCAATAAACACATGTGAATGCCCACCAACAAACAGATAAACAACCGAGCATGGATATGGAAAGTGCAGCTTTCATGTGTGAATTACAGTGAAGTAGTTTAGGTCGAAGAAACTGAGCTGTTTTTCTGCACCAGTTCCTGAAATAGTGGGCTAAACGGCGATGAGGCAGAAAGGAAACTGTGACTCTCTAGGATGAGCATTTCGATAAGCAATGGGGAAAGGGAAAATGAAATGAAAATGAAATAAATACTGCTGTTTTGTGGTGAAGTGGGGTGTATGTGTGCGTGTGCATATGTGACTTTACATACACATGGATGTACTCATGTGGAGCTGTGAGGCACATGTAGACACAAATGTACACAGACACACTCACAGTATGAACCGTGCTGAACCAAAAGAAGGTCACTTCATGCTCAATGTTCTGGACTGATTGGACCTCATTCAGTGAGACTGGTTTGCACTCACTTAACATGCAGTTCACAGCTATTGCACTTAAACCCCCAAAAGCCTGAGCTACATTTGCTGTAACTTTGACACAGGTTATGTTTTATTGATATTTGGTTTTGCTGACCAGTGTCTCAAAAGAGTTGAGTTTCAAGCACCATTTGCCTGGACAAGTAGTAGTGTTTTTTCCATTCAACAGTACATGCTTCCTTTTAACCTACCGTATGTTTACTTTATAAAAGTAAGTACAAAAACAAAAGCTGGGTCTTGAATAGGTCTCAAATTAGATAGAAATGCAACAAATTATTATTTTCCCTTGGCTCAACATGTGTGTGTCTGGTATCTCACAAAATCTGAAAAAGGGCTATCAAGTAACTAATGCAGACTTGTTAAAAAACACATTGTTGTTCACAATAGATCATTCACATGAGGTAGTGTGTCATGTTTGGGGATAGATCAACAATGAAGCTGAGGACAGATATAATAGCTAATAAAAGTTATAAGTATATTACATGTTGCACATTTGCTAGGATTGGATAGAAAACTTCAAATGTGTCAGAATTAGGTAGTGAGAGGTGTCAAAGTAAAGTATGAAAAAACTACTGTCTAGTATCTGTATAGAAATTAATATTTCAACAACACTCAGCCTTCATGTTTTCACGTATTGGATCCTAAAGAGAGAGTCTTGATCATGTCTTGATAACTGGCATGTCAATAAAATATAAGAAAACATATATGTTTTTCCCCTATATTTTATTCATGGATAATGGCCATCGTTTTTTGACACTGAATTTTTTTTAAGGTTGGGCCGTGCTTTGAAATGTGTCGTTCTTTCGAAATTAGACTTGAGACTTGACATATGTACGGTATATGCTCTGTAATCAATCTGAATGTGTTTTCTATAGAAAATACTGCATTGAGGATTGGAGGCTTAACCCCCAATGCCTGCATGGCTGAAAAGAAATCAGTGCGCCTCATCTTTTGTATATAATCTCCCATGGAAAGGAAATGCACAGAGGGATATACATTGAATCTTTCAAAGACGGGACAGTGTGTATAGTAGGCAACAAAGGACCAGAGGGAAGTATTGTTCCTTTGACTATTGTTCCAATGCACTGAGAAGCTTCCAAAATCCTCTCCACTGCCCTCAGGGCCACATTAATGTAATGAAGATGAACCTTGGTATCCAAGCTGCACCATACCAATGCTTTTTAAAAAGTCTAAAACCAATGTAGCATCATTAAAAGTCAAGTGGAGCCTGCAGGATTGAAAACACTGAGGGATAACTTCCATTATTGAGGTAGAGCAGGGAGAAATAGAGAGACGGAGGGAATATCTTTTTTTTAAATCTCCTATTTCTGAGGCATTACTGGAGAATTGAGAACATTAATAATAAGTGCCGCTTCGTCTTTGGCACCCCTCCCCCTCATTCCACCCTTCCTCTTTTCCCTTCCTCTTTCTTTATCGTCCACGAGCTACCCGCTCCAGTTCTTGTTCGTTCTCTCCATCGCCACGCTTCACATCTCATTCTGATCAATGTCTTCTCCGCAGAACCTGGCTGAATTCAGATGAAACGCTCAGCGCTCTCTTCACAAATCACACCTGAAAGCCTCGGCTACCTCTCCACTTAAACATCTTTCTCTCCCTCTCATCTTTGCTCAGCGGGTACGCTTTTTCTCACCCTAAAAACATACCCATATACTTTTCTCTGCATCTCTAATATTTTGCATCGTTTCCTCCTTGACAATAGTTACATAAAGCAAAGAGAGGACACCCAGGAAATAATCTAAAAGAGAGCCAAAGGGTTGAGTGTGGTGATCGACCTGAACTGACCAGCACGACCATGACTGGACTCTGGACTTACAGCTTTTCTCGTCTAACACACACGCATACACACACGTAGAGACACACACATGCAAATACAGACCGGCTCATCATTCTCTCTGAGGACACCGGGTCAGCTCTCACTCTCTCTCACCCTGCTGGTGAAATGCATACAATTCCACTTTCTATGGTTCCCTCTCTCTCTCTCTCTCTCTCTCTCTCTCTCTCTCTCCCTCTCTCTCACACACACACGCACACACACAAACACACTGGTCTCCTACTTCCATTCAGACTTTTGAAACGTGAAATGAGGTCTGACTGAAGCCAGCGGCCAGGGAGCGTCAGAGTGATGAAGTGAAACGTTTGTGTTTTACTAACTCTCTTCTTTATAATGTGCTTTTTTATGTTTGAAGTTTGCTTAGCCTGCCCCCTCTAGTGGGTGAAATTTAATTTATGAAGACAACGTATGACTAAATATAGGAGGATCTATGAAATTCTACACATCCTTCTCATTTTATCTTCTCGTAACGGCAACAGCCAAAGTATTACAGGCATAATCCACACTGTGAATTTCTGTTAGACTAAAATTGGGTTGGATTTAAAAGGATGTTCCACTGTCATGAACTATGAATACAGTAAAAATAACAGTTTTTCTCCTTTGCTTGGCTAATAAAAACTGTCCAGGACAATGATCTAAATCAGGCCTCATTCTCCCATAACTAATAGAAATGGTTTGTGTGGTTATTCTTGGTGCAGGATGATCTGTGCACACCAATACACTAAAAACTGACACAACCTTTGCTTCCCATCTCTTTCCTCTCACAATCTCCACTTTGTCCTGCGTCTAAAAGCTCCTTCTTTAAATCCAAAATTCATTCTTCCTTCTCCAACCACAAAGGAGATTTTTCTATCTTCTCTATCCTCATTGACTCCCCCCACCTCCATCAGTTGAATAATCTCATAATCTAATCCCACTATAAATAACCTGTCCTCACCCACTCATCAATACCTCTTTGACAGCTGCTTGTTTTCCTAACACTGTAACACTTCAATTTCTTTCTGGAACACTTGAGTGTGCTATCTTCAATCAACTTTCAGCAAATCTACCATAACATCTTCTTGACACTTGACACTCAACTGAGCCTGTGCTCATTGCCATCACAAAGGAACTCCTCTCTTTGGATGTCCTCAAACCACCTGAAACTCAAGCCTGAAAAGTAAGCTGCTCTCCCGTCCATGAAGGCATGTCCTGGCCGTGACCTCTCCATTTCCACTGAGACCTCTATAGTGTGCTGGGCTCAGACTGCACACACCAGCAGTCCAGCAGGTCTTCGACCTACCAAAGTTGCTGGTGTTCGCTGTTATCTGATTTTAAAAAAGTGTTACATGTCTATCAAGTTTCAAAAGGCTCAGTTCTATCCTACATCCAAAACATGGTCAAACCATAGATTAGTGCATTACATGCATCTACATATCTTCTATCACAGACTGAAAACATATCTGTTTAGAAATGTTCGTCCAAAACAAACCCAACCAAAAAAAAAACTCTTTCTCCATCTGTTAGTGTGTCTAAATGTAGCATCTGAACCAGCTCAGGTTATCGGATGAGGTATCCTTGTATGATTCCCTCAATTTCTGTTTTGTATCCACATGGTAGAGTACATTTTAGTAAGTATCTTTAGAGGGCAAAAAATAAACACACAAACACCAATACAGACAGCAGACAAATAAAAGGTAAAACTTGAAAAATATGAGTGTAGAGATATAGCAAATGTAGCTCTGTGATGGTGCAGGGGGAATTTTGTTGCCATGAATTTCTTAAGAGTAAAGGGTTGCTGCAAATCACTCCAAAGTTATGAATGATCACCTTTTTCCTCTGATTTAAGACCTGATAGGAGTGGTCTCTTCTGGAACGACAACATGCCCATCCACAGACCAGGAGGAAATGATGTGAATAATACACTATGGCCTTCACAGTCACCACATCTCAACCAAATTGAACACCTACAGGAGGATTTGAACCGACATGTTAGACAGCGCTCTCCAACCAACCAACCATCATCAAAACACCAAATAAATGCAGTGCTTCAAAGCACGCAAGGCAGTATGCTTTGCATTTACGAGGTTTAGGTGTGATAAAGCCAATAAGTCAATGAGGAAATATGGTTGGCTATCAGTGTGTTTCAAAGAACTACTACTACTTCGATATAAACCAGCTTAAATGTACATCTCAAGAAATAGCTCATGGGGGGAAACATCAGAACCAGCTTTGACTTGACAGAAGACAGACAGCTATAGTCCACAGTTTTCATGGACATCAGCAGTGTGATGTTCTAAGGGGAATTTCTTGTCCAGAGTGAGATACATGATCTTAACAATTTTATTACTGATGCAGTTAGGTTTGCATACAGTCAGGTTTGTAGAATTCCTGTCAGTCCTGCACTCAGCAAACAAAGACAATGTCCCTCATTTTGACTGACATATTTGTTTGAGTTTGACACAGGCTTCAGCCAAAACATTGCCAGAAGCAAAACTGCTGCCTGCAACCAACAAGTGCGAGAGCAGAGAGACAGCACAGCCCTGTTTGGAAAGTTCACCCTCTCGCTCAGGTGGGATTTCTCTGTGGTTTGACATATACTTTTGTAGTACACTTACTCTTGGCGATGTGCAGTTGGTTACATTATGAAATGGAAAAAGAGTCAACAGCACATCAGCGAACAAAACATCCAGGTTGACAGGAGTTTATTGTCTGCCTTAAGTGTCGATACAGTCAGAAGGCTAAAGAGTGCAAACAACAACCTACCTTTTGTTTGTGGGCGGCCAGATAACCGTGCATTTTCTCAGGCTGGAGGAACGAGGGGCCACCGTGCACGGCAAAGCGAACATCTAGCATTCGCTCCTTCACATCCATTAAGCTGAAGATGTTGACATCATCAGGTGGAACGGAGAGCATCTCAGACAGGAAGTCCACCAGCAGCTCGTAGCGGCTCCGCTGCTTCCCTCGCAGTTCAATGAACTCCTTTGCTGTGATGTCTGAGAAACACACACACACACCATTGGAATCTCAGACTGTAAAGAAGTGGCCTCATTATTTCCACCCCTGCTCAAGGATAAATCCAATTATTTTCAAACTGGGCCCAAGTGCTAAACTAAAAAATAGTCCGGAACACTCAACACTGGAGCTGTGATGATAAATTATTGAAAATGACTCACTTTAGCTGACAGAATCTTTTGTTAGAGAGGTTATTTTGTGTCAGTGCTGTTTTCTGTCTATTTCCTTGTGTGTGTGTGTGAGAGAGAGAGAAAATCCTTTGTTAGGAAGGTTAGTTAGTGTCAGAGCTGTTTTTTGTCTATTTTTTTTTTGTTTCGGTGTGTATGTGCTTGCAGGTATAGTGACTGGGAGTTGGATTTCACTACTTAACTGTTAATAGTAATTACACTTACTCTTGACAAATTGTGGTTCAGTTTATAATCATATTCAGCACCGGTATTTTGAGTTCGAATATCCTGCTCTCATTTTATTTCATTACAGCAGTATAGCACCTGGGGTTTAACATGCCAGCATTTTATGTTCAACGGCCACATCTGACCATTACGTCCATGGCAACAAGCATAAAAAAAAAGATCAACGTTAAATGTGAGCAGTTTACAGGTAACACAGCAAGTGTGCAAAAGAAATATCACACAGAGTATCAAATATCACACAGAGCAAACCCTATAGTGTAAGTGAATTCACAAGGACAGACTGAAAAATTAGCCTTCGGTTGAAGAGAGAGCTATGATGCAGAACACTGGCTGCAAAGATAATCTTAGTAACGGCATGTAGTCCATAATGCATTGTAATTTTCTAATCTAATCAATTCAATGTGTTTCCAATTTGAGTCACCGAGAGTGAGACTGACTGAGTAACAACAAGTCCACCAGTATCTCATTTGCACCACTGCTGGCAGGATAAAATTTTGTTAGCAACAATCATAACAGTAAGAAACTGAGCCAGCGCCAGACATTTTGAATTGGATGATGAAGATGAAAAACAGATGAGGAGGAAGACAAATAAATAGAGGAGTAACTGTTGTGTTCAACAGAAATGTCCAGAGAAAAATGACCATTGAACCATGAAGTCATGTGTCTCAAATTCACACAGCACGATGCTTTAATACATATTAGACATTAACGTGACATCAGCTGGGTCTTATTATTATCTTGGTTAAATGATCATAGAGAGATGCATGTTGGTTTTTTCACCAAATTAATGGTTGTATAAAAGATGGTTTCCTCTCTCACTAAGAGAGGTTACACCAAGCAATGCTCCAGTAAGTTGCGGCCAGTACTTTTCAGCATGTCTAGGAAAAAAGAAAGTGAGTGGGAGGAGTGAGAAATGGAGGGAGCTTTTCATCCTTTATACAGGCTTTTGTAGCAACTTTGTGTGTTGATAGTCCAGACTGTTTTTATACTGCATTCTACAGAAGTCTTCAGTGTTGATTTTGAACTATAGTTTGTAACAATAGACACATATGTGAAATATTTTGGATCACGACAACACAGAGAGTCAGGGCCAGCATCCAACTATGTGTGTGGAGGCTTTTTATGTTTAATTAACTGTGTCCAGTCCTGTAGTTCTGCTATCTGAACCTAGCCAGTCAAGTCCATGTCAAGTAGTGCAATGGGTTTGCTTCAGGCTGTTTGGTAGCATAAAGCTGATGAATATAGGAAGAGAGGAAAGCATCGCCACTGTGTAGCATCAGAGTGAAACAACTAATCGTCAGTACATACACTGCAATAGGTTTTGGTAACTATAATTGAAAAGATGCATTCTCAAAGCTGGGACTAGCAACACTGCAGAAACCAGCTAGAATAAGCTAGATTTTGAGTACAGATAAAAATTTGTATAAATTTACTTTACATCACTTGACATTTGAACACAAAAGTGTTGTTTGAAGACAGACACGAAAAACGTGAGCCTATGTGAGACCTGATTTCAAGGACTGCCAGAGACGACCCTACGTCACAAAAATGTCTTTGTCATCAATAGTCTGAGACTCAAACAGTTGTTTTTTCAAGAACACACACACACATCTGTCTATCTATATCTATATACATACACACATACACACACACACACACACACACGCACATACACATATATATATATATACACACACATACATATATGGGCAGGGTGATGCTTTGTGGGTGTGTAGAGGGAGACGGAGCCTAAGCATTAAGAGACAGACAGACAGGGGGCTCAGAATGGGCTCAGCGGATACAGTGAGAGGGATCGAGGCTAATGTCAGCTCCCATCAGTCATTCCAGTGGGAGAAACGAGGATACAGGAAGACAGAAAGACAGTCAGGAGGGATGGGGCTGGGGGGAGAGGGTGGTAACTCCTAACTCAGAGTGGCAGTCTTTGCACCTGGCTTTGATCCAACCTTACAATTCACTACTGCTTTCTCCTTCCCAGTGGGTTCATTGGAGTTGGGTGTCGAGGCAGTAGTGCACAGAGTCCTGCCTGTGGGCTTGTATTTCACACAAATAGGCGCAAATAGGTATAAATGTGTGTTGTGGGAAAGACTGAGATAAAGCTGCAGACAGACCACTATCATGGTCTTTGTGCAGTTTGTTGTGCTTTTTCAAATCAAAACACAGTTTTTTTGACTGAGGATTTTCTTCTAAGTTGTCAATATTTTTGAAGTCTTGAACACTACCTTGAAGCATTTCTGAAAGCAACCAAATATTCAACATCATGCGTCTACAAAAGAAAAACAGAAGAGAAGCAGATGTTACAGTATTGTCTCTTTACTATCAGACAACTGCTGTAAGTACTAAAAAATTCTACTTCAGACACAAATGTTTACTGGAGAAGTAACCAGAAAGACTAGACCGGACTAGAGAAACACAAAAACACAAAATGAATAAATAATCAAATATTGAACAAAACATACGGTAATGTTAGATCAGCTTTGCCATTCTGTGATGAATTTATGGAGGTTTCTTGCCCTTTTCAGTTTTTAAATATCTCAATGAAGGCACCACAAGTCGTTAAAGAGGCCAGTAAAGAGGCAAGAACAATTTACATAATTGTGTGTAGCACTACGCAGATAGAACTAAGCTCAATATATATCTATCCTTCTTTGACTGTATTTAATCTAGATTGTATAGAGTGAATCAAGTGATACAATAATAATCCTGAGCATCCTGTCAATGATTTTCTTTAGTTTATCATGTGATACTTGTGGAGAACTCACAAATGTTTCCTCTGTGATACCATGGTTTAAAACCAATTTTCTTTTGGGATTAAGGGAACAGCTGGTAGGAACTGTAGGGAAACACATACTTGCCATCTTGCCCAGAATCAAATGAGATGGGTGACTTGATGTTAATCTATGTAAAGCCCATATACTAACAGATCCAAGGAGGTTTAATTAAGCATAAAACTGTAGGACGCTGCTAAACCAACTGAGATTTCTAAAAGCAAAAAACATCAATCAGTCTTCATTATCAATGTGACCAAAAGTGCTAAATACTTCCTGGTCCCTGTTCCTCGAATATGATGAGTTGCTTCTTTTCTCATTCTGAAATCATAGCTGAAACTCTTGGGTCAGACAAAGCACACAATTCAAGGATGCCACTGTAACTGGTATTTCTGACATTTCAAAAATAAACAAATTTATTTGAAAAGTAATTATGACTTTATGATTGACAGGGGTATGTCAGCAATTTAATCCTGTACTTCCATAAAGTTGAAGAACTTTCAGAAATTATGCAGCAATAATGTTGTGACTTTTAGTCCCTCATGCATCATGCTCCAAAAAGACTAGAATCTATAATTCCCAAAATGCTTCTTTGATAAATTTGTTAGACCCTCTCTGTCTAGCGAGTGCCCAAATCTTTTAAACAAGCTTGAAATCAGCCACCAGTCAAAGCACCTGGCCTTGAGCCTTCAATTAAAAAAATGTTTTATATCAACCTCCAAATTGCTCCATATTCCAAGAAATTCTTGAGAAACTGCCTTTAGAAACTGCTTTTAGAACAACTTTAGAGCAACAGTCTTCCAGTTAGTTTTTGATCAGCTGATACTGTCTGTGCTTTTCAATCCTGTCTTAAGACACATTTTTACATTTGCCTTTTACCTGACAGCTAGCTGTATTTGTTTATATAATACATGTCAATTGGCCAAAAAAATGTTTAAGTTTACTTTAATAGCTTTATTTCTTCTTCCCTTTGGTTTGTTTTGTCAGTACCTTTTTAACTGTGTACTTGCATTTTGCTTTTCTTCAAGCTTTATTTAGATTTTTGAATGTTGTACTCTGTTATTGAAAGCTTTGCACTCCTAGCTTGAAAGGTGCTATGCATATTAAATATTTTATTATGACTATTATTGATGTTGTTGTCTTCGATCCTAGATCGACATCCACAGGGAAAGAAAGAGGGGCAATATGGGGGATAACATAAATGCAAGATCAGTGCAGGAGATGAAGGAAGCTTTGGGTATCTCATATATATTCCCTGCAGGAGTAAAAACAGATATTTTCCAAGTTCATGTATATTAATCCCACAATACTCATACCACAAAAGTGATGTGAAAAGAGAGATAGTATATGGTATGAAAGGGAGGAAGAGTTTATAAAATAATTCTCCCTTCCTCGTGTAACAAATGGCGTCAGTCTGCTGTATGCATTGTATGTACTCATCATTAATGTTATGTGGACATTTCAAGGACTTTTTGTTTATCACATCTCTTACCTTCCCATCAATACTGAGAAAGAGAGGGGGGAGAGAGTGGAAGGGTGCTTTAATCTCAGCAAGGCAGATTTAACTAGTGCTTTCTTTATGCGTCCTTATTGCATTCCACATTTGTTCTTGAAATAGGATTTAGAATGTCAAGGAGGGGTGTAAGTAATGCTATAAGTAGAATATTTTCATAATCCCCAAGACTGAGAATCAATGAGACTGTTTACTCCAAAGCTCTACATGGAAAAATAAAATCCTGAAAATGGCTTCTGTTACATATCCTCCACATACACACACACTGCTGATTTGGTGCCGTGCCCACACCTCAGGATGATGTGAAAGTCATTAATTCTTGATATTCCATTTTGTTTTGAAACCTCAAACTTAAATTTTTGGTGAATTTGTACATTGCTGAACCGCAGGTTAAAAGCGTGTGAGTGATTCTGACACTGTATTCACAGCAGTAGCTGACACCAGTGCTCTCTAACTTTCAATTTAAGTCCCTCGGTTACAACCTGGAGCTATTAAATCAATACACTCTGCAGCTAACAGCCCTTTGATGACAGTGTAGCCGTTTAAAAATCCTCAATGAAGTGACCAGCCCACAGGGCCAAGTTGTTGACAAACCTAACCTTATTATTCGAAATAAAATGGAGGCAAAACACAAGTTTCAATCACAAATATAAATACAAAGATAGAGAGTAGTTTGTTCTATTTTGATTTCCAATAACCATCTTAAACACACATTAGCTAATCTACGTTTTGAGAAAAGATTCATTTCCCTTACACAAATATTGAAATGTGGGCACCAGCTGTTCTCTACCATACCGTCTCTGGCTTTGTTGCACATTAATTTACCTCAGCCCCGTTTTCAGAATGAGAAGCAAATCCTTTTATCTACTTATATGAAGCTTGACTCTCCCCTCCATCCTTTTCTTTCCCTCCTTTTCTCCCTCTCCTCTCCTCCTTTGGCGTGCACTCCCTGGCCTCTCCTCCGCCTCCATTTCAATATCTCTGAAATCATAAAAATCCTTCAGCCATGTCCCATTTCTCTAAAGCGAATTTAATTCTGAACAGACAGCCGATGTGCTGTACATCAGGTAATGATGGATGCTGCTCAACATGTGAGGAGAATGTGCTGGCTGAGCAAAACCTAGCCACTAATTATTTTGCCAGCATAAGTAATGGAAACAGGCTTTTCTGTGTGTGCGCCAACTACAACTGAGATCCCATGAGTCAGGGGAGAGGGATTAATAATGGGTGTAATCTTTTGCTAAGGAAACATCTTTAACTGAGAGTGTGACGGTCCTTTGAAACACTGCAAACAACCACAGCAAACAGTAATCAGTGCTCATTAATTTTCTATGACTGGAGAAAAGTCTGCATATAATGGCCACATTCTCCAACACTCCCTCATCAGCAGTACTAAGTTGAGAGCAGAATTAGCTTTTGGGCGATGCTGAATTTTATCAGCTAATCAAAATTTGATATCGTTACAGGTCCCACCTGTTGCAGTAATAGCATGAATGCCACGGGCCACCTTCTTAGAGGGACACAAGCAAAGGGGTCAAGCACACTACCAAGCTCAACTGGAAATCAGGGACCTGAATCAGTCAGGGACTGTTTTTGCTGGATGGGGCAGTGTGAGGATTTAGTCTTTGTGAAGAAAAAGGTCACAGAGCAAGTCACTCCTGTACAGTGTTCTGAACTATAACTAGAAGCCACTAAATCCAACACACTAGCTCTTTAACACCAGACACGGTAATGGAAATTAGCCTGTAAGACCTCAATGTTCTCTCCCTGATGTGTTGTTTATTATAAATAGACTAGAACATTGTCAGTAAACTAAAAACATCTTAATCCATGTCTACTGATTAGCTTTTTCCAGAGCTTTCACTGACATCTCGTGGTCTTCCTCAGTGGCTAGATTTTTTGGGGCCAAGTTATGACTAAACTATCTCAATTACAACACAATATCAAACTTCAGACGTGATAAAATGCAACCACTCTCAGATATAAACTGTAGTGGCTTGTAACATCACACTTAACAGCTGTGGACAGACAGACACAGTTATCTGTGAATGCTAAACCAGAACCATACACAGCATCAAAGGTCACTGGCTAAGACAGGAAGAAAAGACCAATGAAGACATTACCATGTGACAGCAGAGGCCATTTCTGAACAGACAGAGAGACAGGGGTTGTGTGTTTGTGCGCCTGAGTGGTGTCAGCCTTACCTGCCAGGCGAAGAGACCCTGAGTTGTAGATAGCTTCGTCTCGCAGCTCCCTCACATGCACGGTGACAGTAGAGACGGCATCTGGCCAAACGCCATCAGACACACGGACCTGGAACTGATGTGTGCCAGGAGGGGCGTTCTCCTTGATGATGAGGAAACCTGTTCGCTTGTTCAGGATGAAGTAACTGAGGGAGAGAACAATCACAGACACAATTTAAAAATTACATTTTGAGGACAATATTTTAATATTATTCAAAATAATGAAAATTTGCCTTGTACATCTTCAGACAGCCGAACCCCATGAGCCCACAAACATAAGTCATGAAGCAATGCATCCACCTTCAACTAAAAAAACAACTTTCCAGCAGGTTTTGAAAATTGTGTTTATAATTTACAATATTTACAGCTCTGGTCATTCAGGTTGCTGCCCTGCTGTCCACAATGTGACCATGGTCCAAGACCGGCTGGTGTTTGCAACATCCAATTTCACCACAGGCGAACAGTGCAATAGCTGCATGGCCCAGCCTTAGCTATTTTCTAATGGCTTGGAGCCTGACAGGGTCAAGCTGCTGAATCTGTACGAATGACAGCTGGCATGGTACCGATTAGTCACTGGACTATTACTGAAAACTCACTGACTTGCAGAGACCAGTAATTTCAGCTATTTACTACCACAACCAACATTATACAGTATGCTATGGCTCACTGCTCTCTTAGCGAATCATATTACCCATAAGCTCTGATGTTGGTGCCCAGTCTGTCAGTGTCATTGAACTGATTACATTACTGCACATGCCTATGTGGTCTAGGTTGGAGGGCTCTTACTCAACAACCCTGCTTTTCCTCTTGGGGCGAGATCTTGTAATGCAGAGACTGGAGGATGAATCCTTTTCATAATGGCTAGTCCTATGTTGGTTGCTGTATGGTGTGCAAATTTTTAGTATTAACATCTGGTAGGAGATAAAACTCTTTTCATAGATCTAATTATGATAGAATCTATATTAAATACCAGCTTGGTTTCCCTTAAAATATTGGACCTTTCCACAGCTCATGCTTTATATCTTGTGTCAACGTTCAGTGTCATTGGAGGAAGTAGTGTGGCGTTAATGTAATAAACTGAAACGTCAGTGTGGAGGCCGAGATGGTGGATGGTCATGTAGTATTTGACTTTCATACAGAAGCTACAGAATGGTAATGAATTAAAAGTAAAGGCTGAATAGAGACGCATAAGAAAACCACATAGTGACCCACCACCTTACCAACACTTTATGTTACAGACTTATCTTACTATTAATCACAATCACAATCATTTCCTAATCATAGCCAACTCTGGATTGCAGAAACACAGTTTTCAACTCACTCCTTACGAAATAATTCATAATAGCAGCAGCTAATATGATCTACCACCTGTGACATTAGTCATTTTAACTTTTAACTAAATGAGAACCATCTTGCTAAATGTTTTGTACACTCCTCTTTGCTAATGATGATTAGCAGTTGTGTTTATTTTGCCAACCAATTTGTCTGTTTTGCAACCACTCACCAGTGTGGTTGATCATTTTTGACATACTCACACACTCTAATTTTCACTCAACTGAACTCAACAGAATGGAAATACAGTTTTACCATTTTGGAATATAACAAAACAGTCTTGGCAAACAGGCTGCAAAGCCTTGACAGGTGTGCCGATATATCAGCTCTGGACCGGGATCAAGGTTTTTTTCAGTTTTTTCTTTGGGATACAATGTGTAATGTGCATAACTTTATATATAGACATCCATCCATCCATTTTCTATCCCACTTCATCCTGCACTCAGGGTCACAGGGGCACTGGAGCCTTTCCCAGCTTTCTTAGGGCGAAGGCGGGGTACACCCTGGACTGGTCGCCAGTCAGTCGTAGGGCATATAGACATATGTAGAAGAAAAGAAAACTGTCCCAAACAATTTCAGACTTTCAAACCGATGCGTCTGTATGGGCAATGTGACATAAAAGCTCATCATACTAGTAAGACTCAAAACACTGTGCCCCTCTGGCTGCCTGTAGAACTTGTTCAAACTCTCCAAAATGTAGACAGACTGATAGAAATACTCTTTCATCTCCTCAGCCATGTGTTTTACTTAGTGTTTTATTCTGTGTTTTAGTGTTTATTCTGTTTTCTTCTGTAAACCAATTGCCCTCTGGGACAATAATAGAAAGTAAGCAGAGATGGTTTGTTAGAGAGAGGGGGAAAATGAGACTGACTAATAGGCAAAAAGACATGGGAAGGAAGCCATTTCACTTGGTCTTTGTCTCCATGCTCCCCTTGTACAGTAAATGAGCTCATTCAAGTTTAATTACAGAGGGAATCCAAGGCCGAACCTTGGCAAATCAAATAATAAACCACTTGTAGAGACAAGGGCCACATTAAGTCATTTTATAGCATATGCTGTGGACTGTAGATTACATGTCTTAGGTCTAGCACTTAATTCCAGGTTTCGTTGAGAGATAATTTCACTCTCCAGTAAAAGTGCTTGGTACTTTACAATTTGCTGAAGCTTACTTTTACTGCTATGTATGTGAACTACTTGCAGTATTCCAATCAAATGAGTAGTCCAGTAGGATACTTGCACTAAAACTATTCTACAATATGGACTGATTTGCTGTTTGCTTAATGAAACAACATGGTAGACACTATTACAATGCTACCTCTTAATCTAAAATACCACAAACCGAACATCTGAAGAGCACATTCATTGCGACCTGCAGCAACTCTGGTCAATTTGGTAACCTGATATGAAGCTGAACAAATTGAGGTATGATAGGCTCTGTTTTATGAGAAGCCGGTGCAGCACTTAGAAGACAATGTGTTCTGAACTCGACTTAGGTTGAAATACCAAGAGATGAGTGCTGTCATGAAATGTTAATGCCTCATATTACACCCAGTCTTCTTTATGGGCTGAACTTTGACTTTGAGAAGGAAGGGAGAAAAGTTTGTCACTTTGAGTTCAGCGCAGTTTGGAAGATGAAGACAAGGTGTCATGGGGGTGTCACTGTGTGAGATTTGCGTATATGCATGTGTAAAGGTGAAAAATGTATCTGCTCATCGTTACTTTTGGAAGAGAGAGGAAGAAAGAATACACAGAAAAAAAATGTTATATTGGCAAAGAAAGAAGAACAAATAAGGAGCGCAAGAACTGAGAAAATTAGGACTACTAGATTACCTGAGAAAGAAAATTAGACAGGATGGCAGGTAATGGAGAAAAAGATGGAAAATAATTAAACGACAGGATTAACAGTCTGATGTAATGAGGAAGTTGTACCTTCATCATTAGCTTTGTTTCATCCAGCCTTGATTTATGCAATGCATTGTCATCAGGATGCAGTGTGCAACTGCAGTACTAAAAGTCTTCAGGATGGATGGATCAGAATACAGCAGCTAGTATCTGAACTAAAATGAGACAATTGGGCCATATTACAATTTTAGACTCCCTTCATTCGCTCCCTAACTATCTCACATCAGCGTTCTGCTTCTGATGACTTACAGAATGGTAAATTGGTATTCACATCTGTCAGATCTCCTAAAACTTTATATTCCATCCTCTACCCTTCAATCTCAACATATAAGGACTCTGCCTGAATCTGCCTTTAAATCCAAACTCTAACTTAATCTTGAGTTAGTTGTTGTTCATAAATTACTTCAGGCCTTGTATCTATTATCATTAACCTTCTGGCTGCTCAGTCTGAGTCTCAATTGATATATTGAGCTTAGCACTTATATTTCTGTTGTGTCCTGCTGACAAGAATACTGTAAACTAAAAATCTGTGTCTCTCTAATCTTATGTTTGTTTGTGTCCCACAAGCACATCTCTCTCTCTCTAATCCGCACTGAATCATCATTCTAGTCTTCACTGACTCCAGAGTTTTTAAGATCTGGATCTCTGCCTTTCAAGATATCTAGCCTCTCCTGTCTTCTTCTCACTGTCCTCCTTGTGTGGCTGTTTTTGTTCTTCTCCAAGTCTCCATGGTGGTGCAGGTGATTGTGTTTTCTAGATCCATATTCTTCATGCATGTTTAAAATCTACCTATCACTGTCATCCTGACTGTCCATAGTATAGTGAATTGCAACAAAACGACACAGTCAGTCTACTGTACTGTACTGTACTGTATGTTTGAGGGACTGCATTAGTAGAAAAGTCTCCAGAATTGATCACAGTGCAACAAACGTCCGGTCCATCTCTCCCCCTGGGACATTTAATCAGGGTAGGCTGTAGGTGCAGTGCACTAGAAGATTGGCTGGGAAATACAACATGGCTCAGGGCATGAAAGTAATGTGTAACACAGTGAACCCTAACCCCATCAGATTTTCTTGAAAGAATGAAAAGAAAAATCGGTCAGATCTCCAGAGTAGCACAGGTCACCGATCCATTAAGCAACTAAAACTGCCCCAATAACTTACACTGATATCTGCAATGGTAATGTTTGTTTTTTGGACAATCCTGAGAAAGACACAAAATTCCAGAATTTTCACCACCACCTACTGTGCTGAATGAATCTGAGTAGAAAATGAGCAAAACAACTTTTGTTTAAAAAAATAATAATAACTACCTCTTTCTAACGATAAACACTGAAGTTTTGTTTTTCAACATAACAATACATATATTGCTTTACTGAAGAACTTCACTCATTTGGGACTACCTCATTAACCAAAAATCAGCATTTAACCACGCTATGAAATTGTCTATGACATAATTCTAATGATAAAATATTGATACATAAAATGAAACTTTACTATTATGGAATGTTTTGTGTGCACGTGTGCAGGTAGCCTTTGTCTAATTTTATGTTTTAGCCATATGCAATTGTTAGATTTGTTATACACACACACGTACTTTTTTAACCATGTACAAATCTCAAATAGTTTAGTATGCTTTTTCCTCTGGCGTAGGTCTAAAATGAGGGGACACTGGTTCATGGGGGTTATTTACCTTGGCACATGTCCTTCAAAGACATATGTCTTGTTGTCCCAGTCATCAGGATCAGGAGAATAGACTTTTCCAAGCACCGTAGTTGGCATACGGCCTAAAAACCAAAAAAGAAAAAAAAAAGTTTAGTTTTTCAGTTTTAAATACCCATTAAATCTGATCCTGAATGTGCCTACAGAAATTTCTCTGGACTGCCGCCTCGATTTATTCAAGAAAACCTTCACGGTAAGAATAGGCACTGCCTTGCTTGTGTCTATGTACATGTGTTTAAATGTTTGACACGTGTGAGTCTTGTTATACCATAAATATCATATATGGGAAGAAACGTTATGACAATTCAAATGTCCCAAACACAGCGGACAATGAGCAAAACATATTAAATGAAAGTTCTGAATGTACATGGTTCAAGACTGTTGCACCATTTCCATGCAGCAGAGCTAAGAAGTGACATTGTAAGTGACTGCTACAGGGAGAAAGAAATGCAGAAACAGAAAATGCTGTTTGAATGCACAATGATAATAAATCATGTAGAATGAACTGTTTTGCTTCCACTCTTTTTTATTCAACTTCTCATTCTATCTTATGTAACTGTAATTATTCTATGGTGCCCTTCAAAATTAAAGGCTAAAAAGCCTTGTGCTTGTCTTTGCCAGAAAAAGTTAGACACCACTGACAGCCCATTGTTAGCATTCATGGCTTCTGATGGAAAACTCTGATAATACTATGCTATATTTCCAGTAAATTTAGGTGTAAGTACATCAACCAATGCTATGTATTATAACAGAGATATGATGAAATATTTATATAAAAATATAATATCTGATTTAACTGAACAACCAAACAGTGTCTTTTGAATTCAGTAGAATATTGACAGAATTATGTGCAGGCAAAATCTAAGATTTATGTAGCCTAACACTGTATTTCACTAGGTTTATTAGTCTCATGCCCGACATACAATAGGCTACAGAGGAAGAAACAATATAGCTGTGATTAATTTCATGGAAAATCAAGCACTGGCTTGCCTTAGTGACCCTCAGAAGAGCATCATGGGAGTAACTCAAAACACTGACCATGGGGACAATTATAATGTGTTGACAGAGAGTGGGTTGACGCAGAGGTGAAAAACACAATAAAACTGGTGCATTATCTGTATGTGTTAATTACTGCACAGTAATCAGGAATTAATTGGTTGGCAGTATGAGCTTCACATACAAATATCGAAAACTACATTTGTTGGAAAATTCAAAATGTGTTTAAAAAAGACGAAAATCAGGACTTTTTTTATTGATGAGGTACATGTATGTACATAGTTCAGAGTGTAAAATTATCTTTTTCTGTGTCTTTGAACAAGGCATATAAAACATAGAGAAACCACACTTACCTCTGTGACTATTGATGAAAATCTTCTTCTCCCCCGCCACATGTGCATGATCATTTTGGTCACCTATGGTTACCGTCAGGGTGCTGGTCACTGTTTTGGCTGGGTGGCCACTGTCACTCATGATAATGGGAATGAGAAACTCTTTCTGGCGCTCGCGGTCAAATGTCCTCAGAGCTGTGAGTGTTGCCGTGCCATTTTGGTTGTCCTGTAGGTAGAAATCATTGCTGTGGCGATACTCAGATGGAACAGTGAAGTGGAAGGGCGGGCCGTTCTCTGGAGAGTCCTGGTCCACAGCTCGCAGGAGGGTTGATGTTTGGTTCAGCCTTACTACCTAAACAAACAGGGAGAGCATAAGGGGTTGTGTCTTGTTCAGGATTGGATTTATTCATCCACTCCACCAGTAAATAATAATTCTCTTTCTTAACTTTCTTCTTATGAACAACTCCTCATATTAGAATGTTAGACTTTAATCTCAACATCACATGCAGTCAAGCCTACCTGAGGTCCGGCCACATTCTCAAAGACTATTGGGGAGTATGCCGCCTCAAACTCCGGCCCATTATCATTTACATCCAGCAAAGGCAGCTGGACTGTGGCACTGCCTGTTAGAGGAGGAACCCCATGATCAGTTGCTATGACAACCAAATGATGCTGGGGTATCCTCTCGCGATCCAGAGGCTGGGCAACAGAGAGGACACCGGACTGGTCAATAGTGAACAACCCTTCGGGATCTGAGTCCTCCAACAGGCTGTAGGTGATGTCACGGTTCTGGCCTGAATCAGAGTCACTTGCCACCAAACGTGCAACACTGGTTCCTACGGAGATGTCCTCAGGTAGTGGGGCGAGAGACATGAAGTGTGGAATGAAGACAGGAGCATGGTCATTGTAGTCCTCTACCTCCACCACGCAGTGAAGAAGGCTGGAAAAATCCAGGTCTTCAACCTAAAACGGGAGCCACATTCAGTGTCCCATATCATACAAGATACAATATAGACAAGATTTGAATGTAGAGATCTAAATCTTATTAGCCAAGTGTTGTCAGACAAAATAAGGTTGGGCTAATCTGGAATGTTTCCAAGGAAACCCACGGTGATAGTGATAATTTCTGTCGAAATTTGCTACTGTGTATATTTAGCAATTCATCTTTTTGGATTTACATTTAGAAGATTTTTGTTCTTTTCCAACTTTAACTAAAAAACAACAGTATCCACATCTGTATGCACACGTGTGCTGCACCTGCTTTTTCTATCACCTTATAGAATTTCTGGTTATTTTCCAATAGCTATCTCTTGCTGCCACCAATATGAAAAGCGACCTTCTGGAGCTTTAACGTTCCTGTCTGTAACTGACATATGACACCTGCTGTTTGACTGGCTTTATAGCGTTCTATTCAGCTTTGTCTTAACTTTTGACAGAGGGGCTGAGAGGTTGGTTTGGAGGATTTATGACACTGAAGAAAACAAATAACTCTCAGATCAACTAACTCAGAGATGGAATTTCCCAAAACCCCTTCCATTGTAAGTTTCAACAATTCTCAAAACTTTCCAGGAACATATTGTGCGTGAATATGACCTAACGTCAGATGCCTAATTAAATCCATTTCAATTTTTCAACACCTCAGACCACAGCAATGTTCATCATCTGGCTTCTGTCATTCTTGACAAAGACTTTATATCCCCTTCACACATACTGCATACCCTTCACCGAAGGTAAAGTGAAATGAAACTCCATGAATTAGAGACAGAGACATGGCCCAGAATCTGAATTAAAGTCATTTTCAATAGTGCAAGACTATGTGGTTGAATGCAGCTTCCACATACCTTCAACGTGAGGTTGAACCTCTGTTCACTGTGCCGCTCAAAGTCGAGACGTTTCTTAAGCCTTAAGGTGCCGTGCTGCTCCTGCTTGTGACTGACCATATAAAACTTCTGCTCTTGGTCTCCAGCCACAACACTAAAGGTCAGCTGGGCATTTTCTCCAGTGTCTCTGTCCTCTGCAGCAAGATCAAGGACCTTAAAACAAGCAAGAACATCACATAGGCCAATTAAATAAAAGGTGATGGTGTAGTTTTGTTTGTAATTGTTTGTAGCATTGTTTGTAATAATGCAGATGATGCAGTTTCAGCTTGTAACAGATTAAAGAAAATTCTAGAAACACTGTACAAGTTCTCAGTTTTAAGACAGCACAGCAAGGACATCATCCTTTCATTCATCAGAAGAAACTACCTTGATGCTGACTGATGAGTTCATAGAAGCGTTGATTCCTGCCACATTAAAAAGCCACTATATCTCAGCTCTGATACAGGTCAGCGCTACAATCAGATTTTATACTATGGGACATATTTCTACACCTTTTGTTGAATTTCCCTAGTACAATATCTTTGTAGCTCTTGAATTCTTCCAGGAGCCAATGATTTTCTGTTGAAGTACAAGGAGCTGAATTGTTTGACCATGAAAATCTGAGTAGATTTCTCTGTTACAATACCACAAGTGGCCACTGGGCAAAATAAGCAGCTAGGCTGAGAGGTGATGCCATATCCAACGCTTTCAATAATCCCAGTTGGACATAGTTGCTCAGTCAGCCATGCTTTTCAGCCTGAAAAAAATATTAATCACTTTGAATTCAGCAGCAAATTAGTCCTGCTTAGGATCAGTCAGAAAAAGCTTTGTTCATAGAAAGAATTTAGACGTCTGTCTGAAATCTGATTATTAGTCTGGTCTAAACCTAAAAGTCTAGCTGTGTGAAACTGGGCCATTTTCTTCTATAAAAAATATATGGGTATCTGTATCTTGACAGATGTTTGAATTTGTACACTAGCCACTACTTCACTTGGCGTCTTTATCTGCTAAGCAGGTAATGTACTGATGGCTTGTTTACATTGTTTTAGTGGAGCCAACCATATGGTCTGCGTATGTACGAGAACTAAAATGGTAAGCTCAAAGGTTAAAAGGGAATGAAAGCTCCAAAGAGCTGCAGCGTCAGGCTGTCTCACATTATAATGAGCAGGAGAAAATATCCCTTTAAGAAGCTTTAATGTGTAGTGGGATTTATGAAGATACCACAGACCCTGTTATTTTTCTGATGTACACTGAAAGAGTTGCATTAAAGTGAAATGTGATTGTGTTTTTTTTCTTTGTTTGGTTATTGATATATAAGCTGTAATGTATCTTTATTGAGCATGAAAATCTAACATTATAGCAGTACTTGTGGGAAAAAATATAATATTTATATAATATAAAATATTTGTATTTAATAATTACATTTGTTTTTGGAAAACATTTTCTTAAACCTCCAGTCCATTACTGATTTAAAATTTTAGCAAGTGCTTTTTCTTTTCATTCTTAATCTTGCAAGATAGACCTCATCTTAAGTGGAATTAGCCAAGCTATCAGTCAACAGGGAAACTCCTTCAGCCCACCTCTGCATTGGGTTCTGCATTCTCAGAGATCCTTGCCAGGCAGGAGTGATCAGTGAATCTGGGAGCATGGTCGTTCACATCCTTGATTTGAATGGTAGCAGTTCCAGTTCCTGTCATCCCTCCACCATCTCTGGCTTCCACTACAAGGAGGTAGGACTCAACTTGCTCTCTGTCTAGACCACCCATGGCTACTGTAATGGTTCCTGTGGTGGGGTTAATAGTGAACATTTCTGAGAAGGTAGGCACTCCTCCCACCTCGACATTAGAGGCATCTAAACTACCCATAATTCTGTAAGAGAGCACAGCGTTCTGCCCGACAGCTGAATCGTCCAGGTCAGTGGCAGTCATCTCCATTACAGACGTCCCAACGACCGAGTTCTCCGCCACATCCCCATGGCAGCTGGGGGCACAGGTGAAGATGGGTGCATTGTCATTTATGTCCCACACATTGATGATGACATCAGTGAAGCCCGTCAGACCTTCACCGCCCTCGTCTGTGGCCAAGACGACAAAACGCCAAACTGCACGTTCTTCGCGGTCCAGGGTCCGCTGGGCATAGATCTTGCCTGTGACCTCATCGATTATGAATTCACTCTCTGCACCCTGGCCATGGAGGGAGTAACGCAGGGCCTCCTGGTCGGCATCTTTATCTGGGTCAGACGCTGTTACCTACAACACCAAAGTCATAGCGAGACAGAGAGGGTGATGAGAGTGTAATCACGTTTTTTACAGTATTTAATTATTGAAATGCTGCTGACTTTGAGTGATTTCTTGAGTGGAAGCGTTTCACAACTGCTCTGTGCAGTTATGAACTCTCCGGTAGGTAAACCTGGCAAATATTCAACTCATCAACTCCAACCCCCACCTCTCCTGCCTTTCCTCTTCTGTCTGCTCCTTCTCACTCATCCTCAACACTTCAGCAGCAATTACACCCTGGGCAGGCCAAAGATGTTTCAATTTAGCACGGTAATTGCAGTGTGATGTAGAGCCAAAATTAACTTGTGTTCTTTTAAAAGGGTGAGAAATGTGCTCTTTCATATGTAGAGAGGAAGAGAGCACCATACCTACCATGGATAACTTTTACAGAGTTAAAAAAACCCAGACAATTTAGTTAATAGTGAGTTATTGATCTGGATCTGTGCTGAATTACATACATTTGTGTGACAATCTATATAAATTAAAATGTCTAGGCACTAATCTCAATTAGATTATTTTCAGGGGGCTTGGAAGCATAAGAGAACAGATGTAGACTAATAATAATAATACTCAGAAATAAACATTTTCAAAATTCAAGTTCATCCAAACAAAAACTACTTGGTTAGAAACTCCAGTCTCTGGCTACTCTTTATTGTTTAACCCTGACTCATTTTAACAGGAAGCTTGTACAGGTACCTTCATCAGCTGAGAGCCTGTGTATAGTAGATAGAAACAGAGTTGTCCTTGCATTGCAGTATTTTTGATTGAACAGATAAGACTTTAGTTCATAGCCAATTGGAAATAACTGGATTACATTACAGCTACATAAACAGATTATTGATGTTACTGTACCTGTAACACAAACACAGGTGAGCCATCCAGCTCCTCCGTTACGCTGCCGTAGTACTCGTTGACAGTAAACACGGGCGCCTCGTCATTCTTGTTAACCACGTTTACTGTCACTGTCGTATAATCTTCCCACTTCCCGTCCGAAGCCAGAACATGAAGCTTGTACCTGAGCAAACGTTTTAGCTTTATAAGAGGCTTTCATACAATAAGCAACAGTTTAGATCTGACCATGGATACACATCAATCGCTGTGTCAAAAATGTAATTTGTAAAAGACAAGTGGACGGGGAGCTTTAAGCTTTAGCATTTATAGTGCAAACAAAGACATAAATAAGCAATACAACATAAAAAAATAACACCATACATTTCAGTTAAAATCCTTTGACAAGCATTTCTCTGAGTCAAAAAGTATTTGTGGCTCAAAGGATTCTTCCCCAGAGTGCATTCCTACCTTTTATTCTGTTCATAGTCCAGAGGCTGGGCGATAAAGATGGTGCCCACCTCAGGTTCCACATCAAACACCCCTCCTGTGTTCCCTGATGTGATCTGGTAGCGCAGCTTTGCATTTCCACCTACAGAACGGCAAAAGATGAAAGTTCGATTAACAGTGAACAATGAATGGATCTTTGTTAATTACAAAGTGCAGAAGAGTATATAAGGGCATGTCCTTGTTGGAGCCTTGGTGAAAAAATAGGCCAGGAGCTTATCTCTTGTGTCTGTACCATGAAATAGCTTTGGTGAGAACCTGATCCCCAGTGGACTGGAAGTCCCCATGTAGTCTGTTGCTGTCCATTTTTGCCAATCCACCAATCTGTCTCTCTTAACTGAGGCAGATAGCATCAGTCGGCTTTAGCTGGAATTCTAGTTGGCAAAGGTTTATTACTGATATGTTTACTTCCATAGTAGTGATCAAGTAGTGATGGAAGGTATGGCATTCTTGTGTAATGTAGAAACACGACACGAAACATGTGTTACACACTTGATAATCAGAGACACTTGATACACGTGTCATGGTCATTTATCTGTGACATTTCAGCAAAGGAATGATGTGAAAATACATTATCAAGCTCCCCCTCAATATATATACACACACATACACCCACAGTGCTTCTTCTCACTCACCATGGTCAAGCCATGTGATGGTTATCATCAATATTGTTATTAATGCAATATATTTACTTTCAGTCTCCTTCAGTCCTTGTGCATTTGATTGCCAAGGTTATAACAAGCTATACTATGTGATGAAAACATCACCAAGCTCTCTTAAGTATTGAAATGTCTATGAGCTGTCATAAAAAGCTTGTTGTTGAATAACTGTTATTATTCAATCAAGGACAAAACTTGCATAAATGATTAACATCCAGCATCTTTCCCTTCAGGCATAAGACACATAGCTAAAGTGAATTTATTATCAGGGGAAACTCAATGACTTCAATTTGACAGTGTGTTTATACTGAAACAGAGATATGTAGAAATTAGGTACCATTTATGAGGTAAATACAGTATAGTAAGTATGTGTGGTTTCTGGACAATACATGGGCACCGATCAACTTAATATACTGTAAAGAATTACACATGGGATCTGTGTATACATAAGTAAACTTAAAATCAACTGATGTTAGGACTTTAAGAGCAAAAAGTCAGGAAAAAGTACAAGATTGTTTAGGTACAACAGAAATCTAGTGATTTCTCATTGACTAATTAATACTCCATTGTTCCAAGCAATCCAAAATCATATTGCTATGAATGTGCCCCTCCCCTCATCGCCAGTGTTCTCTCATCGCCTCACTTAATCTCTTCTCTTTTTAAGCTCTGCAAAGCATTTTTAATAAAGTCTATTAGATGCTGATCAACAAAATGTTCCCCCTCAATGCAATTACTTGTAAAGCCAAGGTCTGCATCTCAATCACCGCTGCATCTACCACCCCTCATGTTAATGTGAAAGGGAAAGAAGAAACCTCTACAGACAAGATGAGATTCACAGCTTATTAGCAAGATGAAAGTCAAAGAATGAGAGAGGAGAATACACTAATCCAGATCGTTTTGTACCGTCTGTCTGTTGGCATTTTAAATGAGACATTAGGGGATATATGCAATTGCATCCCTTCTTCTCTCATGCTCTCTTGCGCTGTTTTTGTCTAGCTGTCTCAATCTCCTAAGTATTTAGAAAAACTGCCAAGACCCAGAGGACAAAAGACACAGCACAAGGACTAATAAAACAGTTAAAATAAACAAACAAATGGAGAGAAAATTAATGTTTTTTTCCCAGTTGTACCAATTTCCAAAGTCTTTTCAACTCCCTTGGTACTGTACTGTATTGAAACTGGAGCATACTGTTAAGACAGCAGGGAGGAAAAGAGAAGATGCAGACATGCACAAACACAGAGGGCTGACAGTTGTCACTAATACAATAACATCCATCTAACAACATCTAATGCACTTAATAAAGTTTCACTTTTTATAACTATTACCCGCACTATTAAGAAAATAGATATTACTGTAACTTGAGGTAACATATATACAGAACACTTTAATTACAATATGCTGTGTCAATGACCCATGACTTTTATTGGTTTCTCATCTTATGCTACAATAGTATGGAGCTACAATAATACAAACATGAAATCAAATTTAAATTGGCCTTTAAAATACTAATACTAATACAAAACGTTTTTGGATTATGATTATCAAAGTGTAAGAAATTAGTCAAACAAAGCCAAAATTAACCTCGTGAATATGCTACAATGCCTTAGCCAAGCTGTGATAGCAACATTTTCCAGGTGTGTGGCAGTCAGAAGCAATAGCGGTTTTAGGCACGGGCGAACCGGGCAGCCGCCCGGGGCGGCATTAATTTCAGTTACGTGGGGGGCGGCATGAG
>JBAJHX010000001.1:12497912-12551371 GCA_037176925.1 Amniataba percoides
GTGTGTGTGTGTGTGTGTGTGTGTGTGTGTGTGTGTGTGTGTGTGTGTGTGTGTGTATATATATATATATATATATACACACACACATATATATATATATAAAAAACCACTAGACCATTATCCATATCACCTACCTTCATCCCCATCGTTGGCACTGACAGTGAGTATGGCGAAACCAACATCAGCATCCTCATCCACATCAACTTCATAGGATGCCTGTGCAAATGCTGGCTTGTTATCGTTTACGTCACTGATAAAAACACGAACATATGCTGTGTCTGGAAATAAAAAAGATACGAAAGAGTGAAAGATATGGGGAGATACAGAGACAGAGAGAGAGAAAGAGTTCAAAGGCAATTTTAAACAAGAGCTTGTTCTTATTCTGTCAACATGAACATCTGTCTCTCTCTCTTTGGATAGCAGCAATTTAGTCACTTTTCAACAGCATGCACATACACAGATGCAAAGAGGAAAGAAGACGTTTCTTCATGTGCACAGGCACAAACAAAAATAAAAGCTATTTTTTTCCTCACATTCACAGTTCTCTACTACTCCTCTATTACATCTGTCATCTGTCTCCACTATTTCTGTCTATTTTACCATTAAATCCAGCTGTTTCTTTTTTCCTTCAGCATCCACCCGCAGGCTGAAGCTGCGTATAAAACACCCGAGGGGCATCAGCGTAAGGCTCGGTAGTTGAGCAACCCAACATACTACATTTCCTTTGATATTGTATCAAAACGAGCATAATTGCAATACACGCTTCAAGATGAGATAAATTATTCAAGCCAGGGTGGAGGAGATGCTATACAGTTCATGGCACAGATAGCAAACTAATGCAGCCCTTGGAGCTATAACAAAACAAGTCGCAGAAGCCAGGGCTTTGTACGTGTTCAGAATCTGTTAGAATAAAGAGAGTGAGAGAGAGAGAGAGAGAGAGAGAGAGAGAGAGAGATAGGGGACGATCGAGAAGAAAAACATAAAGTGCATAAGCGGACGTAACAGCGATCCCTTCTTCCTCCCTCCTCTGCTCATGCTGCCCGCTCAACCAAGCTTTCACACTTCTAGAGACATGTATGTGTAAATCACACCCCCAACCACACCCCACATGCTAGGCTTGTAAGACACAGGAGGAAAGCTTGTTTACTGCCTGTGAAAACAGTGTTTATCAAGGTTATTTTTGTGACCACTTAACAACGTTCAGCTGTCTCTAGTCTGCAAAATCTCTCAGTGCTTGGCATGTCTGTATCTGAAGTTAAATAAAAACCATATTAACATGACTTCCTCTCTTTCATTCAAGTCTCAATTACTTTACTCTGTTATTTTACTAAATGACAGATGAGGATTTGCACCTTGGGGCAAATCACAGAAGCAGGAGTAGGTGTAGTGTTTTAACCAGTGTTCTGTTTTAGTTGCATTACATTTTACATTTTTTACTACATTACATTAAGTGCAAATTATCTACAGACACAGTGCCACAAATTTCCACTATAATACAGGGTTGATGAAAGACATCTTTTCAGCTGGTGAAGAGAACATAATGTAGAAGAAAGAAAAACATATCAGATGAAATACACAATAAAACAAGACAGATGAAAAGAAATTCCTAAAATAAGCAAACCCTCTAGCAGTAAGAGAAACATCTGGCGTGTATCAATAGAGGCAGATTTTTCATCTCAAAGAAAAAAAAAAACAACTTTTTTACCAATATGATATTTATTAGATATACTTCACCTAATAAAATCAATGTAAATATTTCAAGCAAAGTAACCTATTAGATTCCCAGAGTCAATAAAAGGGCTCTCAAGTGTCTGGTGGAAAGCCAAGGTTACCACATTTTGGATACACAGAATTCACTTCACATTTTCATTTTTATCAGAGTGATATGTTTTGGGTATTCTATTTGATATGTTTTTTCTCCCTAAGATTATAAATGCTGTTAAACTCTATACAGCTGAAATCTCCTCACATTAACAATGAGAACTCAAGCACAGGTGAGCACTCCATGTGACCATGACACCATGGTGTCAGCAAATGTTAAATGATCTTATGAGAAGTAATAATCACTGCTTACTGAGGTCTGATTTCCTACATATATTATTTTTTAATGGTTACCTATTCAAGGTCAGATCACATTGAACCACCAAATTCAAGTAATACGTCATCCTGAAAATCTTTAGCTTGACTGCTTTTTTAGTCAATAACATGGCTTACTTTGTAATCAGCTGTAACAGAGAAGGTGGATAGTCTAGGGGAGAAACAGCCTCTAATTTAGGGACTCTCTGGGAATAGCTTATTATTAGTTATTAGTTTATGTTTCTTTTTAATGAGGAAGACAGCATGCACTGGTATGTCGCCATGCTCATATAATTCTAATTTGAATTTCTATTTTTGATTAGTTTCAGAGCAAAGGTGAGGAATTTCCCTCAGCCTGATTCAAGTTTTAAGGTCAGTTGCTCCCAAGATGTTATGAGGTATGATTCATTACAGGTGTAACAGATTGTTGAGTAAAATTTGCTCATGACACACTGAAATGATTTCCCTTTATAGCAATTACATGCCGTTGTGAGTGTGTGTTTTGGTGTGTGCATCTGTGTTAAGTATCTGTTAATTTGCCTGTAACCCCTCCTTCTTCATGCCACCTCATTCAATATTCATAACACAAAAAAAAAAACAGAGTTAAATAACTCCCACAGCTTCACTGCAGTCCCTGCCTTGCTTCATATTTAACTTTTGTTTATGTTGCCACAAATGTCACAGCAAGACAAACCTAGAGAGAGGATGTGTTAATAATCCATGATCATATTTATTAAAAATATATCCTGGTCTGTCTTGCAGTTTCTTCAACACCTTTCTCCATCTACCCATCTGTCTCAACATCTGTTAGTTTCTTCGCGCCTCTCTATTCTACCGCTGGAGCATGTATGCATTTCATCTGGCAGCAAATTAGAGAGAAATGGGTAGATGGAGGGAGAGAGGGAGCAAGAGAGACAGACTGAAAGAGGAAGATGGCCTTTGGTCCTTCAGCAGGGAGAGATGAGCAGATGTGGGAAAGAGACAGAAAGAGGAAAACAGAGATTATTGCTGCCTTCAGTGAAGATTTGGAGCCTTAAATGAAGTCTACAGAGCAGCTGTCTACAGCTTTCTCCCTCTTTTTGTGCTTGTCCTCTTTTCTCAGTCAGTATAACAGCAACTATCCTCATTCTATAAACTGGATTACAACTCTAATATCAATATAATCTAAATCATTTATTCAATTACATCAATCTGTTCACATTTTACATGAGAGCTAATGATTCAATAACCAGTATAATTAACTTGTGCTTGAAAGGAACTGCTAGTACAGATCAAAACAAGATAATCAGAATTGTGACAATCTTCCAGCTGGGTGGTGTAAACATAAATAATTCTTTGTTTACATCCAATTAGTACTAATAATTTGTTTCTTATGTGTGGCTTCATTGTGAGCCCAAGCAGTCAATGTTATTACTACAATTGTTAAATAAACTGGGAATGCAGTACTACTTGATGTGCTATATGCTCGAGAAGTAAGTGGACAGTCCTTCAAATTAGTGAGCTCATCTTCCCCTGCTATTACTACCAGGTGCATGAAATCAGTCAGGTAACTATGTATTCATACTTGAAAAACATGAGAGGCATGTAAAGAGCTTTTTAACAACTATGTGGCAATATCAAAGGATATTGTGTTTCCATTGAGTCTCATCAAATTTCTTTTACGCACAATTTTCCCACCTTAAGAGAAGCGACAGTTCAGCAGTGAAGGCACAAGTCAGGTCGCAGATCTGGACTGACTCACTGTCTCCAGATGCAGTGGAGCACAAACCTAAGATCACCAAACACTATGCCAAACCTTGCTGGGCAAGTAGATGTGTGCTCTGAGGCACTGAAGAAAAGTTTGGATCGAGGGGAAGAATCGTACTGCCCTATTTGGTAGTCTGATGGACAAATTGGGTTAGGTGTAATTATGTCAGGAGGACACTGCCTGCCTGAATGCACAGTGCCAGCTGTTCGGTGCTGGATGAGTAATAGTTTAGGGAAGTTCTTCTTGATTTGAGCCAAGCCCCTTAGTTATAGGTAAGGGACATATTAGTGCTATAGCATCCAATCACACCAACCCTATCCAGCACCTTTGGGAATGCCGTTTCAGAGTCACAATTCACCTCTATGTACTGCAACTGCTATTTATCTACTCTTTATTACAGATCAACCTTGTTACTTCATGAGAGTTTTTTCAATTGCAGCACAAGATGTAACAATACAAACTAAAAAAAACACAACAGCAATCAGAAGTTAACCATCAATTCAGGTACAGGCTGTTCTGGGCAGTGTCAGTCTTACTTACCAGAGTTGGGCTGTCCATGTTTTCCGGGCCGTGCCGACTCCCAGCCATCCACAGACTGAACCTCTAACAGGTAGGAGCTTTTGGTCTCGCGGTCAAACACTGACTGTGTGTAGATGAATCCCACTTCTGGGTCAATGCGGAAATACTGGTGGTCACCACTGCGATCCTCCAGCAGGGAGTAGGAGATCTAGGCAGTGAGGGGACACAGTTATACACAGATTCAGGTGCTAAAACAAAATCATTTTTACTAATTCAAGCAAAGAAGAACACATTCTAATTCTCATCAAAAACAGAGGGAGACTGAAACCATATGAGTATATGTATTTAAATGAAATTTCAGTTTTACACATCCCTATGCAGTGACTATGCTGAAAGAGCAACACTACCACAGTTTCTGTGAGCATGTATGAGAATGTTTTCACCTTGCCATTGAGACCCAAGTCCAGGTCATTAGCTGACACCTGGAAAACCAAAGTTCCTGATTCTGCCCCTTCAGTGACCGAGGCCTCGTAGATGGAGGATGTGAAGAATGGCACGTTGTCGTTCACATCTAAAAAAGGAAGATAGGAAGAAAAGTTATTTTATTTTTTTGGTAGCAAAATGATCTGTACCATTGAAAGGTTGTTTTTTCTTAGCAATATGAAAACCATTAACTTTTATTTAACATTTTTTATCGATGGGCACATAAAAAACACTCTCCCAGTAGTTTTTTCTCTGAACTTTGTCTTCCTGGTTATATATTTGAAAAACCCTGCCGGCAGACGAACTGTCTTTGACAAAAAATGTGGACTGATGTCAGTGGAAAAACATCTCATGTTTGAAATCAGTTATAATATCTCACTCTGCTGAATTGTTATTCATCACTGCACTTCATATACATTTTATTATATGCATATATTAAATTTATAGATCATTTGTCTTAAAAATTTGATTTGGATCAATAAAAAAATCAACTCATTAAAAAAAGAGTAAGATAGCAGAGTGAGTGTGGGAGAAGTCAGATCTACCATAAAAGTGTACTTTCTGTACATCAAGTAGCTTTTATGATATCAAAATCTCTTAAAAAACTGTAGATTAATATTTTTTAAAATGTTGGCGTTGGTAAATAAAGACAGAGCATAATTTAAACTTCCATTTGTACTGAATGGGACACCAGTTAATTCTGACCCTTGAAATAATTTGATGGTCAGATGTTCTTAAACTACTTTGTGGAAAGAAAATCACATCTAAGGCCATTGTTCAGTCTGCTAATTCTTGTTTACCTGTCCCTGACCTATCATTAATTCTGTTAAATGAGTTTACCCCTTTGTCTTTAAATGAATTACTTGACATTGTGTCTCACGTCCATCTGTCTTCATTTAGTCCTATTTGTACAGGTTTGGTCAGTGACAATTTCCTGCTTTCTATGACTTTCAAATGTTGCTTAAATTAAATTAATATTTGTTTTAATTCTTTTTATCACACCTAAATGGTTCTACAAAAGCTACCAGAATGCACCAGCATGGTTTCTGGGTAACACCAACCACACACAGCATATTTCTCCCGCCCTGGCAGCACTGCTTTGACTTCTATTGCATTTTAGAATTCAATTTAACTTACTGTTAATTACATTAAAGCTCTTCATGGTTTGGATGCCTTATAGATTCCTGATCGTTTAACCCCATATTCAGTAACCTAATCCTCCAGATGTGCCGACAGAAAGCTTTTACCACTTCTGCACTCTGGCTCAAAGCAAAAGGGAGATTGTGTGTCGACTGGTTTCAGCTCCACTACAGCGGTACAGCTTTCATCTTGGTATTAGGTCAACTTTAAAAGGCTTTTGTAATTGAAATTCAAAAGTATCTTCTTGATTATTTATTATCCATCCTTTTAATTGATACATCTCTATGGATTAGTAAGGTAGTTTTTAACTTTTGTTTGTCCCACATAAATAAAAATACTATTACTACTACAACCACACCTACAAATGAGTGCAAAAACCTAGACTAACGTAATCTAAACTAAAACACTAAAAATGAACTTTCTCCAGAACGCTAGGCACTGCACTGGCTAACTAAATATGTACAAGTGCTCAATTCTAGTAGATTTCCTTGCAGTGCGAAAGAAATATTTCATCTGTTTACCTCACAATTATTTGTCTTGCCTTTGTGATCATTTTCAGAGTTGTAAATTCCTGTCTCAGAATATTATTAACTGCTAAGCCATTTTTTGGCATCTGGTAAGCCTTCAAACTCTTTGATCTGTTATGCAAACTGGACTTCCACCAACGCAGCCCTTTGAATTGTTTTAATGCAGGGTCTCAGCGGCCTAAAACTTTAACTACATCATGGTGCATCACAATGTGCAGACAGAATTTCCTAATTGGAATAATTTTTTCAGTTTTGTTTTTTTTTTTATTCCTTCTTAAATAAGGACTTTGGAGTGTGGGGGTAACTTTAAGGTAACAACTGGCAATAAATATTGAAGCTTATTATTGCTGGCTCATTATTGGCCCTCCGGGAAGTTTTGGTCCTCTTTATGATGTTGCCATGTAGTTTCCTAGACTGTGGTTGATGTTGGACATTCATCAAAAAGCAGCTATTGGAATTAATGTAGAGATCTATATCCTGTTTATACAAGGTTAGGATCTGGCTATTAGAAAGTATGTGACAAGCATTAAACTTTCAACCTTTAACTTCTTTAGCAGTGCATGTACCAGAGATACATTTACTGTACTAATGTTTTAATGTCATCCTTTCTATTATGGTTATTCCTCTAAGCCCTGCTGCCTTAAAGATGATTGTCAAAACATGCATTAGGTGATCAATAATGAACACACAACAAAATTCCTCTTCTGATGTCAGTTACTTTAAACCATAACAAAAAGAAAGAAGCGACTGCTGCAGAGATGCAGCAGGTAGCACCAAGAACAAGTGAAAGAGACCATGAAGTCTAAAGTTTGCCTCAAAAGCAGAGGCCAAATTTTAATAAAGTTGATTTAAGGCCAAAACCATTACAGAAATGACTTGAATAGAGCAACACATTAAATCTAATGCTGCTCCATGTGCCATTTTTTCCAACCCTTTCTCCTGAGCAAATGTCTTAATCTATGAATTAAAAATGGGGCCTTAAATCCATTACAGTCTTTTCTCCCTCAGCCACACTGCCTCTGGAGGAGTCAGAGAGCTTTCTTATTAGGACAGATAAGGGAGAGGAGGGGCGGGCAAAAAAGAGTTAGGAGAGGGACAGCGAGGAAAAAGAGGGGAGAGGGTCTGTGCGAATTAATTATTTCTCACTGGATTAAGACCAGTTTGATGGAATGGGGTATGCGTGCATGTGTGTGCGTGCGTGCATGTTGCAAAGGGATTAAATCCAGGGGAGTCTGGAGCTTGTGGGTTAGACAGAGTTATTTTGAGGAGCAAGGTCAGGGGTTAGCAAACACCACCATATTTAGCAGAGATGATACCGACTTAAGTCTAGTTACCAGGGGCTGAGCATTAACTGAAAGAGAGTGATACCAGACTGAAGTAATCATACTTAGAAGCACCATAAAATAATGACAGCAGTGATAGGGAATGATAGAGAGGTGAAAACTGATACGCCTAGTCAAAGATGAGAAATAACAAAGAGTTTAGGAAAGCCACTAGACTTGGAGTCCCTGGTTAAATTGCTTTTCAGATGAGGTGGGGCAGAGGGGTTAAGCATTAATGTTTCACTCTTGGACTCATCACACTCACAACAGATGGTAGGGCTCTGCAAATAATTCGGATTTGTGTAGCTTTGAATCCAAGATTGAAATGACTCTAAACGGAAAATGCAACTGGACTTAGAGAGCACTATGATACGATCGACCTCTCCCTTCTTCCTAAATGCTCTTTGTTCTGTCTCTCTCCACGGTCTCAGTTGTGAAACAACTGCTGTGTTGAAAAGCAGTTTAAAAAGATCCTGAATGGCACTGAATGTGTTGATTAATAGAAGATAAGAGTAAAAAAGCACACAGACAATAAACTTTTTACTTTAAAGCAAAGCAAAAAGTTTACAATACTGAAAATTGCTAAATTCAAATCAGTAACATGTTCTGGGATTGCACTTAAGTAATATGTGAGCTGTTAGACTTTAACTGGATCCTGAGGCCATTCAGTCTTCAAATAAGCATGGTGCCTGACACTGCTCTTGATGGTGTTTTTGTTATTTATTTTCTCAAAAGCCCATTAAGCCCATCTTGTGAGTTGATAAACTAAAATATGGTTTATTCTTCCATTACTTAATAGCCCAGCTATATGAAAAAGTAATTATCAAACACCAAACCTCTCCTCTATGCCTGAAGCCTTAAACAATCTGGTCACAAAGCATTTTCTGTATCTTTGTGTGACTTTTTTCTTTCTTTGCAACAGTTCACCTATATTTAGCTACAGTCTCTGGATGAAAGTATTCAGTACTCAACAGTACTTTGCCACAGAATGTACACCTAATCTGAGAATTTACCAAATATTATGTTTAACATTATCATGGAACAGCAATGTAAAGTGTAAAGAAAATAAATTTTGTGTAAACATGACTAGCTTTAAAGCTATTACACAGAAACATAATGCTACTACAAAAGTTGATGTTAAGAACATCTGAGGAATGAAAACAGTTACAAGATAACAGTTGAATAAAACAAAAAACAGCTCACCTGTGACATTGACATAGACTGTGGTGAAAGCTGCTAATGGTACAGCAGCGACATTCTGAGCTCGAACCCGCAGTATGAAGTTCCTTGTGGTTTCATAATCCAGAGGCTCCGCCACAAGGATGGAGGCTGAACCATCTTCTCGGTTGGGGGTCAAGTAGAAGCGAACTGGCATATTGGTCTCTGGAACCATGCCGTCCTCCAAGTTGTAGGTTACCCTGGGATCCCCAAGAGGGGAGGTGGCCTTGATGGTCTGTTGGGTGCAAAGACAAGGATGTTAATATTTCAGTATAATAGGAGATCTCTCTTATTTTAGCCTGCATACCACTGTGGAACTTCAAGTAAATATCTATAGCCTTTGATTGTCTTTTGTGTAGATGACATGGCGTAATATCACACTACGAATGACAACTTGACTGATTTATACGTCATCTAACCCAAAAGCTAGAGCTAAATTTTGACTCATGATAACTACTATGACTAACAAATTGATCATGTAAACATGGGCAATGACAACACATTCCTAAAAACTTACAGCATGTTTCCAATTATCAATTCTGGGAGCTGGAAAAGTGCTGAATGCCAACAATGATCCTTAGGACAGGAATGGAAATGAGGACAGCTGCTGCTGAGCTTCAGTGGAAGCCTGCGCTCTAAATGGTGAAAAACGTCCACCCGAATGGAAAAAAAGTTACAGCCCATAATAATGACCATTAAAATATTAACGCAGTATAATCTCAAACTGACAGACTAGACAACAACCCGCTGAAATCATGTGGGATCAAAGGGAATACACTCTTCATTCTGCATTCTCCCTAAACTAATTAAGGAGAGGCTACTCACATACACCCCAATTAAAATCAAAACTGACACCGCTGGACGTGATGCGGCTTGCCTATGGGTGACCTCGCTGTATCCATTCAACCTGCAAAGCATAGCAGCTACAATAATGAGACACCCTATCAGGCATGCAGAATTGTCAAACATGCTTGACTACTGTATTTGCTGATTTAGGCCATAAAAAACTCAAATTTACATGGCAGAGCTATCACAACCCGCTGAGAGTCGTTGCATCTTTGCATAACAGTCAAATCTACGCTGAACTGCCATCTCGATTAATACACTGCAGTGTAGAGACCATGCTGTCTCTCTTTCTCCCTCGCTCTATGTGCATCTCACAAAACACATCCACATGTCCACATACACACACAAATTACACACACTCTCATGAAGTACTCTCCTTTGTCTTTTTTTCCATCTCATGGTATAAAATATTCATCAGCACCTTTAATGAAGGGTAAAGATCATTCTTGGTGGGGTGTATATAGATATACAAAGTGGCATGCATGTAGTTATGCATGTACAATATCAAAACTGAACCCAACCCAACGTCCATGATAATGACTGTTTGGAAGTAACATTCCACTTGCATATTATGTCCTCTAAACTGTACTGATTGTAATCCACAAAGAGAGAAAGAGAGTAAATAAACAGAGATAATGGAAGCTGGTACCACCTCAATACCTCACGCTCCTCTGTCTATCTCTAAACATAAGGTAGATGAGTTGTAAGGTTTCACAGGAAGAAAGGATTTCCTGCAGCGTTTTGTGCTGCATCATGGTGTGCGTGACCAGCACATTGTTCAGATATTTGGAGTTATCGTCTGTGATGCTCCTCATTTTACACAGATACCACCACCAGAGAATCTGGCTCCACCGCCAGGACACAGCCAGCCTTCGTTATGAGCTTGGTGATTCTGTTGGACTGTCATCACCCTGCTTGGGCAACAGGGTGACGATAGTCCAACAAAACAGCTAAAGAAAACAGCACAGGCTATTATAGACAGGTAGAACATCATCGGCATGGTACTGCAGACACTGATTGAGTCTCTGCAGAAAGATTTTTTTTTTAAGACCAGTTGAGCTTGTTGTCCAACTGTTGAGGACCATCCTCTGCAGCAGCCCCTGTGTTGCCCTCCAACATCAGACAGGCATTCCTGCTGTCTAACATGTGGTTGACCAGTCAGATAGTTCACAGACCAAAGGGATGGGTTTTCCAGCCCATCCAGGTGAATATGGGAAGGGTGAAGCAGGACATGATGGAGTCTTCCACTCTTCCATTTGGTTGGCAGGGAAACTCAATGTGGTCCTGTAATGGTTTAACGAAGGGCTGTAGATCTGACAGAGCGAGCCTCTTCAGGGACTACATGAAGTTCATCAAAGTCAGCGCCAGCAGGAACCAGGTTCACTACAGCACAGGGACCCTTTCCATGCTCAAGCTCAGGTTTAATATGTGCTGGCAAATGCTTTGATTACCCTTAAGTCCTTGAGGATTTCAGGTTTCATGCGCCAAAACATGCTCAGCCAAAGCAACAATAAAAAAAAATCTGTCATGTATTACTACACAAGGACTGAGTTGCAGTTTTATCGAAAGTGTCCCTATGGCAAATAACGCAGTGAAAACTCTCCACTTTACAGCTGAACCACTTAAATAAAAAGACAAACTGAACACGCAACTAAGCTAAAAACAAACAATTAACAAGGATAATTTATGAAAATACCAGGAAAAAACAGATAGCAAATGTTGCTGGCTGCCACTACTCTATCAAACCACAAATCACACTGGGACAAAACTGGAAACATTTTCTCAGTAAAATGGAAGCCTTCAGACTCAAAAGGAGACCATTTAAATCTATGCAGTAATCCCATTATTCTTTAGAACGTTAACCCTATCTCACCTTCCGTTATAAAATGTGACCATTTGAAAAATTGCTATTCACAAAAAAAAAAAAAAACGCCCTCCCAACAAGCTTTCTGCACACCGCAAATGCTTCACTTTTATGTAATTATGTGACTACAGCATAACTGTTCTGAATGTTTGACATTTAAATTCAGTATGTCTTCAGTTAGTACAAAATGTGAGTATATGTCTGCATTTTTGTGCTGGCTACAGTGTGTGTGTTAATAGTACTAGTTTGTGTGTGTGGATGCATTTTGGTATGCAGCGCTTGCTTGTTTCTTGTGTCTATTTATATGTCAGCGTGAAGCTGCACAGAGGCATTCACATGCACAACATACCGTATGGATACCTGCTGTTTTCCCGTGGCTTTGACTGATTAATTGATCTCCTGAACATTTCTTGAAATTCTAAAATTGGAACAACTGCTGCATTGTAACTGCACTATAACTGTAATTGTGTTTTAGCTCTAGTACAATTTCTTGGTATCCTTTTCACCTTTATTCGTTCTAGGAAGTTTCACTGTGAGCCAAACTATCTTTTGAAGTTTGGCTTTGCTCAAGGGAACCTCACTGGTGCCGATGAATGAGAGGCAAGCACTGCTTTTTCACATTCTCTTGTCAGATTTATCCTTCTCGTCCAGGGTTTGAATAAGCAAAAGGCCTGCCTCTCTACGCCATGGCTACCACTTTTGCCCCCTTGTTTGTAAGATACTACATAAATAAAGCTGCCTTGCCCATTTTTACATGAGAAAACTGAACAAATACAACAAAACAAAATTGTTTTTATGTGTGCATCCATATGTGTTTGTGCATCTGCCTCCTATTTGTGCCAAACCCACACCCCAATGTACCACAATGGGTGTGTCTCGAACAGTGTTCTCTGGTATGACCACACTGTAGCTGTCTTTATCCCACTGTGGAGGCTGGTTCTTCACGTTCGTAATGGTAACCGTCAGCTCCACTGAACTGCTCCTGTTCCCTCCGTCTGTAGCCACAATTTCCCTGGTGATGTAGGTCCGCTGTGGCAGAAAGTTCACACACAAAGACCAGAGAAAACAAGAGGAGAGAAGATTACTTGTGTGTGTTCTCATGTTTGAGAGATTAGTGTGACACAGCGATAATAGCTTCCTTAAAGAGTGACAAACAAATCTAGATCGCACAGATTTCAGGGAGCAATCGCTTTTCCACACATTCTGTGCAGGCAAGAATCGACTGCAGAAATCGACAGTACGCCGTATTTGGGTACAAACAAACATACGTAAAGATAATTGCATTGATTGAAGAAACAACAAGAGTTTTGTAACCTTTACAAGAGCAATTAGCTTTAGCCACTCCAATCAGGGAAAATTATAGGTTTTAGTAGTAGGTTTTAGAGCCTGTCCCCCCCAGTGCAGGTTAAGTGGCTTTTGATGGCAATTGAAAACAAGCTGTGACAAACTTTTTTTTTTTTTGTTCATGGCCCTCTGCTTTACGCACCATGTGACAAAGATTATTTACACATTCTGCTCTTTTGAAGGTTTTTCATGAGTATTTTTTGAGTATCAGTAAGATTTCTTGTGCAGTTTTAAAATTAAATCTTTGGTCTCAGCAATTAAAGAAAGTGAGATGGTCACACTGGCAGGAATAGATGTGTCGGTAGTGCCTGTATTGTACTTTATGCAATTGTACATTAGTGGAAAAGTTTTGTATCTTTTAATATGTGCATGTTCTAGTGAAAGATTCTCTCAGGCAAAAACAGTGGCATGGCGCCAGGTGTTGAGTACGAGATACAAGGTGCTGAAGATGCAGACTTTCATTCCTCTTGGCACTGGAAGATGGCGAGTTGTTGCTTTTCTGGTTTTTATAATTGTGGCACTCATCTGAGGCTGAGGCTTGTTTTGCACACACTACGTGGCAGTTTCTTTTATTGCTTGTTCATGTTCCCACCAAGATTGTTTTTCTTACTAGTCGTGAAGCAAGGGGTTAGAGGCAGTGAAGTGAGTAAAATATCAGCAATGTTATTTCTCCTGATGCCAAAGAAAAGGCTCCAGTGAAGACATTATCACATATTCAGGCTGCCTGTCTGCTGCTGGTCACTGGACATCTGCCCCCTCACTGTCAGAAATAAAGTGCTTGAATGCAAATATACTTGCTTTTCTGCGGAAGGACTGAGAGATATGTTATTTTAGTTGCAATCTGAAGTTCATCACTATCATCTTCTGAGTTCTGCATAATTTGCTTGAAGTGCTTTTCTGCCATTTAGAATGGCTCTATAAGCATGATTAACCATAAGGGAATCCAGTCATCCTTGTAAAAGAAAATCCAAGTAGATGAAGGATCACACAGTTGATATACAGATTTGCAGCAGAAATTCATATGAACATAACAAATTGTACGATAGAGAAAACTATATGTGGTTTGGTGTTATCGGTGTGTATACAGTATGTTTGTACCTGAGAAATGGGCTGGTTGACATACACCCAGCCTGTCAGGGGGTTAACCCTGAGGTACTCCGGTTGTTCAGTCGACATAGAGTATGTGATGGCTGCATTGGTACCAAAGTCATCGTCATGAGCTGCCACTCGCAAAAAACTAGTCCCAATCATTGTGTCCTCACGAAGGAAGTCTACGGAAAAGAAAAGCAGAGGAGAAGAGTGGTTATGCCTCAGCTGGTCTGTGGGGAAGTCCTTTTTGGTCTTTCACACAGTAGAGTGAAAGAGTGGACTCAACACATTATGATTTAAGGATCTACATGCAAATTAAGAAACAGATTTTACCAATTGGACAACACGAGAAGCGGAAAAGAACCACCTTCAAGTCCGACTGGAAATAATCACATCACAAAGGAGATTTCCGGGAGACAATAATATTTGGTCTTTTCCGTGTTCATCAGTTTTGTTTTCTTCATTTCTGTTATTTTGGTCCATCTGCAAGTATTTTATTACTGTAAACTGCAGTGTACCATACTTCAGACTTTATCTACTCACACTCGTATCGGATGTTTTCAAACTTGGGACTGTTGTCATTCTGGTCCAGGATGAGGATGTTGAGCTGACAAATGCCAATCAGTGGGTCAGCTGCCTGGTCAGTGGCAGTCACTGTCACCGCATACTCCCGTTGACGTTCACGGTCAAATTTCCTGGCTGTCACAATTACTCCTGGAGACACAGAGATAACGAGGTTGATCAGACAGCTAAATCATCCCAAACACTGCTTGGTCTCGTGTCCTCAGAGCATTTGCAATTTAACACTAAAAATGATTTCCTCCGTTTGCCTTAAAGCTGAATTTTAAAGACAGTTTAGCAGATGAGGAGCAGAATAAGAAAGGAAATGAGTTTTTCAAAGGTAGTTACTATCAAATCCACAGAGAATGATATTCATTATTTACTTTAGAAATCATTTTACTGATGACATTTATAATATTTCCTGCTATATTTTAAGTATCATTGCGTCTGAAGTTACAGGTAAGTATATTTTCCAGCAAGCATGAGTATTCTTTTGGGGGTGGTTAGGGTTAGTATGTTAACTTGCAAATGCAACATGGTAAAGTACCATGCACACGTTCTTTGCTGCAGTCTTTGGTCTCAGGATTGCTGTTGCTAACACATTTCCCCAGATTCCAAATCAAAGACATGACAGGTTTTTAACCACAATTTGCACATCTAACTGTGCAAGTACTGTATGATTTACTGTTAGTATTAATTGGTTTGGCTCGTTCCTGATCCTTTCAGACCTGAACTTATAGATGTTAATATCAACTTTTTTTATTGTTACAATATTGTTTGATTAATGTCTACCAGACAGTACATTTCATGGACACGAGATAAGGGAAAAAACGAGCTTTCATGTGGCCATCACATTAGGCTAAAGTATGAACTGAAAACATTTAAATTATTACCATAATTATTTTATCTGCAAATGACAGTTACTACACATTTTATGCCATCATTAAATTGTAGTACTATGACCACGAAGACACTGTGCATGCCTTGTTGCACTGTAACCTGATGTCACTGCATGACAGATACATTTCAAGGAATTAAGACGAACATAGGAATCCCCACTGGTTGTGTACTCTGCATGTTTGTGCAAGTGAAAGCAGCGAGTATGTGTGCGTTTCAGTACCCGTGTCGGGGTGTATACTGAATGCAGGCACAGTGGAGTCTTTGTGCATGAAGCCGTATGTGACCCTGCCATTGGAGCCCTCGTCAGCATCCACAGCATGAACCTGCAGAACGAATGTCCCCGCCGGCTGGTTCTCCAGGACCGATGTGCTCTCTCTGTACTGCTGACACTGAGGAGAATGAGACAGCAGGCAGACAAGACAGGTGGGAGGAGGCAAAGATCATGTCAATTTAAGTATGGAGGAACTTAGATCAATACTCCATTTTATTGGAACTGTAGGCAAAAGTGTGTGGAGATAAAATGCCATCTATGTTGAAAAGATATGAAAGATTATTCACTGGTGGAAAAAAAATGTAACATTTACAAAGTATGAAGTCTGGATCCTGTACCTTTCCCAGTCACTTATTTTCTGCATTTGTTAGTCTGTTGTAAGGTAAAAGGTGGTAATGGGTTCATTGGTTTTGTGCAGTGCTTAATGTGGCTCATGTACTTAAGACTAACATAAAAAATGGGAAATATGCTGATCTTTTAGCACCCAATTTGTTTAGAGCTAAGTGAGAAGTTACAAAAATATTATATGAAATAGGTACATCACTGTCAGCCAGTACAACGCAGAGTGAAACACAAATGGTCTTGGTTTTCCCAAAAAAAGAGTTAAGTACAAAAAAAGCATAAAACATAATCCTACTATACATTTAAAACAAAATGAATTCTCATGGAGATTCACTCAGTGCTTTCTTTTTTGGGTCTGATGTGACATATCTACTCTTTGTTTAGGTTCTCAAAGATTTTGTCAATCACTGAGGTTGTCAGACACAAGGAGTTTCATTATCCTCATTTAAACTCTACCCAGGTTTCACTTACTTGTTTTACTCTTTCTGTTTTTCTCTTTATTCTTCTCAGTATTTTTTTTCTCTTTTTGGTCTGACATATTTCTGCCTATGGCTCTATCACCATCATGTCTTTTTCTTTACTTCATGTCTCATTGGAGCTTGATGCTGATGTGCCACAGACACAGTGGAGAGGAAGGAATCCCTCAGTGCTGCTGACTGATGTCTTCCTTTGACATCTAATTAATGACACAAACTTCATCTCATGTTGCCTCACTTCCTGCCTCATCTCTTTTCCTCTGTCCTCCATTCTTCTTCACCATTTAACAATGCTTTATCTTTCTGTGTATAGTCCAAGAATTACATACAAAATAAGAAAAAAAAGGCAACCGAAATGAAAGTCTTAAGGACATCCTGCAATAGCTTTGCCTTGTCACCAATTTTGTGATTTCCACCGACAGAATTGAAGAATGTTTGTTTTCGTGACCTTGGAATTGTATCTCCATTTTTTCAGAGGATGTACTTTTGCTGGCTTCATCAGACCGTGACCTTGCACTTGGGTGGTATGCAGCAGTTCGGATGACAGTCAGCACCGCAGAGTCTAACACCATAGTGGCTCTATGTTTGTCAGTTTGTCAGGAGTGAAGGTAAGATGGAGACTGATGGCAGCAAAGTTGTCAGCAACTGTTGTGTTAAAGGAGGAGCTGAGTTTGAAGGAGAAGCTCTGGATATATAAGATGATCTAAGTTCCTACCCTCACCCGCAGTCATGAGATTTGGGTGAAGCCCGAAAGAATAAGATCACAGATACAAGCAGTGAAAATGAGCTTCCTTTAAAGGATGGCTGGGTTCATCCTTGGAGAGGAGTTGAACCGTTCAGGGGTAAACCAATCTAACTTTCTGTTCCGATACAGATTCCAATACCTCAGCTCAGGGCACCAGCCGATAAACAGTAGCTACCAATTTGATATGAGTGCTTTCTTTTTCCCCAATTTAAATTCTGTAACCCTTAAGCGTTTTCGTCTATGGTAACAGGAGGCTAAAGCCTGCAAAAAATATTCAGTCACATGTGACCACATCCTTTATTGTGGATCAGTTGAGTCTGACCACAGGTAACATAGATCTGTTTAATAAAGTATTTATCACCACCAATTCAGCAGAGCAAATCTGTACATCCCTAGAACTGCTGCTCCTTTACCTAGAAAAGAACGAGCAGAAGTGTGGAAAGTGGAAAGAGACCCCAAGTGGTAAATTCAACACACACACACCACAGCAGGGTTGTCGGATGGTTATTTCTGTTCATGTTTTTCCTGTGTTTATTTCCAGCAGTGTAGTCATGCATGTAATGAGAGATGCGCTGTCTACGTTTTCTGCCCTCCTTTTCTGCACAGTATGTTATAAATGTCAAAAGTGGAGATTTTTTTGATACAACAAATATAAAAATCTAGGTAAATAAACCAATATGAGAGCGACCAACAAGTATACAGAAGGTTGATAGATAAATGTAGTCTCGTCTGATACTGGTGCCACAGGGAAATATGGTTTCTAGCTATGTCTCTGTATCTGAACCACTCTGTGTGTGTCTCTAGGTCCAGTGATCCAGCCCAAAGTTTCAGAAAGGCTACAGTATGTCATAAGATTGGGCATCAAAACAAGATAAAAGGGCGTTTCTACTTCAGTATCCTGCTGCTGGCTGCCAGCGGCAGAGCAAAACCAACTAACTGCGGATGTCTTTACTAACTGAGAAACTCAATACAATTTTTCTTTGGGCTTTTTCTCCTCTGTTTCTTTATCCACCTTTGACCAAACGCGCAAATAAAAAGCTTTAGTTGTCTAGTAATTTATCCTCCATCTGTAGTTGTTCATATTTCATTTGTTGTTGTTGCTTTCATCTTTAACTATCTGTATTTTGAGTTATTTTAATTCTGACTCTGTAGGTGCATGGTGAGTGGGGGGATGGGTGTACGTTACAATCAGCATCCTCCCAAGCACAAAGAGAAAAGACTGAATCATAGACTTGGAGTGTGATGCCAGCAGGAGATTCCTGAGAGAGTCAATTGTGCAGAGCACATGAAACACTGTGGACCAGGAATCCCTCTCTTCTCCTCTTCTCTCTTTTCTCTTGGCTCTCATCTTGTCGCCTGCCCCTCTGTTTCTTTCTGCTAAGAGGTGACGCCAAAAGGGAAACACTTGGAGCTCACTTTCCCCCAAGAGAGAGTGAGTGAGGTTTACTCAGCAGGCTCCCGCTCCTAATCTTGGCTCGCGGTACCTTGGGGGGGCTTGAAAAGTCACCTCATTTAAAATTGAGACATGGTTAGAAAAAAACAGGTGAAGACGTAGCGCTTCCAGAGAGGATCGGTTGGGATTTCTGCCACATCCCTCAAAGCTTTAATTAAAAGACCGAGATGATGTAGGAGAGAGACGAGAGAGCAGAGACAAGGGTCAAGCTGGCTAATCGCTCCTCCAGAGAGGAGAGATAGAGGCTAATAAATAGCAGAGATAGACGCACAAAGAAAGGGAGACAGAAGAGTGATGGAGGAGTGTTACATGGGATAGAGAGCTGCAGAAAAAGATCATTAGTAAAGAAAAGAAGTTAGAAGTCATTAAGATATATTAAGAAGATGAGAAAGAAGAACAAAAAAGTGTAAGGGAACCAGGAGAGCAGATGTTTATCTAACACTGCTTCAAACACAAGCAGATAATGAGCACAACTAAACAAGGTTTAATGATGTGAGAGAGCCAAAGCTTGTCGTACCTTCTCAAAGACAGGCTTGTTGTTATTCACGTCGTCCACTCCCACCAGGACCTGAGCTGTGGATGACAAGGCCTGAGGTCCGCCCGAGGCGTTGTCATCCGTTGCTGTAACATTGAGGACATATTCGACACCCTGGAGGTAAGGGGGCGGGCTGGAGCGCAGACGGATCAAACCTGCACCCGGAAATGAGGATAAGAGTGGTTAACACATGTTCCCTCAGCTGCTACTGATATAACATGAGTACATACTTGTTTTCAGTCTTTGTCTTTGTAATGGTGGTGCGTCTCTTGTCATGAAACTTAAGGTAACTGAACTATCAAATCTGGACTGACCACACATTCCGGTTTACTTGAAAATCTAATGTTACCAAATCCCTTTTGTTTTACTGACCTCAACAACTAGAGCTGATTTTTAAGGAGTGCAAACATTTGGTTCAGTGTGTTTTAGTTTTTTGTTTGCCAGGGTATCATAATGTGTACTGGTATGTGTAGTTATCCGTGTAACTGAGTCTGTAGTCTACAAATTACTGCTTTGGAAATGTACCCTGAGGTGTGTTTATATTGCCCAGGTTGTATAGTTAAGAACTCTGGATCTAAGCCAGAATTACTGGAACAACATAAATTCTACCCAGGAGGTACAGTGAAGTTGGACGTTAACTGTCGGGTTGGTGGTTCAATCCCTGGCTCCTCCCGTTCTCACTTCAAAGTCCCCTTCAGTGGTGCCAAACACAAAATTGCTCTCAGCATGCATACTGTGTATATGAATATTACTTTGGTAAAAAGTGTCCCTCGTACAAAAACATGCAAACAAAAGTAAGAGTTTAGCTTTAACAATATAATTGTTTAGCAAAGAACTTATATGGTGGTTTAAAGTGTGATAGCAATTACTACCAAGTAATGTTAATGCTGTTTTGCACTGTGAGGTTCATCATCATATAAAGTGGTAAAACAGGATTCAACATGTTAATGGCAGTCCAACATTAACATAACTAGAAATCTGCACCACAGCTATATGTTAACTACATGTTAATTGAATCAGACACAGTTTATTCTTTTTCAGAGCAAAAGCTATTTTGCGGTAACTCACTGAACACATAGAAATGCAAAGAAATTAAACCTTTTCCAGCAATAAACGCTAAATAAATGAAACATGTGCAAGTACTGAACACAGCACTCTTGGCAACCAGCAGTTATGAAATCTATATAGTGAACTGATGAAATAAGCAACCCAACCAACGCGATACCACAGAAAAGTGAGAACTCGGCTGAAAATAAAAAACACATCATCCTTCACACACTCGGTACTGTTGAAAAGGCACAGTCGTTTTGACTGTAAATGAGAAGAAAAAAACAAACCATGACTGACAGAGGAGTTTCTAGTGGACACACATTTTCTTATATCAGTTCTTAGTTCTGAGAGAAACTTCATTAATTATGGCTACACAACATTTGAATAGTTAATTGATTGGTATCCCCTTTTAGTGCAGTCATTGTGGCATTCCATTGTATCCTGTCGCTCTCTTGCTTACTGACTCTCTCTTTCAGTCCAATGTAGGCGTCTCATCTGCATCCCACTCTCTGCTTTGAATGACTCTCCTCCACTCTGTATTCATCTCACCCTTTGGTGCTCTGTTTACTTTGTGTGTGTGTGTGTGTGTATGTGTGTGTGAGAGAGAGAGAGGGAGATGGTGTGTGGGCTAAAGTGCAGACACACTTATTACATCCTCCTTATCTTCAGAAGCAGGGGCAGGTGCTATGGCTGTCATATGTTCATTTGGTTGCTGTCTCACAAGAGACCCTCGAATTGGAATCATTTGTACACTCATCATAGATATATATGTGCATATATCTGTACCAGAGATACGTTGGAGAGTGATGAGAAAGATCACAGCAAGGCCATGTATGATTTTGATGTCTGTGCATGTCCATAGCTACTCCACCAGCATGGCACACGTCAAAGGAAGATTTGCATGAAGTGATCTGCAAATGAGTCTTTGAAAATGTGTGAAAAAGAAAGCAGGATGAAGCAAAGAGCAGCATTTCTGTTCTACTCAAGTTACTGCTGTACAAGCTCTCACTGCACATGTACAGTATGTCCCTTCTGTTTGTGTGTGTTGCACAAGAGATGGAGGATTGCCATTGAGGGGGTGTCTGCCTCGAGGTGTTTGCCACAATGGCTGGTTCCTCTGCACTGCTGTCTATGGTTTAGGGGGGTGTGTGAGTGTGTGTGTGTATGTGTAAGGGAAAGAGATAAAAATAGACAGGGTGGGAAAGAGAGTGAGAGGGAAAGATGACTCCAATTTACAGCCATAGAGGTGTAAGGGGCGAAAGCTTTGCCTCAAGAAAGATGTGTCACATACATTATGTCAGACACATAAATGCATGAGTCTATTCGCGCACACACCCCTCCACAATGAAATACACACAGTGTACACAAATACTTATATTGACCAAATGATGCTGAAGAGGTTTATGCCGAGTCCATTAAAATCAGTGAGTATTTTCATGCCAGACTCGAGCCAGACCAACCTGGCTGTAGAGGAACAAATTGGAGGTAAAAGTTTGTGTTTAGATCAATAATATGCCTCTTGATGACCTACTGAAATTTAAATTATTTTAATAAACATATTTTATTACCTTTTTAAATGTAATTTCATGGGAACAAAATGTTGCTATATGTGTTAAGGGAGCCCAGATTAGTGGTTTAACACAAATCTACCACATGAATGCAGCTGTATTCCCATTAGTCTTAGTAAGTTGACCTAATTTTCACGACATGCTTTGCTGGTAGAATTTTTTAATATTATTTACCTGTGTGAAACACAAATGGATTCAATACTGATACATGCAACATAATTCCTCCTGCAAGAGTGCCTAAATCTTGAGCTTGTGATCACCCCACAAAGTTTTGCAATCATACAACACTGCCAAGAGATCCATAAATTCTTTCTAGAAATATTTCACATTAAATCATTTGGTCACCCAGCCTGAGTTACATTATTAAATCACACTACATCACACTAAGGCTGACAGTTTTTATTTCATATTCGAACATGGGTTCGAACGAGGGGTGAAAAGTTCGTATTCGAACGGTAATTTAACTGTGGTGCTTTAATCTCGTGTCAGACCATTTGAAGTAGTTTGCATTGTATTAGGATAAGAACGAGGAAAGCCACCCTGAGCGGACAATCACGACGCCAACACACGAGAAGCGGCGCGTGGAGGTATTTTGTTTTTTACACATTGGATTGTAATGTCGCGGACAAAAACACGGCTGTTTGTCGCCTGTGCAAAAAGAAGCTATCATACCATTCAGCAACAACAAATCCACGGGCTCACCTGCTAGCTCACCATCCCACCGAGGCAGCGGAAGCAGATTATTTATTTATTTAGCATTTAGTTGCTGGGAGAATGTTTTACAGGCTTTGCAATTAATAAAAAAAGCTAACTTAAACAAAAGTAATTTCCGTGTTGTGGTGTATTGGGGCACTGTGTGTGTGTGTGTGTGTGTGTGTTCGAACATGATTTCTTTTTAAAGTGACAGCACTACATCACACTGATTTGCTTTTGTGTTTGCTATTCACAGGCCCAAGTTAGCATGCTGTTTAGTACACAGGAAACTTGGCTGAATAGGCCCAGCTGCCAATTGTGTGAAGGTTTGCAAACTAGATGATGTATGGATTTTAATATCTCATTATTGATATAATTTTAATGTTGTTCTTAAAAATACAGATAAAGCTACACAAACACAAGCTAGTGCACCAAGCAGTTATTTACTGCAGATGTTCCCAACCTCAGGGCCGCAGACCCTAACAAATCCAGACCTCTTCACATGAGCTACTGTATTATGCACATCTACTGCCTATTAGCCCATCAGTTATTCTCTCAAAATGTCAATAAGGGTCAAACTAAGCAAGGTGTCTATCCAAAACAGATGTTGTTATAATGTGTTGCTCAATGAAAAGCACTCACTGTATAGAATCAAGGAGGAATGTCGTATCATACACCCAGTTGAGTTCATCTATCTAGTCAACATTTAAACATTTATTCACTTCCCAGAACAGACCACTTATATCTGTTTCTATGTCTTGCTGAATGTCTTAAAACTCTGAACACTGAATACAGTATCAACATCAAGAGCAGGACCATGACTCTTTACATTAACTCAGCTTTGCACTTGATACAGACAATAATGTAGAAATATGAAGAAGATTCAAAGATGTCTATAGACTGTGGGGTCAAGTATTCACACAGTAGAAAGCCATAATTATATTGATGGAAACATGATAAAAATTTTAAAGACCCAAGCAAATACCAATATCTCACTGTAAATCTACTCCACATAGTTTCTGTATGAGGTATAGCACACTGATAACATGTACAAGGCTGTTTCACATATCTTTGCATTTCAGCCATAACTCCAGCTGTACCCTTAACACACTGAGCCTGCCCATGCAATTCACTCTGCTCCTCTTCCATAGAGCAGACGTTTGATCATGGACACTTATTTCATGCTACTGCTGCAGACTTTCAGATGACCCATCTCGACACTTTTACAACAATAAAAAAAAGCAATTTGTCCATAGTCTAAAAGACAGTAGCCTGGATGGTTTGCTCCCAATTTCCCATTATGCAAACCCAAATTGGCTATTGTATGGAGCATGGCTGGGGCAGATTGGGGTTGCATTGTAGAATAGCACAATGTTAATAAAATGAGAACAATTGTTTGCTGCAGACAGACAACCAACTTGGGTCAGTAAAAATTGGTCACAAAAGATAAATGAATAAATTAGCTACAAATAAATGCAGATAATTTCAATACTACAATTAATGTTGACATCAGTCTTATCTTTAGGAGATACTATTATGATTAGGAATAACTGCCACAATAGGTGCTAAATATGTAGTAAATATTGTCTGGCTGTGCATATATAATATGCGTGATGGACACAGTAACACAGTTTTGATATGCTCAGTAAATAAAAGAGTCACTGTGTTAATGGCTCTTTATGGCTTTATGTCAACACAGTGGTGCTCTGAGCTAAATGCTTATGACAACATGCCAACATGTTTACAGTTACAATGCTAATATGCTGTTTAGCAAGTTGAGAGCATTTACCACAGTCTGTAGGCTAAACATTGCTGAGACTAGAAAAATATAATTTATGATATTTAAAATGTGTTTCAAGTTAGGTAACTTCGATAAGGCTAAACCATGCTTTTAATCCGACTTTATAATTACTATTAGTGTATTTTATTTAAATAAAAATATATATTAAACGTACTTGTTTTTCTTTATTACAAAGATTAACAACATTTTTTAAACTTTTTAAATTACATTTGAATATTTCCTTTGCCACAGAACACTGCATTGCAAAGGCTGTCAATTGTGCATGAAATAAAACGGTGTTAGCTTGCTACAGGCATGCTAGCCAAATATAGGAAACGCTAGCTAAGCAAAAAAGCTAAGTAGCGTTAGCTAGCTAGTGTTAATTTGCATGGAGCAAGCTTATAATATCATATCACTTGCGGGAATGACATTAGCTTAAAGCTAACTGCTGCTCTGTTTGCAACTGCATTTACACAAGACCTACCAACATGTTTTTTTCCAAGAATGAATATTTAATTAGGGTAGAATTTATTTAAATAACTTTAAACTGAATAGTCTTTAGATACACCTAAATATATAAAGTTAAAGCTTTTTAAGTATTAAGTTTATGAGTACCAGTATATTTTTAACAATACATTAATAAAATGCACACATTTAAAAATACACTCAAGGACATTTTTAAGAATACATTAAAGTGTGCTTTTGTACATTGTTATGGGATTTGTTTTACAACTTACTATAAATATGTAAGAAACTTTAAAAAGTGTATTTTAAATAACTACCCCAAACTTTTTAAACTAAAAGTATATTTCAGAATGTATTTGTTCAACATATACTATATTAAAAAAATGCAGTTGATGAAAGCATCAAACAAATATACTATACTTTACGTGAGTGAATAAATGTGTCAGTATATTTACAACATAATAACAATAATATACAACAATAATATTTCAATGTATTTTAAATACATTTAAGTATATATATATTTTTGCCAGGGTATTGAAGATGTTTTGAAAACTTTTGGTAGACTCTATACTGAGACATTTTATATAAGTTTTCCTTTGAATTTGCCTTTTGTTTATGTTTCCCCATGTTATTGGATATTCAGAGATTTCTACCAAATCCTGGAAAAACAGAGATAAATGACACCCTCGCTTATCTTTAGATTACACATCGAACACGTTTCATTGACACTGCTTTACACTGAAGTAAACATACGGAGTGAAGTCCCTGTTCTGTGGAGTACCAAGTTCAAGTTAATTTGTCACATGTAATTACATATAGTGAAGTCCACCAGATCCTTCAATTGTGCTGAAAAAATAAGTCATAAATAGAATTGCCATAAAAATAAGTCCAAATCAGACTCTAATAAATATGCATGTTAAATATAGTCATGGTGGCTAAAAGGAAACAAAGGTAAAAGTATTCTTACTGCAGTCTGAGGCAGTGTCCTCTTTTAGCATCCCTGTGGCCTGAGGATAAAAGCTCACCCTGAGCCTCACAGTGCTGGTCTAGTGTATCTGGTACCCTCGTATCGTATATTCAGGTGGTTGAGATCTTCAGTGATTCTCCTAGCTTTAGTCTTACATCGCCTGGTGTAAATGTCTTTACAGAGCAGAGCAGAGCGCTAATACGTTCAGAGCATTTGCAGGGCTTTGAAGCCCTGTTCAGTGCTGTTCAGGTACCAGGCAGAGATGTTCTACCTGAGGAGCCAGGCTGAAGCCAGTTGAATTAAGCTCAAGATGTGGCACAGGAAAACAGGAAAAGGGTTGAAATTAAGACCATTGAGAACTAAGTGGAGGCTATATCTTTATTAAATCTGGCTACTGATATGTAAAATTATACACCGGTACTGCTTCTTCAAAGTCTTCATTTTGACCCTTTACCTGTGGAACACAAAGAAACCAGAGGCCTCCTAATGACGGTTTGGAGAACCATCACTAAAGGACAAAAGGTTTAAAGGAAGCACATGAAAGAAAATGTTAACAGCTAAAAAGGCAAAAGTATAGGCTTATATGTAGTTTTAAAAAAATTACATAAATTTGCCGGGCAGATCTAGTCCTTGACCAGCAACTAAAAACACAGAGGTGAGTGTCACCAAGCCATTCAGACAGGCTGCTCTTGGTTTCTTGAGTATATGAGTTCACTTCTTAAATCACAGACTCAGCCAAGGATAGGTTGTGACTCGCTTATGACCCTGTTCATTAAAACCACTACTATGAGAAAAATCTGTTTTAGTGATTTAATCATTTCAGTAATAATCCATTTTAGTCATTTGATTGAACATACCATTACACGATTTTACATATATAAATATTTAAATATTTAGTAGTACTGTAGCAGTAGAATTAGCCATCATACTGGTAGCAGTGGCAACCAAATATAATATATACAGCAGTAATGGTGGTGGGCAGAAATAGTAACAGTAGTCATACTTGGGATTATAACATCACCACTAGAATCCTGAATTGGAATAAAAAACATTTATATCCATACCAAAGATGCATTAAGAGAGTAAGCACTAGTCCACTCTTCTCTCTCTACCCACGCTGCTCCAACAGCGCCGGGGAGTGCACTCATGCTTAATGAATTTAGACAGAAGGCCAGATAAATGTGACCAGTTCAGTAAAGGCAGCGGGGAGACACAGAGAGAGGCTGCGGCCCGCTCACTATGCTACACATACAGGGAGCACCGGAGGCGCCCTGTAGTCCGATCCCTGCTTTACTCTGCCTCTGGTTGGCATAAACATCTAATAGGGCCTAAAAGCCTTAGATGAGAGCAACACATGCTGGGTAAGTGGTTGAAAATGGGACATGGAAACGGTTTTAGGACATTCAAGGAACAAAGCATACAGCGAGCGTCTGTTCTAATCTATGAGATATGTGTCCCTCTGGTATGGGTCATGGCCTTGTGTGTGTGTCTGTGTGTGTGTGTGTCTTTCTCTGTATGTCTCTGGGTGTATGTCTTGGTCTGTGTATTTATAGATGCATACATATATGCATACATGTTTTGTACTGTGTGTAGGTCTTTGTACAAATGCTAGTGTTTGTTCATGTTTATGGTTGTGTGTGTGTATGTGTCCCTGTATACAGTCTGTATGCACTGTCTGAGTGTCGGTCTGAGTACATTTTTCGGTGCCTATCAATATGTCATTTAGTCTCGTGTGTGAGTGTACAGTATGTATCTTGTGTATAAGATGCCTGTATGTTTCTGTACAAGTCATTTAACCTGTATGTGCCTGGAAACATGTATTATTCCATAAATAAGTACAGTAAGTTTGTGTGTGTGCGTGTGTTGCTGCTAACAGGGCCAGCACATATCATCGCTTATCAGAGATGGAGAAGATGTTTCTTAAGGGGTCAGTGAGCAGCCGTCACTTCACATGAAGGCAGCCAGGAGGGAGGAAGAAGAAGGACGAAGCAAGGGATGGGTGAGAGACGACACAGAGGATGCAGGACAAAGCTGGGGGGGGGGGGGGGGGGGAGGGACAGAGGGAGTGCTTCCTCCAGTCAGCATCATGCCGAAGCATTGCGGATTGGATTTGGGGAAAAAAAAGACAAGGAAGTGACGAGAAGGGATGATAGAAAGAGTGACAAAAAGAAGAAGCTTCAGAAAAAGAGCTGGAAATGGAATAGTGACGGTAAAGAGAGAATAACAATATACTCGCCGAAGGGAACCAGGGAGAGGAATGAGGGCAAAACAATGTGGATTTGTTACATAAAGCTGGGATCAGACACAGGTCAGCACATCAGGCCAAACACAATAAATAGGAGGCGAGCAGTTCAGGAGGAGAGACTAAATAATAGAAATAAAACAAGACAAGAGGACGACAAATGCTACCCCATCGCTGGTTATCTAGGAGTCTTCGCTTAAAACAAACTCACCTACTGCATCCCTCTCAAGGAAATACAGAATTTCCAAGACGCCATAAAACTTAGCTGAGGAAAAAAGGAGTTGATCGAAGCCTGTTTATTGGCGCCAGCATTTCCCCTTAGCTGTCAGTAAATACTTCCTCCCCTCCGACAGAGCGGGTGTTTCTGTATTTATGGGTTTTAATAGGAAGAGCGTGATCATCATATTGACTGGCCTGCTCGGATCTTAATGGCTGCCTTAAATCTCAGGGAAACACACTGTATTCTGGGGTGAGTTACAGACAAATTAACATGGAGAGGGAGGCCGACAAGGCTGCTCCTGCCGGAAGGGAGGAGAACAATCGCTTGAATGATTGTCGGACATTTAGGGTGAGCAGAGGCGGGGGGCAACGAGACGGGAGAGGAGGCAATAAACGATTTTCATCAGCAGCAGAGAGGGAATTAGATGGGCTGGAGAGGGTGGGCGGAATCCAATGTGTTCGTCTTCTATTATAAGAATCATAAAATAGTTTTAATGACCAAATATTGGGCTCTTTGAAACAAGATATTGGATCATATTACAAGTGTTATGGTGTCACACTTTGGCTCTCACACTTTGGTACAGACAAATTGTGCAATGCCTTTGTGTGCATATACACGCACTACTGAGGTTTTGATTAATAAAACCATGTACTGTGATTGTGACATGCAGAAGGGATGCAGCAGCGCAGCAATATGCAGTTTATCTACAAATTAAAAGAAAAAACAACATAAAGTGTTAGACCACCAGAACTGCATTATTGGTCCTTGGCATAGATGCTCAGTGTCTCTGAACTAGACTGGAGGGATGAACAACATACCTCAAAAAGATATTCTTTGGTGTTTTGATGATGGTGATGTAAAGTCCTGTCTAACTAAAACCTCCCAGTGGGTGTTCAGTTGGGTTGAGATCTGGTGACTGACGGCTATAGCATATGATTTTTAAATTTTCTAACTCATCAAACAGTTCAGTGACCACCTGCAATTGTTAGGTTTCTCAACTCATTTCTAATTTTTAAATGTTATTATTCCTTACTTGCCAGTTTACGCTATAGACACACACACGTTCAGCAATTACACACAACATTGAAAACACTGGTCTAGAATGCTGTATGTTCTCTGTGTGCTCCAAGAATGTTCTAACCCATCCACAAGACCTCTTAAGGTGGTTCTGTGGTATCCAGCCCAAAAACAAAGTTAGCAGCAGATCCTGTCCTGTGCAAGTCCCGTAAGTTGCATGGGTGACCTTAATGCATGGGTGATCCACAAATGCTAGCTCAGATTAAGATCTGGGGAATTTTGAGGCCAAGTCAACATGTGATTGGTCGACACCTCCCATAAATTTATTAAGAAAGTCTTGTTTCATCATTCCAATGTACGGTGTCTGCGACGTTAAAATAAATACTGTACAGTGGTTTTATGTTCTAAAATATGATTTTAACACTGCGTTAACGTAGGTGAGTGACATAGAATGGGTGTATGAACAGTGTGTATGTGTGTGTATGCTAAATAGCATTTTGACTTTCATTATTACGACTGTTTATTCGGCAAAACCTCAATACGTTTATAACATTGTGTGCAAGTATGTATGTGTCTGTCACATATGTGAGTTCCGACTTACGATGAAAATCGCAACCCCCTGTACTTCAGTTAGGTGGTATGTGTCAAAGTAACAAGCACATGAATGCCAGAAAAAATGGCTTGCGTGTACATGTACAGTACATGCTTGTGCCATCTCTTCCTCAGGTAAAGGATTGACAAGCACCCAACAATCCTCCTTTTTCAGGAGCTTTCAGCAGTGGACAGAGGTACGACGGTATTGTCTGCAGCTGCACAGCTCCATACACAGCAAGCTGCAATGCACTGTGTTTTGACTCATTTCTGTGCGTCAGTGAGCGATGAATGCCCTGAAACAATGATATGGCCCTGATGTTAGATCATTGTTGTCCTTCCTTGGGCCATTTTTTGGTATTTATTACTGCATTCTGGGAGGGCCCACAAGACCTGTTTTATATATGCGTGTGTTTGTGTGTGTGTGTATTGTATTGAATAGTCTGTTTGTTTATATGTATACATATTTACAATTGTTCAATGTAAGGATGTCTACCATCCAGACAGACATTTAAGTTTGCCGTAATACAAAACTTTAATACAAAGCAAGTCAGACTGAGAACACAGACCTGAAATAAAAAGTTAACCTTTAATGACCGATGATGGGCAGAAACTTGGTCAGTGTGACTAAATGCCAAACAAGAGGCAAACAATATAAATGGCAAAGCAACCCTGCACTCATCATCTGATAGCCAAAGGAATCAAGTTATGAGCTACAAGTCTTCTCCCTGTTCAATAAAATGCCCGCCACTATCAGCTGACAGTGAATGTCATTGCTGGTGAACAGAGGAAATTGTGCCTTGAAGTTTTGAGTAATTAAATTTGTAAAAGTCATCATATTACCCTATAATACGATATGCAGATTCAGAGGGGGTTGCAATTTACAAACGGGTCAAACTGCTATGAAATTCTCAACCTCCCCCAACCCACCCACCACTAACCGCACAAACACACACACACACACACACAAACACATACACACACTGCATCATTAACACGGTCTCTTATTTCACACTGCTTCTGGCATTGCTGCTCCTGCTTCAGAAGAAGTTGATATGAAGGACTATAAACCTCAGGTGGTATTTAGTTACAAAGACACTGTGGAAACATTTCTCATACTGTGGCTGATTATTATAATGTGTCCATGACATGACCTCTCAGGACATTAATATCCTTGACAAAGATTTTCACAATAAGAGGAATGCTGGTGAGTCATCTCCAGTGGACACTGTGAAGGAGATAAAACTATACTATAAGCGCAATGTGAAGACCTTCATTTATACAGTGTATGGAAATATAGCAGGAAGGGAAGACAGCAAAGCAGTAGGAACGGTTTCTGTCAAGTACTGTCTTCTGTGTCTACACACAGACAGGTAGACAGATGCTACTGTGATTACACATTGTCATGCAAACACCATCATTTGACACAGTGGAGACAGACTGGCATTGTGGCACCAACAATGAGAGAATCATTGAATAAAAGCTTAATAATCTTTGGAGGCCGGGTTGGGACCCAGTCAGAAGTATCACCCGGTTCTGGGGAAACATTAGTTAAGGAAGTGGTGAAGAGATTAATAATAACAATATAACAAAAAATGTAGGGGTAAATGCTCCACCAAATGTGTAGGTAACATTCATAAATACTTATTTGAATTAGAACTCCTGTGCAAATAGGAACAAGAGAAATGGACGTATTATAAAATAACACGTGTCTCACCTTTTTGGCTGTCAATGACAAAGTTGCCATCCTCATTTCCTGTGGTGATCTTATACGTGATCCCGTCCCCATCAGGGTCCTTCGCCAGAACCGTGGCAACAAGTGTGTTGGGGCCTGCGTCCTCTGAGACGAATGTCCGATATCTGATGAAACACAGACACACAATCAACACCTAACCTACACTTCTCTGCAGGAGACATATAGCTGAGGAAGTGACAATGACACACATTCAACAAAGCGTTTCAAATCAATTCCATCCAATTCAGTTTTGAGTTGTAGTTTCATATTTCAGCACATGAACCGAGATGCTCACATGGACATATGCTGCTATACTCACATAAAAGTAAAGACTAATGTGACTCAATGAATACGTTTGCCACAAGTAAATCAATTTACAGACCAACCAAATTCTCTCACTGTACATTATAATCTCAATAAAGTAATATGTTATTTAGTTATTTAGTGTATCTTTGAATTTAGTATTCAGCTAGTGCAAATGAAGACATTGTTAGAGGAAAACAGTCACTCCACGGTGGCAGGCACTGAAGACCTTCTGACATGACGTGCAATAATAAACAACTCTCAAAATCACAACCGTGCCATTTCTTCAGTCGCACATCTGGTAAATATGGAAAGTGATTACTTTGTACAGCCCATTGAACAAAGGCGGAACTGGTGGTTCTGTTTCACACTCAAACCAACGAGAACATCATCAAATGTTTACAGCTGCAGCCAAAAGAGGCCTACTGTTACAGCTACGTGGTTCTCAACTGTGATCCAAGGTGCAGAGTCACTGCGGCACATGTTGGATATTGGAACTGGTTTCCAACATCGTGAACAAACTATGTGTACCAGGGATATAATCAATGTTAAATGTCATATGTGTAACATGACATTTCTTATGCAAAGCCTGCGTTGTTTCCTGACACCAGAGAGTTAATTACTTTCACCATGAATCCATTAGTCCCTGAGGAGCAGCATCTAGGGCAGAATTCAAAATAACCACCTATTAATACAGTTCTTGAAAAACACTATATGAACAAACAGGAAAGACATCATAGAGGAGATTACCAACCAAACAATTTTCAAAATGAAAGGGTGTGAACACGAGGTGGTGAAACCTGATTTTTGTTCGCTTTTCTAAGCAGTGCACAATAAATACTGTCTTTATTAAATATGTCATTCTAATTGACAGACTGCTGAACTGGGTTAGAAATACAGGTACTGCTCTCACATTGTTTTCTTCATACTTGCCTGACAGGCACTTGAATGTTCACACTAACATTACATATCTTTCTCTGCTCCTCTCACATGTAAGGTCCCACAAGGCTCAATTCCTAGACCTATCCTATACCATATGCTGATGACAAACAGCTTTACCTCTCGATTAAACCAAATATCATCAGTAACCTTTCCTCTCTGCAGAACTGTCTAGCTTCAGTTTGAAATCTCTCAAAATTTCCTCTGTCTCAATTCTGGCAAAGCTGAAGTCGTGGTGATTGGCCCCAATTCTTTTACTAATGAAGTAACTCAGCAAATAGCATCCTTGCTAAGTATCAAGCTTGCCTCTAAAAATAACTGTATCCTTTTTGACCAGTGTCTGAACTTCAAATCTCGCATAAAGAAACTTTTTCAATCCTTCTTTTGGTGAAAAAACACAGCAAAACTGAACCTATTCTATTAGTGAAACATGTGGAACTCAACATGCATTTCTCATCAGGCCCAGCATACCCTGAAATTCCCCTGCAGTTTTGTCTTTGTATCTCAAAGTAGCACTTTGAACTTCAGCTTTGAACTCTCTTTTGGCCTTACACATACATAGCTGAACCACTGATGTGCTTGAAAGCTTTTCTTGAAAGGCTGACCTTCTCTCTTCTTTTGTTGACATTAGGTTCACACTATAACTTCTTCAGACACATTTCAGTTTCCCTTAAGATAATGGCACATATATAAGTGCATTACACAATGTGCCAGCTTGTCTGTGTTATTCATTAAACATAAATTCATTCATTAATTCAAAAGTATCAGAGAGAATATAAGGTAAAATATTTAAATGATTGAGTTATTTCCACATGTTCACTCTGGTAATGATAATTAATTTGAAAGTTTTTGAGAGGTTAAAGGGTTTATAGCTTCACAAGATCTGTTTATTAAAGTGGAAGTATAATTATTATATATGATTTAAAGAGTTTAACTGGCTATTTCTTCCATATGTCTCATTTTTATGTCTTTTACTGATGATTGTACAGTTTTCCTTTTCATATAATTCAAACTTGCCCAGCAATTTCTTTGACAATGCACAGTTCATGGTCACAAATTGCATGCTACAGACTCTGTTAAGTAAATGTATAAAAACATTTCTTTGTTTGCCCTGGCTGTTATCAAGCCATGAAGATAATTTTGTCTTAGTTACTGGGATTATTTGATTTTCACAACATATTGATATATAACCTTTGTTACCACCATAATACTGAGGTGATAACTTGAATGTTATTCACTTTACAGCTGTCCTTCAAAAAAATCATGTGGTCACTCAGGACAATCCACATATAGCCAGTAGTTATTAGTGGACACTGCTTTTGCTAGAAAAGTGCTTACAGTGAGAGACAGGCTTTCACCAATTGTAAGTGGGGAAAGTAAAATGTAATTTAGGCAAATTGACCCTTTTAAGCAATTGTAGGCATTTTTCACTGTGAACCAAAGCTTTAGCCTGACAGACTGAAAAACAGACTGACTGCCTCTGTCTGCCTGTATGCTGTTTTGCATACTGAGCTTAAAGCTGAAACTAAAAGATATTTTCTCTCTGCCGTTGCTCATTTCCAGCCCTCATATGCAAACACATTCAAAATGCAGGTCTAGCAACTACAACAGCTTGACATAAATGTCTATCCATCATCCATCCACTCTTGTGACAAGGCCTATTCATTTTCTCACTGAAAACAAGGTATTCTCATTAGGCGCTTAACACTGTGATCATGTTCTGTCACCGCCGTCTTTCTGCCTCAACAACTGTTAGGCTAGTTCTGCCTGGTAAGATCAGTGATGTGCCACTCGTGTGCACCGTTTGTAGAGTGTTGAGTAATTTCGGCTCACACTCTGAAAGCTGCACACTTCCCTGCAGATCAATACGCAAGTCAGGTAGGGGAGATGCTGTGCTGTTTCTTTATTATGCAGTTTCTCTAAGGGTACATAGGGCACATTGATCAAACGGGTTCCACTTGTGGTCTAAGGAAGCTATTTGAAAGATCATTAGATAATTGCTTGTATTTATCTCACCTGAAAGCCAGAAAGAACTAAGCCCTCCTTGTGAGTTCGTCCTGCAATTTTGATGGCAAAATTACAGATGCTGTCTGGCTGTCTGTGCAGTTGAATTTATGCATGACTCTTTCACACAGGCTACTAAGCCTCTTTTGTCCCGACTCCCCAAATTAACTCTACTTCTGCATTACAGATGCAGACACAGTAATCATTATAGATTCAAATGGAGTTACAATTAGGCTTATGATTACAGACAGACAGAGATGGCAACAATAGCGCCGTTGGCCTGTGCTCGTCAGCAGAGCATACAAACTTTGTAATATGCAGAAAACTTCTACCATCTATTGTAGTGATGGAACAATTAGTTTATTGATCACTTATTCAAATAGTAACTTTGTTTTTTGCTGAGCAAATTATTTTCATAGCTGACTGAACATTTAAAATACAGTAGTAGTTATCCATCTTGCTTGCACATTCTTAATTTTTTTAATTTTCTTTTGTTACCACTGTTACCACTAAAATCTCCACATCCATGTTGCTGCAGAGATCCATTAACTTGACCAGTTCTCGTCCCAGAGAATACTTGTGTCACCCAAAATGGGAGTACCCAATGAGTAAAAAGAAAAAAAAAAAAAAAAAGGAAAACAATGTGAAAAAGAAAAATATATGCCGGAGGACTAAATTATGTCAGTGTCACAATTAAAATGAAAAGCTGAGCATGATGATGTCCTGGTAGCAGATCTATATGTACACTTACCATTGAATTTCAGACACTGAGAAAAGATGATGCAAAATTACACACCAAGGAGATAATGGCTCACTGCTTTGGCAAATTTTTCAGAAGGCACTTTAAGGTTAATCCTACTTGACACTTACCTAACCTAACTTCAACAGATACTTTGCTCTAATGCTTTCAGGCAGGTGCTCGTGGGCGTCTGCTACATGATAGACTGGCCTATATGACTGTCTGAGAGCGAGAGCGGAGAGAGATCAGGACAGATCACTGAGAGGAAGCAAAAAGTCCACAAAATGCAACAGTGAGATGCCTCTTGCAATCACATTTGGACTCTACCGAACTCTAATTTGGCTGGATCGATGCTGCAATCAATTGAAAACAGCCTCAGACATACACCACCACACACTAATTACTTTTTAACCTTTCTGTTCACTTTTTGTTTTAGTTTGTTTTCCATCTGTTGTCCAGGAAAAAATACATGCGTCCCTTAGGCCAGTGCTTGGTGTCTGCTGCGAAAATTAATTACGGAATTTAATTACTGAGTTCATTTAATTTATACAGATAAGGAATAGATGGAGAATGAAGAAAACAAAGGGGGTATGTTGTGTACGTGTTGTGTTGTGTAGTTGGGGGTCAGGGCTGTCAGCTGATCCACCCCACTGCTGCTCGCTGATTGTGTTTTTATTTGCGACAATGTCTCCTGTCTACTTCCCTATTACTCAGTAATTACAATGGTAGTGAGCTTCTATTTGGTTGTTGAAATACTTTGCACATTTTATGTATGATTCACGTATGTAACTTCATTCATGAAAATAACTGGTACCTGAATTCTGTCACTTCCTTTGAAGATTCACCGGGAGAGTTGACAATAGCAATGACAAAACAATGCCTACACGTAGCACTGCATTCATGTGGATGCAGAGGTGGACATGGTGAGCAGCAGCAATGACAGCAGCAAGTGGGCAGTAATATAAGCACTGAAGAAGAAATGTTTGTTATAGCCAGATAATAAGTGTGGGTTCTTTACATTTGAAGTAGGTAACCTATATAAAAAAAACAAAAAAATGTTTTGGTCATATTTGCTAAAAGTGTGACTGTGTCCTAACAGTCTGCATGAGACAGATAATCTATGAAAAAAAAAAATCAGCACCAGTACCTCCACCTGCTGCCACCAAGACAAAAATCCACCCGAATCAAAACAAACAATCAGGACAGAGTATCCGTGTCAATCGGAGTGTCAATCACTGCTCCTGCACACACTGCAGGCAGCTTTCTGCGTATCCGCAAACTCTGCCATCTTCAGTGAGTGGACGTAATAATGGACTAACAAGCAACAAACAACCAAACAATGAGAAAACTACCTGACTTTGTCAACAACAGCCTACGTGACAAAGTTAAGTAAACAGGAGAAGACGGATGAAGAAAAACACAAAAAAAGAATTAGTTAATCGAGCTTTTCTGCAGAAAGGGGCTTTGGAGGTGAGCTGGAGCTCAGAGGGGAGAGAGGAAGGGCCTGGAAGTTGCACGCATTCAAATTTCCCAACTAAATCCACTTTCTTTTTATTCCTACTGACAGCACTTTTAAACATGTCATTTTAGTAATGTGTTGGGTCTTTCATGTGAACTAGTTAGGGATCCAAGCAGCAGCACTTGAACCCAATAGTTTTTTTTTGTCATCTTTTTCTTCTTCTTCCTCACTACTTGGACTCTGTATTAAAACTGTATTGTCGCTCTTGTCTTCACTAGTGATCGGAAGAGAAACCGATTCTAGCAGAGTATTGTGGGAAGCAAAGACTGGGACCAGACTTTAGCATGTAGCTATACAATACACAGCTTATCATCATGTCAAGTGTCTGAACGAAGTAACATGAAATCAGCACAAACTTGCACATGTGGCATACAGTGATCAGAAAGCTGGTTAAAGTGTTTCAACATCAAAGTATCCCAGTTGCTAAACAAGCACTCGAGATAACATATTTAGATCTCTCCAAATCAGGACAGGACCTTATACAGGTTTCTGAAACTAACCCCTGATATCCAAATACAAACTCAGACAATGAAAACTACAATAGTATTGCCAATGTTAGCACACTGGTACATGAAATGTTACACAACTTTAGAATAATAACTTTTTTACATTTTTCTAATGCTAATAAACTACGTATATATCTTACAGTTCTTTCAGTGCTGGATGCCTTCACATGAAACTTTGCATGTGAAGACATCACAATTTTAACAGTTTTGACAGTTTTCTTTGGTCCTTGTCTGAATTAGGCTTGTGGTAGAGCATGTTTTTTTAAGGATAAAGAATGTTTTCTCTGTCCCTCAACAATTGTCAACATTTCTCTATGGTGACCTGAGGGAGAAGACTTTATTGCCGTCAACCTGCTGTGAACATCTGTTGTGAAGTCAACATGACCTTATAACTGCAGTGGGCCATTACCCCTAATCTATGGAGACTGTGTCATGGCTCTTATTACCTTAACACAGAGAATCAAAAACAGGGGATGAGAAATAATGGTTTGTAAGAGGGAAATCACATTTGGAGGAAAACGTATCCCAAAACAATAACAGGTGATGTCTGAGCTGTAAAGAGATAGCATCGGACAGAGACATCAGTACATTATAGCAAAGATATAAAAAGCGTTAAATGATTAAAAAAAGAGATTAAAATCTTGTATGAGTGAATGTAGTCATTAGAGTAATTTAAAGAAAATATATCAATCAGCACTTACACACTTAATTTACCATTGAACCACATCCATTAACAAACTTGACAGGGGAACATCTTAACCCAATCAACAACTGTCTGATCATGGCTTATGTAACTGGGCACAGCAGAACTATATGCAAAGACTTTTTTGCCATTCCACAACCATAAATACAAGAGCATACATTTAAGGACTGGATTATGGTGTGTTGACATGCTCTAATGTAAACTGCAAACATGTATTCAGCTAACAAGCTTTTGTACCCACAGCGCTATACATATGACCCAGGTAAATTATATGGGATTACAGTTTTCATTGGAAAAAGCCCCATTCAGGACTGACAAATCCAGTCTACGGGAGCTGCTGTAACGTTGGTACTGAATGCTCCTGTATGAGAGATTAGGGTGCCAGCAGCTCTGTCATATTCTGTATGACTACTCATAATTACTTTGTCAATTTGTCCTCTACTGAAAGTGATTTTCTCATGTAAAGGTACATGAAACACACCTAAACATACATCTAACCTTTGGGCTGCATTGCCATGTGTGATGGTGATGTTTGAAAGAAATAACATCTGACATTACATGATTTTCTAAAAATGAAGCCAGTACAATGGCTAACTACTGCTTTTTTGTTTCATTGTCTTTTACAGCTCAACTCAAAATCTAAAATGAATCATTTTGAGATGATGGACAATTTCAAGTGGCAAATGTGCCACAGTTGTCTTTGTGAACTGCAGACGTGCAGTGCTAATTTAAAAAATAATGACAAGTGTAACAACAGCAAACACACACCTGAAATCAGTTCCACCTATTTTATCTGTGTGTATGACTGCATGCATACATTCAATATTTAAAATTAAAATTATGTTAAGTGTTCATCATTATCAGAGAACTTACCTTCATGGAGATCAACGTTTTACATCATTGGAGTCACACATATATAGAACAATACAGACATGAACACAAATAAATAGATTTTAGGTGTACGGACACAAGAACTGTTCTGGAGGCCTCCAGGGGTGGTTTCCATGGCAACAAGCAGGTGATGGTAGGTATAGTAATAAGGTACTGATGGCAAAATGACAGCACATAGATGAAAGGAGGTTATTCTGTCACTCAACGGGAAGTGAGAGACATGTAGGAAAAGGCAGATTGTGATTGTGTGAGATTGAGATTGTGAAAAATCTCATCTTGTGTTTCTTTCTTTATTTCTTTCTTTCTTCTTTCTTTCTGTCTTTCTTTCTTTCTTTCTTTCTTTCTTTCTTTCTTTTTGCACTAATGGTAAATAATAAGTATCAAAAACACAACCAGTTTCCAAAAGAAAGTAGCAATGACACCAAATTCAAAATAGTCTAAAAATGATACTGAACTGGCAAAACACCCCCACACCCATCCCACCCCCTTCACACACACATGCACAGACACACACATACATAGACATACACTAACACACATGGATACTCATTATCGCATGCTTCCAACTACAAGAATCGATACAAATAGGCCAGATTTTCTGCCTGGATAATGATATATTTAATGACCTCTCACTCCCTCTCTTTCTTTCTTTTCTTCTGTCCATCACAGACATTGACTCAACACACACAAGCCTCTTCCACACACAAACAGAGGCCAACACAGTATATCTTCTGGGAAAGTAATAAATTTTATCTTGGTAAATTTTATCTTCTCAAACTGTCCCTGTTGTATCTGTTCCTTCAAAGACACTGCCGACGTGTTTGCTTTTTCCTGTCCTTGTGTGTGTTGCATTTGGAGAAGAATGCGCGTGTGTGTCCGCGTGAATTAACTCTGTGTGTGCATATGTGTATTTGTGTGAGTGATACATCATAGATTGTTCAGTGCTTTTTCTGTGGCAGCTTCAGTAGAGGGTTGAGGGCAACAGAAGGAAAACTGACTGATTATCTGCTGTCACTGACAGTAAATCAATACAATCCCATACACACAAACACACGCACACACACACTCACACTCACACTCACACTGTGCCTCTCACGCGATAAACAACATAAACACATGCATATCAAATGCATGATGCATGAATGCACTTTCTAACTACATCACTCTGTCCATACCAACACCGCACTTTGCTGGGACCTTCTCAATTACTATATACAACGACACACACACAAAACCACAGCCACACACATACACAGACATACACACACACACAAATGCACATAGAGTGCAGGCTCAGGGCCTCCTGAGGGTGCTGGTGGGCACGGCTGATTGACCCTGCCTCACCAATCTGCCCAGCTCTCTGCCAGAAAATCAACCAATTAAAAGATGCAGGCACCACAGCAGCACTGGGGGGAAAAAAGCACTGGAATTGTGGGTAACAGCAGCTGCAATGTTGAATTGGGAAGCAGCTGTAAGGAGCTGACCTGACAAGACAGGACTCTCTCTCTCTCCCTCTCTTAAACACACATACACTCTCTGACACTCTCCGTGTCTCTCACAAAAATACACACACTATCTCTCTCTCAGTTCGGTCGTCTGTATTTTATATGCTTCTCTCATAGATTGGTATAGAATTTATCTCCATTCAGCGTCACTTTAAAGGCTTTAGTCTTCAGTTGCGTCTGTTTAGCCTGATCTGGTTTCCCAATGCGTTCATAATCCTGTGAACCGTGAGTCACAGCTTAAGCGTATCCTTACAGAATCAAACAATCAACATATTCAGAAGGAGAGAGAAGCACATCAAAGATTCTCATTCCATAATGGCATATATATTTAATGGCAATGATATATTTTTAATGGTATCACCATGGTAACTTAGTTGGACCATACTGGCACTCAAAAGAGGGGGAACCAGAATGTTTATTCTGCAACAATATCTGGTCCTGCTAACCAGAATGACCATCAGCCTAAGTTTCACTAGATACCAACAAAAAGCACCAGGAGTCAGGAAGCCTCATACTTACACGTGCTGGGAGAACTCTGGGGCCTCATCGTTGACGTTAGCCATCCGAATCCGTACTGTCGTTGTGCCAGTGCGAGGGACCTCCCCCTTGTCAATTGCCATCACGACAAACTCATACAGGTGGTTGGGCCTCTCGTAGTCCAGAGGCCGTGCAGGGAAAATGGTCCCATGAGGGGAAATGGTGAAGTCTGGACTCAGGGTGTAATAGGTCAACTCTGCATTCTCCTCTGAGTCGCAGTCATTGGCTGACACTAAAGATGAGAACATAGGGATGAAAAAGAAAAAAAGAAATTAGAGAAACTAAACAGGAGCCCCAGAAATCAAAACTCTCCCCTTCGCTTACAATGTGTAAACTAACACCATGGTTGATTTATGCACTGCAGTCTCCTCCACCAATACTCAAATAGACAATAGTCACAACACAAAGAGTGTTTAGACTAAGCATGTTTAATAATAATGAAAAAAAAAATAGTCCCACATGAGCATGGGGTTATCCAGCCTAAAATACCTGTGCAAAATTGTCTCATTTTTCTTTTTAAAAGCTAATTTAAAGAGAAAATGGGAAGTGTTTTGTGCAATGTTGTTGCTGATAACAAAAGAATATTTATAGGGTTAGAGCTTCCATTAAAGCAAGGCTAAATTTAAATAAGACATTTAAGCTTTTCAGACACCGACATGGAACCTGTTGTTTCAACAACATTTCAACATATTTCAACAGGTGGCAGCTTCTTAAGGATCTCATAGACATTTCTCAATTAAAGCAATACAAAAACAATTGAAATTGAAAATCTTTTACCAACAGAAAGAAACACACACATACCACATCATTAATGTTTACAAATGAGTGACCACCTGAATACGAGCATCTTGTGCAATGTTTTCTACTTCTCCACATGAATCTGTATAATACCAAGAATAAATGGCTGGTATACACGGACCAGAGTGTACATTGACTGAGCTGTCCTGATGTGAAAAACATGGATATGGACACAATGCAGCAATTTCCTTTTGATCTTCTATTTTTCTGTCAATTAATGTCTTTATGAAAATGAAACATCAGAAAACCTCTTGTGCCAATAAATCATAATGTTTTAAGCCACGCTGAAAATAGTGAATAAGCAAACAAGAAAGAAAAATCAGTTCTCTCATTAATGTAGAGCTGAGCTTTGTTCTCATTTCTTGTATTTGAGCAAACAAACTCAACATGAGCACAGGATATTATTCACCTCTCTTGCTATGTGAGCAAAGTGAGGATTAAAAGGAAAGTGATGCTCCCACTGACTTAAATGTGCAGTTCTATACCAACAGGGGTGTAAGTGTTATTTGCACAGCATGCATTGAAAGGACTGTCATTTTGCAACATTTCTGTTTCTACTCCACACATTGGGAATCTATGGAGCCAGGACTTGCTCGGCCTCAAATTGATTGCCTTGCTAAAACTGAACAGACCACCAGGGATTTGAATAAGCATATTTTCCGCTAACAAGTCATTTCACCATCAAACTCTCAATTCTCCAATTCACCTTACATTGCATTTGGCTCATGTGCCCATACACACACAAAATGCAGACATACACACACACAAACACCCATGCACATGAATAAATACATGAACAGACACACAGATCCATCACCATTTGCTTTAACTGACAAACTGTACTTGTTTTAACCATAAAGAGAGAGAAACTACAGCAAACGTCAAATGAATAATTTTAACAAAACCAGATATCATTGTTTTTTTTAACTCAATCAATTTTTATTCACATGATTTGTTTTACTTTAGGATAGGCATACAAGTTGAACTATATTAGATTAATTGATTTTGCAGTGGTGTGACATTAGGTAAAATCCTTGTGGAATGAACAACTGAACAACCATCAAACTAAACTAAAATCAGTTGCATTTTATAAAAAACATTTTTACACCGCCACAAAGCTGAAAGACGGTCATGTAAAATATGTCTTCTTAGTTATAGTTTTGTGTCTCAGAGCACCAGTAGAAACATAAATGAAAATCACGGTGAAATTCTGGTTATGAAGGAATTACCTCTTAGTCTAAATGATGTCATGCTGTCAGCTTGGATTTGTTTGTAATAAACCACAGTGAACATGAAATGGACAAAAACTGAAAGCGTATATTTCTTTTCATCATCTGGACCACATGAACTGAACTACGTCTCTGTAAGAAACAAGCAACCAAAGAATGCTGGACACATCACCACTGGATCTGTGCTTCCCTTGCTTCTGCATCATCTGGTATAAACCATCACACTGGAATGACAGGCATGAGAACCCCTTAGTGCAAAACTACTTAAGTTCATATAACCACGTACCTACCCATTATTCACAGAATGGTTACTCATCTCACAACCACGCTGATAAAATAAACTGCATCGAAAAGGAGGAGATGGCAGGGTGAGAGTGAGGTAGAGTATATGAATCCTAATCCTAAAGCTATGTTATGTTTATCAGGTGCTAGCTGATAAGACAGTGCCACTCATAAATTGTCAACACTCCAAGCAGGATGGATGTTTCATCATTAAATTGCCATAAGCACTGGTTTGCACCTGCAAAGACAGCCTCTCTATATATGTACCGTCATATTACTTTTTGTTTAGCAGGGTAAAAATTGCTATACACAACTGAAAACTGCATCGCATCAGGTGTGGAAATGGCAAATTTGGTCCAGAATTGGCCACACTTTTTATATTACTCACTATGGTGTTTGTAATTTTTGTTACTTAGATTTATGTCAGCCTTGCAAGTTGGATAAAGTGAATTTACGTGTGTTTACCCTGCACTACAGTCCCGGTTACAAGGACTGACATTTTTCTGAACTGCAGCTGAAATGCAGCCGTTTTCCCCCTGCAAAGTGATGAATAACCTCTCATCCACTGACAACGGGTAGAAAATGAACTGCAGTACTAGTGTCTTCCCCAGATCCAATCCCATGTAGTGGCCAAACACATGTCACATAGAGTCAATATTTAATTTACTAAGTACAGATCTGTACTCTTCAGACCACCTTTTGAGCGTGTATTTATCAGTAAGTCTCCCTGTAATCTTGAATCATCATTGTGGAGCTGGCTTTGCCACATGGGGAGGGCTCAGTATATTTCTGGCTGAATCGCTCATGTCTTTCTGGCATATAAAGAATTTGTATGGAAGATGGAAACTGCAGGAGCCTCAGATCTCTACAGAAAGCAAGATAATTGGCTTGCTTGGTACTCTGCTGTTTTTTTTTTTTTCCAACTTGGCGAAGTACACATTTGTCCACTCTCATGATGGAACTGATTATGGGATTACTAGCACATGATTTAGCAAAACGATGCTGGATGCCTATTTTTCCATGCTCATTTAATTCAATACAGTGCCTTTAACCCGTTTAATCAAGTACGCAGAAAACAACCTGCTTTTATTTCTGGCTGCTAGGTTATTCAGCTTGAGGTGGACTCAGACCTGGATTGGGAAGAATGAATTGTATTTATTGTTATATGCATTTCAGCATGTTTGTTTAAAGGCTCATGAAATTTAATGAGAAAAACAGAGGTGTTTTTGCAAAAGTTGCACCTCGCCTGGCTAATTTTCCACTTAATTAAGCTTCAAAGCTCATTGCCTATGTTGCAATTTGAAAATTGGAAACTATAGAAAGGTTATAGGACAAATATATTTCAGACACCATAAAATAGATACAGTCTGCTCATGAAACACTGAAAACGCTGAATTTTATTCTAAGTAGTTGGAGCTCCTCATCAACCTTTTTTTTAATGAAATCGGTTCTTATCCAGCATCTTTTTTTTAAAACGAAAGATACCCTCAGAATTACAGACAACCCAGTCCCAATCAAAATGAGCGAACTCATACATGCACAAAGATGAGCACACAGACACACAGCAACACAGCAGGGTGAAACTTCTCGCCTCCCTTGGTGCACCTGTTGATGGCAACACACTGAGCTCTGACTGAGCCTCCTACTCCATACACCTCACTCACTCACTCGCTCGCTCACTCACTCACTCACTCGCTCACTCACTTGCTAACTCTACTAAGATTATTATAGTCTATTCTGATATTTCATAGCAATTTGCAAACAAAAAATTATCTATTTTATTAAATGCCAAATAGACTCATGTTTTTAGCCACAGTAATGTCATGACTTTGTGCATGTCAATGTCGGATAGTTCTGAATGCTGATCCAGATTGAATTATCTTTACTAAATCATCGATTGCCATTTCATATGAATGTTTATGGTCCCCAGAGAATGAATTTTTCAGTAGGTCACCAATACTATAGGTAAATACCTGAAAACGTAATGGCAGCACCTTGATCCTTGGCTGTGTTTTTGTTTAATGCTGATTCAGGGAACAAAATATTACTGAGCAATCTTTATGAATCTTTTTTTGCAGTAACCTTTTGAAAGAGAGAGATGATACTATTTGATTATCTGACTGAATCCAGTTTATTAGGAAAATGGTTGTATCTCTGAAACTACAAGTGGTCGTTGGTATCTATGACCGGATAACAAGTAAGAAGTATTTTTTCTGTTCTTTTAAACCTTCCTATATTTGATGCTGCACTATATTGAATAACCCAGTGTTAGAATTCAGTAGCTCTACTGTTGATCCGCTTGCTGTTAGATTGAATTGCTCTTAAACTGGGCTGAAAAACCTTTTCTGAGTTTGTACTGAATACATCTATTGCAAACAGCTTCTCTTGATCTAGTATTCACCATGTAGCATTTCCCGTGTGCTTGTTGTGAGCCTGGTGAGTGCTCTCTGCAAATTGTTTCAGCAGACACTGATTTTTTTTTCAGTACTTGATTCATGTACAGAATTTTTTTGGCACGCACTGAAATGGTTTAGAGTACTGTGATGTTGTATACCACAAAACACTCATCTCCCCTCACTTGCTCATAGACAAAACATATTCCCATGAGCGACAACACCTGAGTAAAAACACTAAGGATAAGTAGCTGGTCCATCAAGGAAAAAGACTATTCAGAAAACAGTGTGATAATCTTTTTTCCTTACTGAGTGCTGATCTGCTCAGATGTGCGCATGTAAAAGTGCAGTTAAAAAATATAGAAAAATATACTGTGTGGCAAGTATAGTATTTCTGTAAATCTTCCATATATCATTTTGGGCCATTTTGAGCTTTTTCATTTTTTTGTATCTCTACCAAAGCAAGCCAATGCCTCCCCCATTCTGAGCTCACAAGACACAATCACAGTCCCTAAGAAATTACTAATTATGGGGAGCTCCTTTTTCCATTTGAATTTTTTCCCCTAGAAGTGCCTCTGAACTTCTAGCTGCTTAAAACATTACTTATTATATAATGCCATTATATTATATAATATTATTATATTATGCCTTATGATAAGTTCAGTGGTTTATGGTACATTTGACACCCCTGTTCAAGCATGTTCCCAGCTTTGGTTACATTTTTTATTCTCATTGTTATGTCATCACTGATGCTGTTCTTTATATTAAAAGTATCATTGGAGTTTTACCACTCCTTTTCTTTGTCAGTGATATATATATAATTATGTTTTATGATTTCATAAAAATGAATATATGAGGTTTGACGCATAATTATATCCCCATGTTCAGTTTTACACATCTAGGTTATTTTCAGTATGTGCAATTTCAGCTGTAAAGACAATTTTCTCAGAATACACGGTGATTATACAGGTGGCAACTGTTCGCTTATTTAGTGTGACAGGGTGTGTATTTCCTTTGTCTTATGTTGCCCTTTATGAAACAGCCAATATAACTTATGGCAATGATACGATAATAGTGAGGATGATTGCGATGATCACAGCATCACAGAGCACAATGCAAAGTGTAAAAAAAAAACAAAGTAATGTGAATCCAACCCCAAAAGTTTTCTGTCTGCAGTTCAAACTAATGAGCACTTCCAAGGAGATGTCATAACAGCAGTCATTAATAATTTATGTACAGCATGCAACGTTTTATTTCCCTGCATTTTGTTCTTGTCAATACTCATTTGCAGCTCTGTTGAGGTTTCCATTTTTAGCCTACAGTAAGTAATCCTGTTTATTCAATTTTAAGCATCGCTTTGTTTTCAGCTGTACATGGAATAATCTTGAGCTGCATTTAAAGTGGAAGCATTGTTTTATTAGTCATGCCATTTGGGTCAATATTTATTGATTTTTTTTAAAGATATGACATTTATTTTGAATAGAGTGCAGCTACCAGCGTAGTCTTTATGCAGAGTGCAGAGGGAAAGAGAAGTGTGAAATGCTTTGCTGTCAGTTTTTTTTGGCAGTCTGTGAGAACATACTGTAAGAAACACTGGGCTTCTAAGTGTTAAGCGTGACAGATCAAGATTGTGATAAGTCATACCCACAACAGTTACCATTACCATTCCCTCGCATAGGATGAAACTTAAGCAATGCTCCTGTGGAAATTGGGTCGTTACAGGAAAGGAGAGACGAGAGCAGCTGCACTGATGGAAGTGCCGGTGATTTCACGGCTGCCAGTGCTGAGAAGTACCTACTCAGTTTCCTGACCAGTCAAAACACTGAGCCACTCTTATTTTGTTCTCCGAGTCACTACAGCAGGACTCCTCAGACATTTACATATCACAGACCCCAGACAAGGACAAATTAACCCACTTTGCTGCAACTGCTTTAGCTTTACATCTCATGTGGGAAAATGTGTATTGTTTTAGATGAAGTCTTGAATTCCAACTATGGACACAGGGAAAATATAATTCACATGGATTTTTAACCAGAAATATTCACTCAACTCACTATGGAGAAAAAACCCAACACTGCTGCATTTTCCTCTTGATAAGGTCGTGACTTCTGCATTTGTATTGTATTTATCAAGATATGATCTTAATTAAAAAAACGTAACCTTTCCAGTGTTACATGGGTGCTTTTAATTAAAGAAGTTAAATAGAAAAATAATGCAAAAGCAGCTTCTTTTACTTCTCTTGTTCATGATTGTTTGAGAAGCTAAACGAAACAGCAAAATGCACAAAAAATAAATGAGATATAGATTGGTTTTATTTATAAGCGAGGTCTTGTCATTTTATGAGGACAAAAATAAAGCTGTCAAATGTTGTCAAAGACAAACAAATGAGGTTTTAGCCATTGGCAGAACTTATAGGACACAAAATGAGTCTTTTGTGAGTTCTCCAGATGTCTCACCTTGCAGAAGAGAGGTAGCTGTTGTCACGGTTTCTGGGACGCCGTCCTTGCTGTAAATGGACTGGAGGAACTCTGGAACGCAGTCATTTTCATCAACAATAACAACTCGTACCTGAGAGAGAATTGGGAAAAGAGAGGAGGAGATTAAAAGATAAAGAAAGGAATTAAAAGACAGACAGAGACAGGGAGGGAGTCAAAGAAGGGAGGGGCGATAGCATGAGTAAGAGACATAAGGTCACACCTTCACCACACAGATTCTTCACTCAAATATGGCATAAAAGACATAAAAGACATAAATTCCCATCATAAGTGGTCATAAATTCCAGGGGCTTTAAAATCTTGAAACTGTATCGACATGGTGTGATATTTTCATCTGTAGTATTTTGCTTCAAGGATTCCTCTGTTGAAAGCTCCACAAATGAACACCAAATCTTGTTTGTGTCATTTAGGTTAAACTGCTATATGCCCGAGACTGCCTCAGGAAAAAAAATGCAAAAATTAATCTCTATCAACACACAACTGGAGCGTGTTCCTCAACTCAGAAAAGAAAAAAAAAATCTTAAAAAGAATATAAATTAGAATAGAGTTTCTACATTTCGGCTCCCTCACATGTTTTCGTAACGCTGTTACCGTATCTATATGTGCTAAAACTGCCCAGGCAATCACAAGTGGAAAAGCTGGAGATTAAAAGTCGCACTGGGTTGGTGTTATGAAAAATTTTAAATCTGGGATTACTACTTCAGGCACCGTCCGGAATTGGTTTTCTTTGGGTCCGGAGTCATTTTCATCTGCAAGTCACCCAAATTAACCCAATCCCTAACGAAAGGGAAGCCTCATCCCAACCTTTTCCAAAGGCATGCCCTGACCCCTTTGCTTTATTTGCCCCTCCTCCGTGAGGGAGCTGCTGCAGAGTCGGCACTGTGGTCTCTTCAGTAGGTCAGCAGAGAGTGCAGGCTTGTGCAGTTTTTAGAAGCCCTGAGCCAACACATGGGAGAAGATCGGTGTGCAAAGATGAATGTGTGTGGTGTGTATGGAGCATGTAGGTGTGTTTGCACGCGAGACATTAATGCGGTTCCGTTTATTAGGGACATGAAGGCAAACACAGCATCTTCTACCAGATGTTGACTGCCTGCTTGCAGCAGTCAGGAGGAATAAATACAGACATGGGCCACTCTCTGACACACACACACACACACACACACACACACATACAGTGAGCGGTGTGTAAATACCACTGGCTTTTAGGTAAGATGAAGTTCTGTAATATCAGTTAATCCTTCAGCAAAGATCAGCTTCGAAGCAATGGACAGCAAAATAAAATCTGGCCATGTCAACTCCCTGAGGTGATTTGTGTGTATTTGCCAGTGACTGTTAATCTTTGCTTGCCTGTGTATGTGTGTGTGTGTGTGTGTTTGTTTGCATGGCAGCATGAGCGAGCCTGTGTGCCAGTATGACGGCAAATGGCAAGCGTTCGGCAAGATATATGAACGTACAGTGTAAGTGTGAACAAGGCTTAGGGAAAGCAAGATTGAATGAGAGGAGAGGGGAATTCAGGCGTAATACAGTAAGATGAGCTCAAACACATGCACATAGGGGTGCTCGCACACACACACACACACACACACACACACACTTGGGTCGGCTGCAGGCAGGTCTCAGGCTGGTTAGGTAACTAATGGTGCCGATGAGCTATCACTCCTGGAGGGAGAAACTTGGAAACTACCTGCAAATTAAAGTCATGCTCAGTGACTCCAGTCCACACAAATACACCACCTCTGTTCACTATTTTGGCAGACGGAGAAAGATTTCTGAAAAGCCAAATAAAATCAAAAAGCAAAAAAAGGACAGCTACACAAATTGAAACGGCGGCACCGTTTCTACAGTCTTCCCTGGAAAAAAAAAATTAATGTTGTCATTTCTTCCAACTATTAATGCTATAGTAAACTTCAATAAGAGAAAGAGGGGAAATGGAGAGCTTTAACTTATGAGGCGCTGGCTTACCGGCTCAACATGTTTACGAAAAGGAAGCAAGTCTGATGCTTACACGCCTATCTCCGGATAAAATAAGCAGCTGAGCTGTCTGTCATCATTATTAGATTTACAGCAAGTGTCTCCAATTTAAGAGGCCTCAAGAGATCTGCATTCATGCCTGTAATCATCAAATTCAACATAATGAATACAATCAAAAGACCATTTGAAAAGGTACATTTCAGCATTGTCACAGGTTGTCATTGGTTGTTGCCACTCTCAGGAGGGTTGGTCTTATGTATTATTAGACTGCCTGAGGGTAGACATCAGAAAAGAGAGCAGGAGAGCAGAGATACGCTTGAGAGGGGAACAAGTGGAGCTGTGGCTGAAATCCAGCTTGCAGCGAGCTCACATGTGTTTCGGGAAAGGCCTGTATCCTTTTCTTGTTGATTGGCTACCAGAGCATTCTGTATGTGTGGATAGTCAGCAATGATTTTGTTTTTTTCACCATGACAAATTCAAAAAGTGCAACATGCATAACAACTGGAGACAGTGTCTTGACTCAAAACGTAAATTAAAGATTTTCTGTTGAGGCCAAGAGAAGCAAAAGTCTATAGTCTTTGGATCCAGGAGTCCAACAACTTAAGCCCCATCCTCATCTGGGCAAGTCAGTCTTCTAAAATCCACAAGAACAGGAGCAAGACAAGAACAGATCCAGTTCAGTCAGGCTTTTAAACTTCATGGTACTGCGTGTTCAGCTATCGCACGCCATCCAAAATAGGCCATAACAAGGCACAAGAGAGAATGCTTCACCAAAGATTTTTAACTAGAGGCTAACATTTATGCTTATATGTGCTATTGTACATAGAACAGTTATTGCACCTTTAATTGCCAGCTGCTAATTGGGCAAGTCGAGCTGAGGGCTTGACAAGGACAGCAAAGTCAGGGCTGACAAGGTTGAAATGAATGAAAAAGCGTTAGAAAAAGAACTGCTTAAGTTTAACTGTTGTTGGTAATAGTTATTTCACAGGGGTGTGCTACAAGCCCAGACATAAAAAACCTCAGTTTAAATGCAGCTGTGTAAATGTGCTGCATTCCTAAAATGTTTCTTTTATCCAAAGAATGTTGGAATCCATTTGTGGTTATTTCAGATAAAAAAACAACTAAGTCCTATGAATGGATAAATCTGACAGAACTGTGATATCTGGAGGGACAAAAATGTTGTAACTATCTACAATGATCTCAGATTGTACAAGACAGACTGCGGTCTATAGATGTAGGAGGAAGGAAATTGTTGACACATTCAGCAAACTGTACAATATGTACTGAATGTGTATAAGTGGCTCCGTGCCAAGGAAACAACATTATACTTAAAAGCCCGAAAACATTCAGCACAGCTTTCTGGTTATATAATGTTTGTATATAAGTTCTTCCAACCAAAATCACAAGGACTTCGTATATGGACAGGTTTGTGAAAATATCTTGATTACATTTCAAACTATCTGCTTGGTTAGTTAAACTTATTCTGCCCCCTTGAAAGCAATGCAATTCAGGAAAAAAAATCAGCAGTAAAAACATTTGCCTCAGATTTTACTGTGACATTGTCTTTTGCAGGTTTGCCACAATGGCTCGGGGAGTTACTGTGCCATCACATCTGGACACTTTTGTTCAGAGAATATCTGTTAAACACTGAGATAACGATACCATCAACATGTGGTGTGAACACTGTTTTCACGTGAACTTTATGCAGTTACACAAGTAAACAAACTACAAAAGTTATTTCCTGCTGGACAATGACACTTGATGACAAACATGCTTTTAGTGAAAGGATTAAAGGATATTTTATTGTATGATTTCCACTTACATTTTTGCATTACTGCTATCTGTTGACCAATTGTTGTTCACCAATTTTGATATTCTAAAAATAAAACTATGAACACAAAGAACATTCTTACTTGCATTTAATCTGCCATCACGTGTTGCTGAAATGTTGGTGTGCAACAGATTGTACAATGTCAAAACAAACGAAACATCAGACCCAATGCAACATTAGCTTCCTCTGGATCATGTGGGAGTCCCAGTTCAGTTGGTGCACCAAAAGGACACTATGTACAGTATTTTTAACAAGGAGAGTATGAATAAAGTGTAAATGCAGTATAAATATTTAAACATTTGGATGTGCAGTGTGTGTATCACATCTTGTCTACACCACACACTAAACCAATAAACCACTTAAAGCTTTGTTGTAGCCATCCGGCCCTCCATTATCCTCTCAGTTCAATTCAATCTCAATGTGATGTAATGACTTATACTGTAATTCTGTTCAGGAGGCAGCAAAGAGCAAGTATAGAGGCATTAAAGCTAATATAAAGCACAGAGTATCTGTAAAATGTTTACCCTGTCAACAAGATGAGCCTGCACAGCATTACTTTCCACTGCTGATCAACGACACTGAAAACTGAAAAAGCATTGGCCGGTAAAATGTCGGAGACAGAAGTCGGATTTCACAATATAAAACATATTCTCTGAGGCTATTTGAGTCATTTCAAATGTATATCCGCTTCTTTCTAGAATGGTCTTAAAAATTAAAATTAAAATCATATATCGGTGCTTCACAGGCAGCGTGATTGGTGTTCAGCATACACACGTCATTGTTTCTATCTGCTGGTGTTAAATTGCAGATAGAGAGGCGGCTGTGGGGGCAGAGGTTGCAGTGTCTGGAGGGTGCAGGCTTTTCAGCGCTGATGGCACTGTACATGTGGATGTTCAGAAAGCTTACCCAGGCTCCAGAGGGCAGGCATAGGGCTCAGGAGGGTGGTTACCCAGGGCAGGAGTGGGGGGCACACTAGGGCACATACCAACTACCTGCCAATTCTTTTCTTTCATTCTTTCCTTCTT
>JBAJHX010000001.1:12551431-12568656 GCA_037176925.1 Amniataba percoides
CTGCGTTGCTGTGTAGTCCATTGGGACCCAGAGTGGAGCAGTTGAGGACAGATGGTTCAGCAGGACATGTTTTAGCCTGAGGCCAGAATAATGATGGAAACCAGACCAGATGCATCAATGCCTGGAGCGGTCAGCCGCTGTTCTCTCTCACTTCCTGACAACATGAGGAAGTCATTGGGAATTCCAGAGCACTCATTCCAGACAGACAAGTCTATTTGGGTTTGACTGAAGACAATGCTGATGCTTTAAGACTTAAACTGGACACAAACAGTTGTCTTTGAAGTTGATTTGCTTTTTACAATTCAGATTAACGACACCCCGTAACGACCCATGTATCACTGATGAGTTCAAAATGGCTCTCGTTAAAAATAAGAAAGAGACATGAATCAGTTATTTTAACTGCAGCATTCACTATTACCAACTATTACCATCCAGCTGTGTATCGATACAAATCAAACCTAACAGGTTTCGAGGCCCAAATGCATGTCCAGCTCAAGGGTGTGTCAGAGTAGTTTGAGATTTTACAACCACGTGTACATTTAAATTTTTTATTTTATTTATTTTATTGTGACAATAGCTCACTAGCTTGTAAAAAGAGGAGATCAGAGTCAGTTCTGCTGCAGGAAAAAAAAAAGTAAATGATCATCGTACTGGTAGCAGACTTGTTCATTTGAAGACTTGTCAGATACTGTTTGCGGCACTTTGCGCAGCCTGCGTAAGACTTGACATAGACAAAAATCTCCACATTTGAAGACAATTCAGACGCTGAATTTGACAGTGGAAATGTTTCTCAGAAATCACACACACACACACACACCTCTGCTGCGCTGCTCATGCTGTCCAGGCCCTCGCTGGCTCGCACCAGTAGCAAGTAGCGATGCTGGTCGCTCTCGTAGTCGATAGGGCGGGTCAGGCTGATTTCACCTGTCTCTGCTGAGATGGAGAAGAGACTGCTGGGATTGATCAAGAGGCTGTAGCTGATTGTTTTTTTCTGGAAGGACACAGCAGGTGTGACCAGGAAGCTGGGGAGACACCGGAAAAAAAAATATACAGTTAACTCAATTTGAAACACAGACTGGTGTGGAGGAGTATAGCTTTGTGTTTACATGAAGGTCTTCCAGATATTTTTGTATGTTAAAGTGGTGTTCTGTAGAGTAGAGAGGTTTTTTTCCACAATGGGAAGTAAACAACTAATAACCTAAAGTAAAGAACCTGTAGGGCTTCCATTGTTTCTATTGCATGCTGCAAACACTAATAAGCCTTGAAAAAACACCACAGCTTTAGACACACACCATTAAAAAGGCTACACAAAGTACCTTGAGTAAGTATACATGAATAAAACTGACTTGACAAAGACTAACATCTAAGACTAAAATTTTTAAGTCGCATATGATACATCTTTTTTCATGTTTAAAATAATGACTACCATTGAATTAATAACAGGGTTCTCCTTCTGTAGGAAGTTGAGGGAGTGAGAAGGAACGAGTGAGACCAGCACCAGACCAGCTCTCGGCCTGCGCTCCGGTTCGCCTCCCTGGGGGACAGGCCGACTGTCCCAAAGGACACGCCAGCAGCTGTCAGACCCGCTCTCTCTGCTCTGTGCCATCGAACCAGCCAACCGCTTGATTCAGCACTGAATTAGAAATCAATGGGGTGCAGGGTGAAATATCTGAAAGCGAATTGGCTGCAGGATGCAGCACGAGCATTTCTGTTTGTGTTTTGCAGCAACAGCCCACTACTGGTGAGCAAAAATGTTCAACACAGAAAACATCAGATAATCATGAGGATAAACACATGAAGCCTAAAAGTGTAATTCATTTGGATTCTGTAGAACCTATGGAGGAGTGGCTGACAATAACTACCCCTTTATTTAAGTTACGGGTTCTTAAGTTCCTGTGGTGGAACAGGCCTAAAAAAGAGCCAAGCAGAACAAACCAGAGCTGACTAGAGAAGAGATGTACACCTGTGTAAAGTAGACCACGGAAGATTACACTGAAGGGGACTCAATGATAGACGACAGGAGAAGATTTGTGTTTCATACAACAACGTGGACTGGAATGGAGTAAAGAAGGATGGACTCAGTATATGTACTGTTGTTCTTTGCAAATAATCCACATACCAAAACTAATAATAATCTGGAGAACAAAAATAAATCAGTACGCACTGTGATCATATATTGTAACAATTCTATTTATAAACAATATATGATTGAAATGTCTCGAAAATATCGAGGAGTCCCTCAAAGTCAAGTAGAGCAAGAGAGCAGATAAGAAGTGAAGGTAAATTCTGGTGTCTGAGAGCAAGGTGAAGAGTGGAGACAAGTGCTCTACAGTAAAGTCGAGTTCAGTTCTGTTCAGAGTGCCCAGCAAAGCAGCAGAGTACAGTAAGAGGGTTAAGGATGGGGGCATACAGGCGTAAAATGTTGAGTTATTTTTTAGACATGCTACTCAACCCCTACACGATTTCCCTGATGAGGTCAGTGTAAACAAAGTGGAAGATTGACTTTATTGGTCTGCGAAAAAGTGTCAGTTTTTTGGCAGACCGAAGCTTGAGGGTGATGATGAGAACAAACCAGGGACACTGCTCGTAACTGTACAACCTTCATCTGAGGCTGTGTGTGGTGTGTTTGTGAACAGATTCCCCTTATGCATTATAATATGTAGGGGCATGAAGGAATGTATATGTGTGCGACCTGCATACCTAAACATCGATCTCATATGAACAGTGTAGAGAGCGTGCATCACATCCATCATGGACCACTGCATCCTTTGTTATGCTATTAGAATACAACACTGTATGTGTGCGTAAATCAATACTTTAAGGCAGGTCTTTTACTTTTGTGCTGCACATTATACATGCTCAAGGCCAAATGTGCCATGCTTGTAATATAAACATCTAATTTGCAGTATGTAAAATGGGAAAATGTGTTTGCACAACCAGAGAAAGAACATTAGGAATAATAAACACGCCGTATATACACATCAAATGTGGATGATGAATTAATCTTCAGTGAACCTGCATACAATATGACTACTGTATACTTTATGTAGGTAAATTCATTAAGTTTATAATAATTCCAAAGATAAGTCCTTGTTTGTGTGTATGTGTGAACTCACGGCTGTCCTTCAGGGGTGTTTTCGGGTATAGCGATGGTGAAGGAGGCGTTGGTGAACTGCGGCGGTCGTGCTCCAGCCACCACGGAAACAACAGCTGGGGCGCTTCGGCCTCCGAGCCGGTCAGCAGCCACCACCGTCAGCAGATACTCCCTGTCCCGCTGCAGAGGGAGGCCTGTAGTTCGGACCTGTCCGTTCTTCCTGTCCACTTCAAAACGACCATCACCACCTGCAGATAAAAGGAATGTATCTGCTGACTGGACCGGCATTTGCAGAACATATGTATACTTGTTTGTTTTTCCAATGTCAGGCCAAGACAGGCCAAGCTCTCCCCTTTAAGGAAGGTTGCCCTGTAGGTGACTTATTATACATTGTATAGCTGGAAAGGTAACAGATGCGAGCAATCATTTCACTTTAAAAGTTGGTTGTAGCTCCCAGTAGTCTATAAGTGCATTTCATTTTTTAAATTTTTTTTCTCCAGTTGACAGCTAGGTAACTGAAAAGGCAGCAAAACACCCTTTTGGTTTTTTGGAACAGCTAAAAGGATAAACAGTTTATGATTTTGTTAAATAATGTATGTAAGCTTCACACCACTGGAACAGTGGTTACATAAACTTCAAAAGAAACCATGTACCCCCTTCAAGCAAAATGATGGATAAGATACGGAAGACCAACACATTAAGATCAAGATCTCAAAATGAAAATAATACACAGATGAAACTGATGATACCGAAGGAAACATTGAGAAGAGATGACATTTTTTGATAGCTGTAGATGAAACGGATATTAGCAGAATTGGGTAAGAGTGTTCTCACTAAAATATTAAACTATAAACAAATAAACTATAGTGATGCAAGAAATTATGTCATTAAGTGAGTCTGAGTTGATCTTGATCCTTTTCTTCCAAAATATTTTTTCTGTGGCTTCATTTTGAAACGGCTCTCAGTGTAAAAAAAACAGGAGTGAACAGTGAGACACAGCTCAGAGTCAACCAGTGTAAAGGGCTGCACGGAGAGCGGCTGTGTAAATACTGCTGCCTTCAAGAGCTGTCAGAAATATGGTAAATGCACGCTGAACATGCGCGAATACAGTGATAAATATGACTGGACAATCCATTTTCCGAGTTATTGGGATGTGAAATGTAAAGACGGAATTCAGAGAGACAGAAACTTGGATGTTAAAATTCATGAGTTGTATGTAACATAACAGGGTAGGAGAAGACTTTCATCCAAACTGCATCATATTTACGAATGTTATGGCTTCTGAGTCAGTAGGATGCTTTTCATCACACAGTTCAACCTTAAGAAAATAATTAAACCAACATCTATTTAAACTTGAAAGTTTAGTCTAGGCCCAAAAATCAATGTTTGTTTTTGTTAAAATCTCCAATGTCAGTTCATTCTCCGTCACCCACATGGGGAAAATTGGAATCGTGTCTCTTTACGGGCAGTGGTTTAAAAAACATTCCAAATAAGGATACAAAATCATTACATGGCAGAAAAATAGAAAGGCAATTACTTTGCATTGTGGAGAAATGAATTACATAACACTGGGAAATAACTTTGTGTGCATGAAATACTTAGTGGCTCAGTAGAGGCTCAAATTTCAAGGAACAACAGAAACAGGCCGGATTCAGCTTCTTATAAAACATTTAGAAAGTGTTGATCGTGATACGTTTCCCCATTTACCACACACACCACTGATGAAAGACTCAACTAAATCCAAGAAAACTACTTTTTTTTTCTTTTGGAAAATGTTGAGGGGGCAAGTGTGTACTTTCTAAATTTAAACACTGAACATCATTGAGGCTGATATGTTAAGCCTTTAGATTCCAAACCTGGAGGTGATGCTTTTCACAGGTTAAAAATTCTTTGTCACTGTCTACATTACATTACACCTTTTAATTTGCCATTGCAGAAAAAACACAGGAATAAAGAATTAATATTTCTAAGTGCCAGAGTATGCTATATATGTGAACTAGCGTTTGAACTGAGAACTCCTACCCAAACCTTCAGGTAGAGAGCCCATTTTTTAAATGAAACATGCAACAAAATGACCTACCATCAGACAGGAAGTACTCCACTTCTCCATTGTTGCCTTCATCCCCATCCTGAGCGTAGAGCTTGTAGACCAGCGTGCCTGCAGGAGCGTCAGGGGAAACCACGGCGAGGTATGGAGCAGGAACCATGCTCCACTCTGGGACATTGTCATTTACATCCGTCACGGTCAACTCAACTCTGACCAAGTACCACTCTGGACCTGAAAAGGGATTAACAAGGAGGAGATGTCAGTTTGGAAAAGTAGGAAGGTTTAATGGTGGTGACTGGCAAGCTTAAGGCAGATGTCTTGTTTCATAGGGTTGTTGAACAGGGAATAAGATTAAACTTTAGGGACAGAGCATTGAAATCCGCAAAGAGCTGGCAAAGAATCAAATCAATTTGTATGCTTACAGCGAAGGTCTTATGGTCCTGTTGGATCCATAACTTAGCATGCTAAAGGTTTTCTCAAACAAATTTACAAAGCCCCAGCACCTTTTCCAGAGGAGCAAACTGTGCCAGCAGTTGCCTAGTGTTTCACTCCAGCAGCCGGCAGTAGATACGAATTGGTTAAGGTAGCAGTGCTCACCTTTAATAAGGGAAGAGAGGAAATAGTTTACAGAAGTCTAACAGCTTTCCTGATTAAACTTACATACTTTTTCTTTAGTAACATTTTCGCAGGACATTACGCAGGACTTGTAACAGAGTTTTTTTTACAACTTGGTAGTATTGTTTCTGGATTTGAGTCCTTCCCTCACCACTGTTCTCTTCTTTGTAACTGCTCTCATTCAATTACGCCGGTTTCTATTCAACTGTCATCTCCATCTGTTTCTCCAACAAACAACGGAAATATGGCGGAGAAGAAACTGAAAGGAGGTCATCTCTGCAACTCAACTAGTAATTATAATCAGTGATGCGCTATGTGCACCCGTAGTAAACAGCAATCATATTGACACTGGCAAAACACTCTGAGGTCCCACACAGACCTCATCGGTACACACACACACACACACACACACACACAAAAAGGCGGCATGTTTTCGGGTCGCAGCAGGAGCCGAGGAGTAATTTCAGGTCTGGAACCAGGGGATTGCACTCAGTTGTGTCAGTTTTGGTCCTTAATGAAAAAAAAAAACATTTGACTCTTATTTGGAATGATTTTATAACAAAATGGCACCACTGCAATTGTCCTTTACTTATTTACAGTTTGCTGAACTGCAGTCACAATGATGAATTCTCTCCATCTTTACGTTTTACGTTCTCTGGCTGGAAGTAGTGAGATGAGAAAATGCCTTTGAGTGTGTGTGTGTGTGTGCGAGACTGTGCAGTAAAATGGTGAAAGGTGTACCCGCAAGAGGACAGCAGAAATGGAAATATGCTCAGAGTAAGAGCTCGCTATCAAGGAAAATTGAGCACAGTAAGAGAAAACAGCGAGAAAAATAAGACTTGAGTGTCGCATGAACGGGATTAAGAGTGAAAGGCAGAGGCTGAGAAATGACCCCGCGGTTGTTATAGAAACAGCAGAACAACGAAAAGTGGAGGGTGGAAGAATTAAGAGTAGAAAAAAAGGAAGCAACAAGAAAGAAATTGCATAAATCAATAGCATTAGGGAAGAGAGGGAGCAGAGGGAAGACAAACATAAGCGGACATCAAAATTAGACAGAAGAGCGAAATTAACCAGCCACGTCTTCCCAAAAAAAATTATAGCGCTGCACTTGACTCTGGGGTTCAACCAATGTATTTGCTGATGATCTCTCTCTCTTTCTCCCTCTACGTCTCCACATCTCTCCCTCTCTCCGTCTCCCTTCCTCCCCGTGGTCGTAACAGATTCAGAATTAATTGGCAAGAGGACAACGCAGCTTTGGGGAAGAAGGGACGGCATTACCCAGATAATAAATCACTGGGCTAATATACAGAGCACTATGCCAAAATGCATCTTACAGACGCACACACTCACACACCTTTCTCACTAATAACGATCATCAGTGGATTAGTGGCTAATGAAGGACCATTGAGAGCTACAGCTTGGTGCTATTGCCATCCCTCACACTAATGCATCTCACTGGATCTAATGATATGTTGCGAATGCTAGAAACAGTGGGACTCGCGACTGCAAAAGGCGCTACAAAAGCCTTATCCATGCCCACCGACCTCATTTGCTCCGATAGGTTGCAATCCAAGTAACGCTTCAAGTTTTCTCCTACAGCACTTTGTTATCCTGTTCTCAGAGCACATACAGCGTGTGCAGAGTCCCGATTCTCATCAAGATCAAAACAGAAATTGTGGTCTAGGTTGGATAAAAGTTGTAATTTTCTATTTCAAAGGTTCACAATTTTTTTCAGCTCTGCCTGCCTTTGGTAACTTACAAATTTTCGCACACCTTTTCTCAGATTTTGACATTTTTGTCATAGAAGGAAAAGCACAGGTGGACAAGATAATTGTAGCGATGACTCCATTTCAGTTGTTACCGCAGTTCAGTGCGGTAGATAATGATACCAGTCAGTGTTTGAAAATTCAAAAGGCCCCCTGTCTATTTAACTCTGGTTTCACATCTGATTTTTTTTCAGCTGGTCATACGCACTGCAACCCAACAAATAATTGTACTGGCTCATATGTTGGTACAGTTTATATATAAAAAAATAAAAAATTCAAGAAACTAACCCAGCTAGCCCAGAAAAAAAGAATCATGTTGTTTCATTACATTCATGAAAAAGTCCTGTAACAATCAGAAATTTACCTGCTTTTCCTCAGCTATTTGCTTCATTGAATTCAAGGAGTGACCAGAGATATCAAAGCGGTGGCTGCTCTTTTATAACAATTGATGAATGAATATGGTCCTAAGGTACATATTTTCATATTGCCAAATCGTAGTACATAGCATTTTACTACAATCTTTTAAATGTGATTTTTATTAGAAATAACCGATATCTTGATAAGGGATGGGTTTTTCAGGCTTCTGTATTTCAGTTTTTGAACTGGTTCCTGAGTCTGCTTAATATTTTCACGACAATGACTAAGACCATTATTTGATTTTTAAAATTGTTCCTTATAAAGTTTGTCAGTCGACCAATCGATCTATCTGTGAGGCTTCAGGGTCACAATAAAGAAGCTAATCTAGTCAGTAAAGCCAAAGAGAAAAAGGTTCAGTGACTATTGTAGTATCTTCAGTAACTTCAGTAATGTAGCGAGGTAAAACTGATGCTGTGGAGCTCATAATTTGTGGCATGGATCATTAGTTGATGACGGGAAGCTTTTCATAGGTTATGGCTGCAGTTTCTGGCCTCCAGTGTGAATGTTTGACACTTCATGCAACTGCATGTTGGTGGGTTTTGATTATATTTCTTTGTCAATTCTTTGTATACTTTTTCTGTTGAATTTTGGTTTTCTGCTTGCAGCTCGTGTGTCACTCCATTGTTTGCTGTAATGTCCACCCATGGGCTGCTGTAACTGAAATCAGTGAGCAGCATGTAGGCTGTGAGCTTCTCCCGAACTGTTTGTTGGTCACCTGGAAACAGCACTGATGGTGACAGATGGTGTGGTTGATCTCTGACTTTTTACTGATTGCTAACGAACTTGCCTGCTTGTGCTTAACTCTTTTACTGAACCAAATCATATTTATTTTAAGTTTTAAATTTTTAACACCTTGCTACTTTCTGTATGCATGTGTCGAGCGATGCGTTGCAGCTGCTGTCTGTGGCACGTGAGATCTGGCTTTTCTGCTTTTTCTTATCCTATTTTACCCATCCTTACTTCACAATGGAAACTATACTAGTAATTGAAAAATGTTACAAATGTCCTAGGAAATATATGTGTAATATGAATATGAAAATCCGATTTGAGTTCTGATTATGACTCACATAGGTCACATACTTTACTTGAAGAAAAGCTTCCAGCCAATGCTAATGTTTCAGTTAACCAGTGAATGAGCTCTCAAACCTTTTGAAAAGTAGATAAAGTGAGCATCAAAGAGCACTGAGAAAAACTCAAATCGATTGCTGAATGATGAGTTTGATCTTCCACGTATTCAGCAAAAAATGATAAATTAAATAAAGTTCTGATTCACTTCTCAGTGACAATGTAGTTTTGCATAAACAGTTTCTTTCATTCTCTCTGGAAAGTACATCCATTATGGTTCGTCTTTCTGAAGTTCTTGTCCTCAAGCAGCCGGTTATTAACTGCATGCTGCCCTCTTTTTTTGCTGCATATCACAGGTTAAAAACCCAGATAGTGACCCAGCCTGCACTGGAGTTTTTGGCCCATGCAGGACTCTAGTGTATATAAACCTTTCTGTTACACTGCTGCAAGCATCTGTTAGCACTATAGCAAATGTTGACGGTGGGTCTCCAGGGCTTAAAACCTGAATCTTATCTGAGTTAAAGGACTAAATCACATGCACATGCATACACATATCCGCTCACATTGCTCATACTTTGAACTGTGTGTAATAGTGAAGAGAGTACAAGCAGAGACACACACTGGAGTACACAGCTGTTTGATCTTACATGTGTTATATAGGCTCTTTGAGAATGATAAAGCACACATAATAAAGCACCACTTCAGTTTGTGCTTTTATGCAGTGAAGTGCAGTTACTATTCCTGTGGCATCATTGTCTTTTCTTTTACAATTCCTGGATGTAACTCACACTGATGTTATATGTGAGGATTCTGCACTGTGGACACTATCACAGATGAGGAGCAGCTGTTTTGCTGTGGGCTTGGGCCAGTGGTATAACTTGAATGAAGCCCACTTCTGAAACTTTTTTATGCTAAGTTTAACTTGATGCTTTTTTGTTGTTTGGAAATATAAGTCTAGATCAGTCGTTATATATTATCTATCTACTTGATCCTTAGATTACTTGATATTTTTTCATCATTATGTATTTGATCTTTTGGGTCTGGAATACTGAATTTGCTTTGATGTTATCAGTAGTTATGTTACAAATACTGGAATATGCCATGGAGAGGAAGGAGAAGAGTCCAAACAGAAATAAAAGCATAACATTGCTCATTTTGATTATCTGGGGTTAGATTTTCTGTACTATACTGTTGAAAAATAAGTTCACAAGACTTCATTTATCTCTTTGTTATTTTATCTTTTTGTCCATTTTCTTTGGTTTATTCCTTATTATTTTGCATATGTAAAACAAATAAAGGGTTCAATTGAATTCACTTCACTAACATGAGTAACTGAAGCTTCCAAACCAAAGAAAAAACTTCAGTGAAATATACACACCTACAATACTTGGGGAAAATAGCTATTTGGGGCACTGACTTGGATGAACTTAATGTTTATAAGACCTAGACTAACTAGAATGCTGTTTGCTTGCTGCATGATTAGGTCAATGGTCGATCCATGCATTTTACATAGCTGTCAGTATCAGCTATAATATTCATTATATTCCAGTGATAAGCCTTTAGAAGAGGAGTGAGTATCATCAACATACTACAGTTACAACTCCAATTTTATTCTTTTAAAAGTTGGAAAGGATGCTCTGCCAGACATGTCTGTAAAAGGACTTTCAGGGGTTTTAATTCCACCTGAAAACAACTGGCTAATACAGTATTTATAGCTGCTTTTTACTGACCCTTTTTTTAACCAAAAGAAGGGTGTGGGCAGACAGTCATGCTAGCAACAAAAGAGCAGAAAGAAGAGGAAGCATATGAGACAGAGACAAATAAAGAAAGACGGGATCACGTCACAGCCGGTACATTTCATGGGTACAACCACATAATGTAAAATGGATGTTGAGAAAGTTGATAAAGAGAACCAACAAAAGAGGCAGACTAACACTAAACTGCATAGACTTTATTATTCTTTAAAATTCTGTCCTATTTGTTCTTTTCACAGTAAAAAAGACCTGTCAACAGGGAGATAAAGGGTATGCTGGCTGTTTGGAACGTTAAGGATGATCAGTAAATGTCATTTTGATGGCCCCTTTGTGGTCAAGTGGATTAATGTTTCACACAGTGTAGATGGCTTCTCATTTTTTTTCTGTGAAACTCAAGACAGTCTGAAACAAGACAATCCGACGACGGCCTTGACAGTACAGAGATTCTGCTGTTCTTTATGAAGTACCTATCCCTTCAAAGCAACAGTCAGTAGGATTTGGAAGAGAGAAGCTTTGATTGAAAATTAGAATGAGCCCAACTTTCACTACAGCAGATCTCTAATGCACCTCCCTTCAGTGCACTCAGTTTAATTATTAGCTATTATACTCTTTATTTCATTGCTCTTTGTCTTTTTACATATCTTTAATGTAATCTGTTGTTTTAACATTGCTGGGTCAATAGGTTGTTGAACTTGTGCAGTGAAGCAGAGCCTGTGCATGAGCAGGAGCTGAAGCTCCATCAGATACTCTGTTCTGATGGGTTGCATTTGACATCAGGCTCTCCACCACACCCCTTGGAGCCAGTTCTTTCTTAGCTGAAAAGAAGGCTATCCATCCTCCACCCATGCATAGATTTCTATGGTTTGACCAACGTCACTGTAAAAAGTAAATATCCACTCCTGATTACTGATTCTGCTTTCAGCCCACTTCAAGATGCCACAGTCTTCACCAAAGTGGACCTACGCAGTGCCTACCATCTGGTGTGTATCCACGAGGGAGACAATATTTAAAATCCCCTCTAGGACATTTTGGGTATCTAGTTATGCTGTTTGGGCATAACTGGTAGGTGTGGCTGATTGGGTTTCAAGGTAAAAAACAAAACAAAACACGCATCGCCATATACTAGACTGAAGATATTTATAGCAGTGATAGTGTTAATTCATCACACACCTACCCGCAAAAAATGAAATGTCAGAAAGGTAGACATTATTATTGATTTTAATTTGCATAAAACACATATTTCAGTGTGATTATTCACTTAATATCAGTGTTTTTTGACAAAGAAAATAAAAATAAAACGTAGTGCACAAAAAGCAACTAAATGAAGCTCATTCATGTGCCTGATTGGTGTTTTATAGCTGCAAACAGCACAAATAGGCAGAAAAGCAGGTTCAACAAATTCTGAATCTAACACTAAAGTTCATGATTAAAGCTGATTAAAGCTTGGTTGAGTTAACTCTGAATTTGTTCTGAGTTAAGCAAAAGTGTGACGAGTATAAAAAGCCATCATATTAGAGCTCTGCCACAATTCACCATGGCGACTGGTGAGGAAACAGGTTATCCTACATCACTCCACAGGAGATGTTTTAATACCTACTGATGACTAGTATGACCACATCAAATGCACTGAAGCAGCTGAAAATGTTAGACAAGCTAATTACTAATCCCAGTCTGAGGTGAGAACAGAATGTCATTTAAAGAATATAATTTAAATTAACATAATTAACGTAATGATTTCTATATGACTCTTCACTTCCACTTTTCTTTTGTTGTGTCAAAGGGGAAATTTGCTCTTCAGCAGGTAAAGAAAACAGAGGGACATAGGTACACAGACTCAGGCACAAGAAAACATAATAAAAGACTTGCAACATGTGGAACTCCTCTTTTATAGTCCTTAGCAATTTGTGCCCGGGGAACACTACTGTGCAGCAGCCGTTTAAGCATAAGAGACACTTTTCTTAAAGCTCTACAAACAGTTGTTTTCCTCATATGTTTTGTGTGGCCAGAGTTAAAGAAAAGTCTGGTTGGCAGAGCAATGCAAAGAATTTGCTTTCTGAGGGGGGAGTTGTTTGGAGACGAATGAAGGAGCGAATAGCACAGGAGTGAGTGTGCATGAGTTTGTGTTTCCAACTCTGTGAGGGAGCTGGAGGGTGTCAAAAAGGAAAGCACTCTGTTAACAGCTGATGAATCAAAGACAAACCCTTCCTCTTCCTTGTCCTCCTCTGCTCTCATCCAATGACCCCAATCAGCACCTTTCTAACTGTCTGCAACCTCATTTTCTCAATATCTCTCTCCCCCTCGTGCTCCACATTGTGCTGACAGTAGTGCAGGCATAATGTGGAACTCCTCATTTCACTGCACCCCTCCCTTTCTCTTTCTCTGTCTCTCATTTAGTGTTAACATGCAGCATGAACCATTCAAGTCTTTTAGCCTCTGAAGAAAGGAGTTTCATTATACCTGAAAACACCTGCATGTGTGTGCGTGCCTGTGTCCTTTCTACCCACTCACGTATTTGAATAAGGGAGAAATGGAGTGAGACAAAAAAAAGGAGAAGAAGTAGACAGAGGGAGAGAGAGGCAGAATAGCAAAGAAGGCCAGTTAATTAAATGTCCTCTGTGAGGATTACAAAGGGCTATTTGGCCCTCACTGGTAACTGTTCCATCCATAATCTGTTTAAATGGAAAGCTGCCGCCGTCTTAGTGACTTTGTCACATTTTTACATGGAAATGCCAATTAAACCAGGGGATGAGAGAGAGAGACAGACAGAAAAAAAAAATCAAGCTTTATTTCTAACACTAATTGCAAATGATACAAATGGTTAGCCAATAGTTTCTGTTCATTCTTCCAGCACAGCTACTCATAATTGAAAATCTTCACACTGCCAATATTGTGCTCAAACAAATGCACACACACACCAATTGACATGTACAGACACACAACACATTCACAAAAGTGCAACAGCTAATTCAAAAAGCGATGTAGCCAAGGCAGGGCAAAATCAATTGAAATCTATATCACAATTAATTAGTCACATTTACATCAGTAAAAATAAAGGAAATGAAATTTCAACTGCTCTAATCAGTGGTTATATATTAGCTATGCAGCAGACATGTCATTTAAAAAGACATAAAAACACCACCTGTCTGTGGGTTTATTACCCACATTTGGTTTACTCACATTGTCTCATCTGCATTTCCACACAGTAGACTGTGATGTGAAAGGTGGTGAACAAATTATGGCTTAGTTTGAAAAGAGCCACATATTTCTCTCAGGAGTTGTTGGGGAGCAAAACAGAAATAAAGAAGAGTGACTTGTTAAGTGGACAGCAGCTCCACTCCAAATTAATGCTAATCCTGTTCTGTGTCTGCCGGACTTTGAACGAGCAAACGTGTTCACTGCGAATGTTTAACTTTTCAAAAAGGTGAGCGTTGTTAGTTCAGTTTGTGTTGACAGCTGCTTGTGATGCTTCCTTTCTTGTGACTTATCAAGGAGCACACACACAAACAGATCAGTATAGTATAGTCTTCTCCAAATGTTAATGTGAGATGATTAAACAGCAACTTTTCACAAAATACTTGGTTATGTTCACATGACTAATTGCACCATGATGACCAAGAAACTCGGAGCCAACACCTTGTGACGTTTTTTTGTTACTACACAGCTGAGATAGACACACATACACCCACAGTTAACGCAAAGTGACAACAGAGTGTTGCAAACAGCATGATTATACTGTGTTGCTCTTTTAATTTAAATTAAATGTGCTTAGTTAGTATGCAAAATGCATCCTCTCTTTTTTTCTTCAGGTTGTTATGGGAGACCTGACACAGGTATGTCTCCGCTGACTGAAATTGTTTGTGTTTACTCTCAAACCCATGACATCCCTCTGACAGGCTTTTCATTCGTCATTGTTTCAATGCACATTTACTCAAGTGTGTTCACACAAGGAAAGATGGATTCTTTTTCTTGTCTCCAAGAATGTTAAAAAGGTACCTACTTTAAGGGAATTCATCTTATTTACTGAAAGGACTCAAATAAAGTTGGTTAGAGAATCATCATCATCACAGCCATTTTAACACATTGTCCATTAATTGCATGAACCTGATATTAGCCTCACAAAGCCAATAATTGGTCAATCCCTCCCTGAGATTACTTCCCATCTGGATCTAAGACTGTCTTACCAACTGTGATACCAGCTATTGTTTACAACCTCCACTCTGTCGCTCCAGTTAGAAGGTATTAGCCTTGATATCTCAGGTGACGCAAATCTCACTGTACAACAGGAAGACAATGTGTCCCCTATTTAACAATCTACTAATTACTGAATCCTTTAATTAACCCAGAACAGTCTAGTTCAGGTCAACATATGTGTATGTGTCTATGCATGTGAGTTCAATTTACAGTTCAACTGAGGTAATCTCTATGATCTCCGGCTTTACTAAATCCTATTAAGGTGTGCTGGGATCCAACAGGGATTACAACCTTCTGTATACTGTCTCTCTTACACATTTCCTGACCACGCAGTGGATAGCGGAGTTTACTAGGAAAAGAAATGCAGCATTTTTTAGTAAAAGTTTAAAAAAGCAGCAGCTGTTCAGACGGTGCCAAGTGCTGCGAGGCTGGCTGATGCAGTTGCCATCTCAGACACTGTAAGCTCAAGCCGCATGTTATCCCAGTTGCTAACAGCAAAAATATCAGCTGAGGGGGAAAGTCTTAACCCTAGCCCCAAACTAAAGCTGTTCTTTTTTTTTTTTTAACTTAGTCTAAATTTGAGTTTTGCTTCTGTTTTTCTAGGTAGACTGTTTTTTTGTAATCAAAACTCAAATACATTTTTGAATAGCAGAAAATGTGCCCATACTACCAGTTATTTTTGTTAATAGAAATTTTGTGTTTCAGTTTTCGGTGAGATGGTTACAAAGCAGAGTTTGTAGCAGCAGTCCCTGGTTAAAAACAAGGGTGCTTATTCTATTTTCTTTTTTTTTTCCCCATTAGAGGCTGCTGCCGGGTTGAAGGCTTTTTCGCCTGGTGTGACTCAAACACTGTCTTGCTTTCCAGTCAACTAATTAGTAAATGGATGAAATGTGGGAGAAAATTCTACCAAAAGCTGCAGCTGTACTGGTATATTTCTAAACTTCTATGCTGATAAGGTTTATTTTAAGTCATATAACCATTTTTGTGTGAGAGGTGTCCCGAGGGGGGATTGGGTCTACTAATTATGTCGTTTTTGACTGGTTAGTATCAGCTACACAAATCTTGATCCCCTTCCTACCTGTACACCAATTACAGCGATGGGACTGTTACCTGATGCGTGAATGAGCAAACAGTGAACTGCGGATAGCCTGAAACAAATAAAGTCAGCCAGCATTTTCAGCTAGTGACGTGCCAGGGAGCCACACCAGCAGTTTTTATTATATTAAAAACAAAATGCTACGAATCATCCTTAAACAGAGGTGGAAAATGAACATCTTCTATAGGAAACACAAGAAATTCACACTTAGGTCACACTTAATTTAAAAATGGCTTTTAAGTATATTTGCTAAAACTGTCACTATTTCCTGACAGCCGTACATGAGACAGAATATCTGTGAATAAAAATCAGACTCCTCTCAGACTGAGCAGCGTGGTGGGGAGGAGCTCTTGAGGTGAGCTGGTGTGCACCATAGAGAGAGATTACTCACTCTAATTCTCAAAAAGGAGCCCCTTTACTGGATTTTGAAAATAATAACTTAGTTGCAGCCCTTTTTTGCAACTTTCAATGATGCTTGAATTGCTTTTGTATTTTCAATATTCATTCTAATCCTGGTCAAGTCTGCACTTTGCTGGTGAATCGTCAAAGTCAGTACAACTAAAAATACAACAGAAAAAATGATGTGAAGGTATTGTGAGAAGATCACACTTCGGATAAGTAGCAAAAAAATGACAGTTTGAGTTTTGTCATATGTGATAAATCATGTGTTTAATGCGATCTTTGTTTTTAAAGAATTTTATCTTTTGCTCGTACACATTATGATACAAAATGAAGATTGAATTATTGAAAAATATCCATTTTCTGCCATCAACCTAATCTATTGTATCCCTTCAAGACACACAATAAAGTCGGTGAAATTAGTTTTCATGCCCCTAAGCAACATAATATAAATCTCAAGTCTTGCTATTTGAGCACACAAGGTTTTAATAGAGTCTAGTCCCATAGCAGAGCTTCAATTAAAGACAAAACATGTCCACTGCTGCCCCTCATACCACAGAATCTGCCTCCCTCTCCTCACCCAGCCAACCATTTCATCATGCAGAGCTCAGACATAGTGAAGACACACAGGCCTATCTTAGATAAATATGCTGTAGTGCTGAAGAAAACAAAGTATACTAAAAAAATAATCTGGCAACTCTAAATTTTGTTTAACCACTTAACCCTCGGGGCGATTTTATGTGATAAATTTATGCTAATGAAAATTGATAAAATATGATTT
>JBAJHX010000001.1:12568756-12592301 GCA_037176925.1 Amniataba percoides
TAAAATATGATTTAATAAGTTATGGAATGTTACTACAAACCCGCCGGCGGGTTTTGACAGTTAACTGGTTAAAGATGATGTCAATGGAGAATTATAGTTTATTCATTTGAAATTGACATGTTTCACGTGTATGACCGTGATGTGTACGCCAGCAAAGCTTTGATCTAAAATACTCTTTTGAGTTTTTTGGTAACGTCCTGGACCACACTGTGGATTTATTCAATTACAGTCTTGCCATATCTTAGACGACACAGTTTGACTACGCAGTGTTCTAGTTGCTGGTTTTGATCTGTGCTGTACCACACTGACTGACTGCTGCACTCACTCACTGGTTGATTTGAATGGTTGTGGCTTAACTTCCAGTGGCCCCAAACAAGTAGCCCATCTCCAGACACTCATAGCAGCAATAAAAGAGATCTGACAGGAAACCAATCGATAACTCCTCCGAATAAAAAAAAAAAAAATTCCTGACCACTCTCTTTATAAAAGTTGTCACTTGTTGGCAGGCTATAAAAACCTAAAAATGAATACGACTAATTAGTATAATGGCAAAAAAAACAGGTCAAACACATCAATTGAGGTTGAGGTAAAGTTTGTCTCAAGCAGCATGGACATGTCTGATTCAGTTACTGTCAGCTGATGGGTCCTCCTTATAAATTGGCTACATTTCTTCCTCTTGGAGCCAAAGATGGAAAAAATCAAAACAGAAAACAAATTCAGTTTCTTGGGAAGAAAACTCTTCCAGTCCAAATGCTTCTGCAGCATATTTAGCAGCTACCTCTTCTTCATTAACAACCTGTTTTACTTAATGAGTTAATCACACACGCCCGCTGGACACAGGAGTCTGCATTTGATTTTGCTGGGCGTGCTTACCAAGCTGTGCCTTCAACCTCTGATGATTAATATGCAACCATTGTTACATGCGTCTCTACCACTCTCATTAACCATCCATTGCGGTGCTATGCTAAGATGTCAGCGTGTCATTAATTTGTTAGTTGTTGATGCCCTGAAATGAAAAATACAGGAGGAATTTTCTGTTAATTGATTGATTAATATATTTGCAGTTAATTTGACTGCTAAATATGCTGAAATAACGATTAACATGTAATAACAGCTCATTAAATGATCATTTTTGAGGTGGCCTAAAAGCTTGATAGAGTGAAGTAAACAGGTGCACCACCTCAATTTAGGCGTGATCATAATTAGTACCAAAAATAATTTGAGAATCTGGAGGGAGAAAGAGTTTTATGTTTTTCTCCTAAGTTTGACCTATACAATAAATCAGGGATCAAAACAGTAGTTAAATCATTTCTGTCAACCACTTTGTCTAATGACAGTTTCATGTTTTTGCTCTTCATGAAAGGATGTGGAAATTGTGATGTTGTATAGATCATTTTAGTTGACCCATTTAATTAAAATGACAACAGAGGACCTCTGTATGCCGTAAGTCACAGAGGTCATCATTTTTCCATCCGTCCATCTTCATGGTTCACAACGAGCAGCTGCATTTTTTTTTCTTTTTTAGATAAAATGAGTTAGATATTATTTCCATATTCTCTCTTTACTGGTTCTCCTGTCAAGTTCTCTCTGCTGATTATAGAAAATGGGAGTTAATTGTTTCATCTCTCATCCGCGCTATGTTCCAGCAGTTGCAGTAGAGGGGGCAGCGAGTCTCAGAGATAATGAGAGATAAAACCATGATGGATCTGGCAAACCTCTTGTTCGGGCTCACTGGGAATGGCAGTTGCAAGCCAGCGTGCTCTATGAAAATATGGACTCCAGTCCAAAACCTTGAGTCTGGCTTAGTTCCATCTGTGCAAAAAAAATAAATGGACTGAAAGAGCAAAGGGAAGAAAAAAAAACAGAATGTAATAGAAACTTGGAGGCAGAGGGAGTGGGAGATGATAAGAAGAAAGAGAGTAAATGATGTGAGTTTATGTGTGTGTCATTATGCTGACTTTCTCAAGGTCCTTTCTGTGTTTCTGTTAAACTAGTAAGTTATTTGTGGTGGACAGTGATACATTTTGTACATGTACACACGCATCTGTGAGGAAAGAACAAGCAAAAGCAAACTGCACATTATTTTTCAAGCTATAAGAATCAATATTTATGTGTTTGAGGTGTTGTGAGGCCTTGATAAGGTAAGTCTTTAACTGTGTGAGTTTACTGGAGTGAATTACGCCTGATATAGACGCCTATTGTCATTAAACGAAGGGCGGTGGTGTGGGTGGGAATGTAGGGGAGGGGGTGTACCTTCGAGTGAAACACCACAACTCCTCCCTTCACTTTTCCACAGCGCCATAATGCCAACAAACAGCTCAGCATGAAAGCGGCTAAACGGATTATTAACCGGATTATTAATGAGCAGGCGTGAGAGGATTAGCCGTGTTGCTTTGAAGTCAATCTGAGGAAGGAGAAATTGACTTGGAACGCACTACCTCTCTTTTCTCTCATTCTCTCCCTCATTTTTTCTTTCCGCTTTATGCTCTTTTTCTATTTTTGAGAAAATGAAAGAGGGAAAAAATAACTTCAGTCACTTGTAAATGTGTTATTCAATGAGAGAACCCATGCCTTAGCGGCAGACTTAGATTCATTTGAGCTGTATAGACAAAACCATCTCAAATGTTCAGGCAGGTATTCATTTTCAGCAGTTACCAAGCAAACTTCCTATCTTAATTCAATTTCTCTTAATTATGCCTCTTTGGTCAGATGGTACTATTCAAACCGGAAGCTATCCTTGAACAGATATGAGATATTTCCACATGAATGACACTCATCGTTTACTGGTTTTGATCATTCAGATTCAACACATTCATTTAGTCAAAGATGTTAAAAATGTCAGTTGTAACAGTATCAAAACCAGCAGAGATATGCTTTACCAAATTTGTATTCTGCTGATATACAAAAATGCACTTCTGGCAGTTTGCTGGTGTTTAAAGCTTTTTTTTTTTTTAAATTCCCCTTTTGAGCTCCAGGGTCAGTTTGCCCAAAATCTAAGAGCAATGTGCATTTCAGTGAGAGACTTGGACAGTTTGTTTGGCAAAAACTAGTTCTGACAGAAAAAGTTATTGGCTGCTTTCTGTGGATTATCAGGAGAAATCAGGACACTGTTGCTGCTGATTTCCCTAAATGAAACTTTTCATTTCTGTGACCTCCTCAGATGAAATACCATACCTCTGTTGTGTTGTTGTAGATCTCAAAGATTGCTATCTTAAAACCTGCACAAATAAAAACAAATCTAACAACAACCAAAATAGTCGCATCTGAAGTCCATCATCCGGTGCTGGACTTTAGACATGGATGTCGTGATCACACGTACTGGTTGTTGTACTTCAGGCTTTCTGGAGTCCTCCTGACGGCTGATGCTTCCAATCTTGAAAGCATTCGGCTCATTCTGCAAATTGGGCTCAGTCCACTCAATTAGTGCAAAACTGATCAAACAGCAAACACCTTGGATCAAGAGATGGCATTCCTCTCTTTTATCTGGTCCGTCAGCAGGAACCTGAACCTTCACTGTATTGCCACTGAAATCACTCTATGATTAAAAAGAGGATACGAACATCTTTTCAGTTCCCATCATCACCAGAACTCAAAAGGATTCTTGATGACACAGTGGAAGAATGTCGAGGCAACAAAATTACACTAGAAGTGAGAAACATGATGTTGATTTCAGATTTCAAATCATCATTGTCCCACCGACAGGGAGGAGACCACACCAGACACCAGAAGTTTTTACTTCTAACTGATGAGGTCTGCAGCTGTGGTTTATAACAAGTCGTTGTCGGGCATTATCCTATTTCCTTTCCCCCCTCTCTGTTAAGGGTGAAGGTATGTGAGAATGTAATCCTCCCTAAGCATTATAGTCCTCTTTTTCACAGCATATCCTTGTCAGTAATTAGAGTCATAATTCTTATTTATTTAATTTTTACAAAGCTGTGTTCTCATTACTCCAACACTGACGCTAATCAGCACTCCGGTCTTCCTGAGTGTGTGTGTATGTGCGCACACACATGTTCCAGCAGCAACACACAGTGTTTGTAGGTCATCCTAATCACCTCCCACTCCGAGGCTTTGGGGGCCCCATGTTGACCATATCTGTCCGAAGGGAGCACATCACCTGGGATGCAAAGGTAGCAGGGTCGCTGTGTGCCATCCAACGTTTCGCTGAACTTTAAACTAACTCAAGGCACAAGAAGAAAAAACACACCCAGACACACACACAAACCTGTGGTCTACAGACGAATGAACACATCAAACACTTTGCTTTAATTGGTCCCCATGAATCATCGATGCAAGATAATTTATTATAATTGAAGCAAGATATAACACACAAAAGTTTAGCTAAGTGAATATTTTATGAGGCATCTGAATTGTTAATACAATTACATTGAAATGAATGTAAATGTTTCATGTTTGTCTGATGAAATTATAAGTAGCTGTGCTTCTAATGACTGTACGGTCTGCCTGCAGTGTAGATTTTTATAAACATAAAGTTGTGCAATACTGTACATTGTTATACAACCAGCTGAAAACACCTTCTTCTTTTGAAAACCAATTAACTGTGTCACCCCGTCAGGCAAAACATCTACTAAAATACACATCAGATGTTTATTGGTTTCAGCCAATGACAACACAGTTTTAAAATCTGACATTGGCCAAGAAGCGAAGTAGATTGTGTTTAAACAATAAAAGTCAGGTTTTGATACGGAGCCAGCATACAAGGTAAGAAGTGAAGTACTTCAGCATGGAAACAGCTGAAAAAAATACACAAAAAAATAACCAAATGGTTTGAAGTGAGCTGAGCTGTTCCTTTTTACATGAGTGGGAAAAATTACCCATGTTTTTGAGTTCAAGTGTTTTCAGAAAGATCAAGGTTTCATAGCTAATTAACCCAATACACTGTTTTATGCATTTCAGACAGCAAGCAACTTAAGCAACGGCTGAGTCTAAAATTCAATATATCAATGGGGTGTCAGTTTCCAGTGCCTGGAGAAGGTGAATGCTGTTTAGACTTATTAGCCAGTATTGATCTGGAGAAAGATTTGATTGTTCACGGCATGAATGTAACATTGAGACGCACATAAAATCCGTCTGCACTGCATCCTCAAAAATGTTCACTCCGCCGCTGACGGAGATTAAAGCACTCAGTTATTGTGTCAACCTGGCACATCTGAAAGTGGATAACCGGGACTCAAGTCCACTTCAGCTTAACTCACCCCGCTGTGATCCAAGATTAGCCACCTTGCAGAGTTAAGACTATTTTAGAATTTAACCCACTTAACCCTAGGCCAACCGGCAGTGAAAAAGGGGGCTTATTTAGTAGCCTTAAGCCACCCACACCCACACAAGAATGTGCTGTGAATTTACAATGTGACTGGTGCTGACTTGGTAAAGCCCCTCAAAATATTTTATCCTTTTTTTTTTTTTTTCTGATGCAGACTCCCATCTCCAGCATGCTATGATCCAACTCCTGCCTCCAGCTTTGACATGCTCACCGAGGCTCGAGGGATCTATGTCTCCGTTCCTACAGTCTCCAGCTCGAGTAGATGTGCTGTGTCATGGCATCAGCATCACTCAAATCATGAGACTTTTTTTTTTTTTATTATAAACATCATCTACATCCATGTCAGTGGGTCTATCTGCCTCTCCATCTGCATGGTTTGGAGCAATATCATGTTTGTGCCTCACTCATCTGCGCAGAGTGATGTGAAATGGCAAGTCGTCAGACCGACAATCTCGCTGTGGGCGAGGAGTGTCTGTCATTACAGAGGAACCCAGTTGTTCTGTGTGTGTGTGTGTGTGTGTGTGTGTGTGTGCACACTCCTTGTTATGTTGCAGACCAGGAAAAGCTTGTCTGCGAGTGTATATGAGTGCGTGTACATTCAAGTGTATGTAAGGACAACATGGTTTCGTTTTCCCCACAAAGCTCAAGTGGGAACTATAACCACTGGCACAGCTGGCGCCCTCCAACACACTCAGACCTACACACAAAGAAAAGTCTACAAACGCAGCTGGTTTACAGAGGAGCGGTCTCTAACTTGTTCATCCATATGTATGATTGCATCAACGAAATGAAATTATAAACAAAGCCTACACATTTTTTAAAGATTGAAATCCAACTTGCTTGTTATGGAAATCTATGTTATTTGTATAAATGGCGGTCAGACTGATGCTAGTTAACTAACATAGATAATCTATAATATAATATACAATATAACAATCTATTGATACCATCAATCGGTGTCAACCAATAAAATTTTGATTATAATGTGCTGTTTTTCTTCAATAACTTGCCAATTAATGAACTTGAAAGATTTTTTTTATTCATTCGTTCATTCACTGCTTTATTTCCATCTTTAACACTACGTGGTCTTCAGGTCTCCACAGTGATTACAGACTCCCAGTCAAAATGGAAATCATGTCGCATTGTGACAGTTTTAAAATCTGGTGTTGACGTTTGAGTTTCTGTGGCTGCCCCTCACACAATCACTCCAAATGTCATTAAATTAATTAGATTAAGAAAAGGCCTGCATCTTTCTTCACTCGTCTTTGTGGTTAAAAATCAAGACATTCATTACTATTCATTCTTGTTTTGTTGTGGCTGGTTCACTGTAGCCATACTGCTTGATGCTAATGCAATCCCCTGGATCTAAAAAACTAACCAGAGCTACCTTTACAATAAGACATCAGCCAATTAATGTGTAATTCATGCAGATGTGCAGCAGTGGTCTCTATATGTGGGGTTTTGTCCTTGTATTTAAAATACAGACAGTAGGATTTAACTGTGTTGTGGTGGCAGGGCTTACTTTGTGGTTGATTAATCGCTAAATAAAATGAATTGATGATAAATGATGATGGTGTGTTATGTTGATGCATATAATGAAGGCTAGCACAAGGTGACTAACTTATAAAACAGTACTATTTATTAATGAATAGAAGAGGGTAGTATTTTTGTTTACTTACAAAGTCTGGAATTTAGTATATCATAATCATATTATAACTGGAGTTAAAGTCAAAAAATGACTGTTAATAACTAATCATTTTTATGCACTTTCTGTTCATTCAGGAAGAATGACAGGCTGCAGAGTCTCCCAGCATGCTCTGACAAAGTAACACCCTGCACACACTGCCAGTCCTTCACCTAACAGTGACACTGTATGATAAACAATCGCATTCATAACTAAAGTGAAGTCAGAATTCAATTCATGAGCTGATATGAAATGCACAGCCTCGGTTTGGGCTACAAGGACACAAGAAAATGAAACAAAATGTCAGGGTGTGGAGTTACCAGACCTCCCTGCTTGAGGCCAGTGGTTAACTACTAAACAGGACAGACGTGTTTAGCACATAATTCAGGCACGAGGTTTTAATAAGAAAAAGTATTAAAGAAATAACAAAAGAAGATATCTCTGGTTTTTGCTGCTCTGATTTTAATCTTTGTCTTCTCTGTTTTTTCCATCGGGATTCCGACAGTGTCACAGGAGTGTAATGCTAAATCGGCTGTGTGCTCTTTTAATCCCTGCTGCAGCTACCCGACTGCTCAAAGACTCTGAATGCCACTGTCCATGGTTCTGAATAAAGTTGATTTCATTTTAGAGTGCCTTGGCAAGTTTAACTGTCTGCATGTTACGTTGGATACTGAAAAATGTTTCAAATGATGAACATAAATTATAAGCCAGTACAATAGATGCATTTCATCTGCGTATAACCATCACTTAAAGTACCATACATCACAAAAATGCAGCCTAATGTTGAGTCACAACAGTCGACAAGCCTCTACATTCCTGAATTGTATATGACACTCATTACTTGGTGAAAGTAAGTAGAAAAAAAAAACAAGCATGCTTTGACTGATGCGGCTGTTTTGAGGCAGACATTAAGTGCAGACATTAAGCCCTTAAGCACAAATTAAGAACTGGCCTCAAATCACATCATGACAGTTCTTATTAGCCTCTGCAATCGGGGGGAACATCCACAATTCATGCAGGTGTTTTCACCTTTAACAGTCTTAAATCAGAACTGTAACAGCCACCAGAAAGTCTCTGTCAAAGACATCTGTCAAAGGCAGAGCAGAATATATGTAAACAAATAATCAATAAAAATATCACTGAAGCCACGCAGCAGAAAGTGAAGGGTCATAAACTTTTCTTGTTAACTAAATTCAAGGCCACACTAACAAATAAGGGTGAAATGAAATATAGGTTGACAGTGGCGGGAAAGCCACACTTCTCTCCATCAAAGAGCTTTGCAGTTATCACTGTGACGGCTACGCTGCACATCATTGCTGTCTGGGCGATGACACCCTTGCATGACCGAGAGGAAGAAGAGGAGAGTAAAGAGGAGGACGGTAACACAGATTGACAGATGTAAATCTGCCAACAGATACATAATACAGGGACAGTTTGGGACAGATCAACAATATTTTGAAAAGTTTCTTTCACTGCCCAAAATTATTTTCTCCCCTAGCAGTCATCCTTTGAATCTCAACCATGCATAGATATTTATTTATTCCCTCATACTTTTTCAGGTCCGTTGTAATGATTGAAGTTGTGTGCAGTGCTATTAGCTTGATGCATTTATGAAATAGCCCCAAGGCCAAAGGACCTTTTTTGAAGCTCCTTATTGAGCCATCAGGACACCCTTTCTTTCATTTTGTCCTTGAGCAAGTACAAGTAACTCACACTGTTCAGATCAACTCTAGAGACGGGCCGAGTCCTATGCGGGTGACAACCGCATTGATTTCACCTCCACCAAATTAAGGATGAAAGAAGGGATTGGTGTGAAAACAGCATTTTGCCTCCCGTGGCGTGTAATCTCCTCTCACTCATCTCCCTTTAACCACAACTCTTTCTCCCTCTCTGCTACTTTTCATTTTCTATCTTGTGCTCACTCTGTGTACGGATAACAAATCCTGCAGCTTTGCAATCCAGTAAAGCAGGTAAGAGGCTTGGCTTGTGCTTGTGTGTCAGTGCATGTTTGCCTTTTAACTTGTATCTTTGCAAGGACCGGCTTAAGAGCGAGGACATTTAAAAAGAAAAGTGAAGACATTGTTTGGGCCTTCCTTTTTCAAAAGGGTGTTTGAGGATTAACACTTGGTTTCAGGGTGAAGGTTATAAGTATATCTTTAGGTGAACTATAGCACCGCAGTCAGAGCGATGACGTTGTGTCCGCTGTCTTGTCTATCATGGCCCTCATTCATTACAATAGCAGTGAACTCAAGGTCTTATGTGTGTTGTGTGCGTGTGTATGTGTGTGTGCAGACCAGTTGCCCCTGAGCTCTGTGACACTTCAGCTGGAAACAGGGTGTGAGAGAATAAACAATGTGTAAAAACTACAGAGTCAGCTTATTTGAAACAGAATTAGCTACTGGTACTTTTAAACATACAGAATTTGACTTTTTCAGAAGTAACTTAACAGCAAATAACGTAAAGTACGTCCCCTCTGAAATCAGGGAGAAAAAGCCAAAGCCAAAAAACAGAATAAGCACTGTGCTCTAACTTGAAATGATAGAGCAATGCAAAGTGCAAACACATAAAAATCAGCTGAGCACACACACACACTCACACATGTATACACTGAGTCCCTCGCTCCGAGTCCCCTGGGAAATGGCCATCACTGTCAATTACCATCACTCTGCGCAGTTGCCAGTGTACTTTACCACTGAAAACTATTACACCTTCTCCCCCCTTTTGCTTTCTCTCTCTGTCACTCTACACACATAAAGAAAAACAGTGAGACACACACATTATGAATAGCAAAACCTCATGGGATACTGAGCCACTGACAGCCCATTACAATTCCACTGAGACCGAAGATGGCTTACAGGCACTTTAAGCTCTGGGAGCGCAGACAGACGCACACGCACGTAAACTTTAGACGAAGACGTAAGGACGTGCACGCACACACACACACGCACACAGTCCACCATTCAATCTACCCAGGGAGATGTGCAACGTCTCTGTTTAGCTCAGTGCAGTGCAAGACACCGCAGGCACTTTAATATATTTTAAATTCAATTGTGACAATAGTGCAGCCCCGTCAGTTCTGGAAGCTGAGAATAAAGACCCAGTTAGATACACTTACATTAAGGCTGCACTAAAGCAAGATTTCATGTAATGATACACCCATCATATAGGACTAAATCCCTACATCAGCCAGCAGCCCATAACTGATACTGATAACTGCAATAGATTCACACTATTTACATAAACAGATATCGGGTGTCTGATAGTTCCATCACTTCCAAATCGACCTCTTGTCTTCTGGCAACAGTTTGGTTGGGCAATTTCCTGATACTTCCTCTCCACTGACACTCTTTACTGGTTCTCTGCAACAAAGTCTCACATATGTTGCGCAATGAACTCTGAAACATTACACAGACGATGGTAAGGTGTCGTTCCTTCACAGGGGGAGGGATCTGCGACAGCGCAAATCTGACACAATAATTTTTTTTTCGCACAAAAAGTTGAGTTACTGGAAAAGTTTTAGCCGAGGTTAAATTATAATGAAAAAAAAATTCACTGCTAATTAAAATCTCAGTGAGCAGAAAACAAACTTTGGCATTGAGCGCATATTTGCATTTTAAAAAATGTTAATTTCAGAAGATCAGGCCGAAGAGCTCGGGCCTGTTTTAAATTGCAACTGTTTGCTATCATTTAAAGTTGTTTTCTGTTTACTTTATCTCTGTCATTATTCTAAATCATTACTAAAATGTTTTCGCATTGTATCATAACCCCTTCTAGTCCTAAAAAGAACTGTTTTTCAATGGTTTTCTGTGGCACGAGTGGTTTTAAAAACGTATTCAAAAGAAAAAGCTTGGTTGTTTTTCTGTTTTTCAAGTAAAGTTTCTGGGTCAGTTTGGATCCATTTAAAATATGAATTTTTTGTGATTTAACCTTGAAAATGTCTTCCTCTGAGTGCACATAGACTAAGCAATGCCATCTTTCTAAAGACATTGCAATGAAATGTTAACTTTGCCCAGGTAGCCAACAACACTATTATTTGTCTGGGGAAATTAGATTCACTCCTTTGGTTTTGAGAAGTCAGTACCATGGACTGCCTCGACTGGCAGCCAAGGTTACACTTATCATGTGACCCCAGATACGTAAGTGCGATGAATGTACATATATGTATGTGCTGTATACAGACATGTAAATAAATACATCTGATATTGATTTTGTATATGTTGTATTTTGTATACACTTCTCAGAAAAACTGTGTAACTGTATAAATGGATGATGAGATACGGTCAGCATCTGGACTGAGACCAAGCTGTCTGTACACTGCATTTTATGGAGGCTATATTTAATAAAAGAGAGATTACAGTAACAATATAAGCTTCCTGTCTATTTAACATCACGTTAAAGACAAACTGTGTAAAGAATAAGGTCAGAAAATTAAAGAGGTACAGCAGATCTTGATATTTTGTTGAGTGTGTTGTTCTGCTCTAAATTTATGGATGTGGATTCTATACTTCATGCTGAATTAACACTTAGAAGTAAATGTATTTAACTGTACTATCTATCTACCTTTCATGACATCATTATGTGGTTACATGTGGTTGTTCTTGACATGCATGCTGTGTTACTAATAGTGTTCTTTATAATGATATATAATTATTTTATAAACTTTGCAACTGTTTGCATTTTCTGGGTTAATGTTCAGTTTTAATTTATTCACTCATTGCTGTGTGATGGCAATAAAGTTGAATCTTTCTTATATAGATCCAATAAGAGAAATATATTGTTGATTTTTAAGGGTGGTGATTTGATGAACTTCCAGAAGTCCAAAATTCACGTGGGAGGAGAAGCAGACAATGGAAGAAAAAATAAGAAAGCAGACTGTCAGGCAATTGGGCAGAACAACATTTACTGCCATTTCTGCTTGGGAACAAAAAAAAAGCCCCTCCCCAGCACATGCATACAAACACACGCATACACACACACACACACCAAACACATACAGTAGATAAACATAGCCACAAACCACATCATTGTTCTTGCCTTCTTCACACTCCATGAGGCTTTCTTTCCCCTGACACTTCTCTCTCCCTCTTTCTCTCTCTCTCTCTGTCACCTCCTTTTTTTCATCTGTCTATCGCCCACCCACTGCACACACACACACACACACACACACACACACACACACACACACACACACACACCCTTCCCTGTCTGCACTTCTCCCTTTGAGAGAAGGGCAGGGAGTAAGCACACAAAACACCATGCCGCTATGCGTGTGTATGTATGTGTGTGTGTGTGTGTGTGTGTGTGTGTGTGTGTGTGTGTGCGTCTCCGCCAGTAAGTAAACATGCAGTGAACACTGTGAAATCATGACAGCGAAACAAGGAGCGAGAGAAAGAGAGAGAGAAATTGAGTCTTTGCAGGAAACTAAAAATGTCTCTGCGTGCGTCTATGGGATGCATCACATCCCCTCCTGCTGCACTCACACACACAGGTGTGAATCTTTCCTCTACTTTTATTTCTGTCAGCTGCTCTGTCTCTCTTAACATAATAACATTATTATTATTATTATTATTATGATTATTATTATTATTGTTATTATTATGGTTATGATTATTATTATTATTATTATTATTATTATTATTATTATTATTATTATTATTATTATCTTAAGGGGGAATAATAAGAGAGAATTGCACTAAGAAGCCGCAGCTTTGGAATAAAGACACTTAATTTGACAAACTGATACTGTCTCAAATTAACTTCATATGCATAGCTGACAATTGATTAAGACAGACTTGAATCATTCATCCCATCCTTCTCTCGGAGTGGAGAGCCAGGACTACATCATGCTCCTGACAGTCATCAGTCATTATTCACACCGCCACAGATGGCCCTGTTGAGGCAAACGTGAATACATCAGAAAATGTCTAAGGGGTTTTAACAGGGAGGTAATGGTGTGATTTTTCTGGCACACACACTCTGACGCCAGGCAGTTTGGACTTTTTTAAACATGGTTTTTGAGAGGTCATTTAAAAGATGTTACTGATTCTACAAGCTTCATGTCCTAAGGCAGGGAGGTCCAGAGCTCAGGGGACCTGACTGCAAAAGCCCAAGTCACCTTTATTCTTGAGCCAGGATTTACCATCATAAGATCCCAGAGAGGGACTGACACTGCCATCTGGCTTTTGGGGAACCAGAAATTTAGCAACATAGCTGAAGACAGCATGTATAGTTTAATTGACTAAAAAAACTATTTCATCACCTCCCATGTGAGAACATTGTATTTTGCAGGGCACTGCCAAAAAATATTGTGAAATGTCACTGAAAAACGTGATGTCTAACCCTAACCAGCAATCAGGTTTACAGTGAACATGTTGATTTAAACCAAAATCTGCTAAAAGTTGATGGGTTGTTTGCTGATCTAATCTAATCTAATCTAGCCAAAGCATGGTGTCAGATTTTTAGACGGTAAAACTATATAATAATAATAATTAATATCTAAGACATTTTTGAACTTCAACTTCAATTGTTGTAAGGAACACATAAGGAAAGTACATAGAGAGTTTCAGGGGCTTTAATCTAATAAAGTTTAAAACTGACTGGTAACAAGTTTGAAGAGATGTAAAACAGTGTTTTAGTGTGTAACTGTCAATTGAGTGACTAAATGTGATGATATAAAAGTATGTATCGTCTCAAGAAAGGACAGACCAGACGAGAAACCAAATTTTTTTTTTTTTTCCAATTCTCCACAGTCGGAGGGAACATGTCGTGGCTCCCATCCCCCACCCTCTCCCACTCTCTGCGAGCGACTGCTGGAACCCCCGACCACCAATCCCAACACCCCAAGCAAGCCTCCCATTTTCGTACCATCGACCCAGATAAGTGTGAGTGAAGACTATTGTTTAGAACAGCAGCCTGTGTAATTTCACCATTAGTCTCAATCAAAGACAACCAGCCTTCAGGCCTCGGGACAGTGTGTCTGTGTGTGTGTGCGTTTGTGTGTGTGTGTGTCTGTGCCGCTGGACGTACTAGCGTCTAAGACAGAGTAATAAGACACCCTCACCACCACCCTGGGGCCAGAGAGCTGAAAGAAGACAAAAAAAAGAAGATGAAAAGAAAATGAAGGAAGAAATAGACATGGAGAGCAAAGGAAGGAAGGAAGGAAAGGAAGACAGAGGGGAAGAAAGAAGAGCCAAAGGATAAAAAAGAGAGATGGAGAGTTAAAAACAAACAGGGAAGACGCATACATAAAAAAGTACGGGTGGATGAGTAGAAGAGGAATAGGGGCAAAATGTGAAATGGAGCACCTTAAAACCATTATGTTTACACACTGGTGTCAGGATACACACACACACACACACACACTCAGCACTCAGGATGGCTGCTAGGCATTTGGCATCTTAGTGCTGCAGAATTATGTAGCTTCCATTTCTATAACCGTTGCACCATGCAGCCTTAATCTGTTATAGGCCCCTGTTCATAACCTCTCCTCGCACAAGCATAAACGCACACAACACTTCCCCCTGGCTAAGTAGTATGTAGGTGCCATGGGAAATTCAGATGGATTGCATGCGGCTAATGCACGCACACACGCTAACAAACAATCAGGCAGGCAGCGAACAGGGATGGACAGAGATTAGTCGACCTTCGGGGATTTAGTCATTCCTTGGTTGTATTGCAGCTTCCAGGAGCCAGGGGATTTGATTTAATAAAGGGATTTGTGAGCTGGGAATGGGAGCACGGTGGGAGGAAGAAGCGAAAGAGGAGGAGGTGGCAAAACAAATGGCAACGAGGAAGGAGGACGAGCGAGCACGATGAGGATGATGATTTCAGCGCTAATAATGAGGAACTTTAATGGCGCTGCTGGTGCCGATAGTGATCACAGTGTTGACTGGAATAATGATGAAGGCTATTCTAATGACAACGCCTGAGATGAGGAGGCCGGTGGCGACTTTGCCAGTGGTAGTGATGACGATAAGGATGAGGGTAATGATTGCAGTCTTAACAATAACGATGACAACAGCAATGATGGCGATAATAATGATAAGAAGGATGAAGGCAGAGGATTAAAGGTCTGCTGGAAACTACAACTAAACAGTCCACACACACACTTTAAAACAATAACAACCATCACACACACACACACAAATTACTCCATTCTGTCTTTCACAGAATAACATCATCTTCACAGACCACCCAACTCTAAAAAGCTCATTTCCTTGCGTTGTTTGTCTTGACTCTTAGGCATTAATACTACCCAGCAAAATGACTGCATAACGTTTAACATAAGATTGCAATGGGGAAATCATCTGTTTCCTCCTCTAAATCCTTGGAAAGTAGACTTAATGGTAGACTGAGAGGCGGCTTTTAGGACACCGTCAGCGGGAGGTTCAGACAGCATGTCATTTCATCTTCTGGAGCAATCATTGTTCTCGGCTCTGCGACAGGGACTTCCCATCAGCCCCGTGGGCTCGGGGACAAGAGCAAATTGGATTCTAATCCCAAAAATTACTGACACACTCCCACGCACTCGCTCTGTCCCTTTACAAAACAAATGGAACCCGACGTCTAAATAAGCCCTAAAACAGGTCTATTTCAGTTCACGAAGATAAAATATGGACGCTTGTTTTCAATCCTCCTTATTTGCGTATGAGCCATCGAAAGCACATGTCACATGACAACACTGCAAACTTCCTCTGTAACAAGGCAGAGTTTTTTATTTTCTTTAATAACTGTAAAAGCTTTGACTTTAATTTGATTCTAAAGTGATCCAACCTCCAAAGTATGTCCTTGACTTTAACATCTCAGTTACTATGAGCGCAACTCAAAGTAATGTGCCATCCCCACGTCACCGCTCTGATGAACAAATCTTTATCCTCACTACATAAACATAAACCTCTAACAACACACCAGTGACCAATTGCCAGTGTGATTAAACAATGTTTCCTCTGTAAATGAATTTCATCAGTCAAGTGTTCACAGATAATAGACTGCCCAACACCTCGTACAGATTGCCGTCGATTCTGATGGCCCTTACCTGTTTTTTTTTCATGTTTTAATTTATTTTCCTTCTGGTATCACAGCTTTTCTCATTCATAACAGCCGTCGGGAATTTGTTCTGCAACTCTGAGGATCAGGGGAAATGAAGCAGGTGACATCGCTTGAATGGTTAACATCAATACCTCGCCATCTGTCGCAGAGACGACACTGTTGCTGAATAAATATAATGTGAGTATTGTACAACATGTTGATAGCAATTGGCCAAAGCAAGTTCAAAGTTCAGTTCTTTGTGCTCAGGTCTTTACCAGCACCGCCTTACTAAACTTGTAATGACCACTAACACACACAGCTTGTTAACTATATTAGTTAGATACCTCTGGATTTTTGACAGTACCGAACAAGTTTGATGAGTTATATTGCAAAGGTTTTGTTCCAAAAGACAAACTAAATGTAACTTTTCCCATCCTACCTAGACTGTTTTTTTTTTGTTTCTTGCTTGTGGTTTGATTTAATTTGTTCTTGCTCAGGTAACCTAATAGTAAACATAACTTTAAGTGAGTCGCTTAAACAATCTTGGGAAATGAGGGAACTCCTGTTGTCCTGTAATTGACACTTTAGTTTGACCACCGCGTGATATTTCCTGATTTCAGCTGTAGACTATGGTAAACACTGAATGAACAGCTCAGTATTTACACGAGATGAAAAATCAGTGAAACCACACAGGTGAGGGCAATTAGTTAGGGCAATTACTTGATTAGTTCGACTCCCTGATCATAGCACTACCTGCCATATAATCAACAATGGCAATCAGATGAAGATTAAAATCAATAATTTAATAAAGCAATTACAATGCCAGTCTTTTGCTAGTGATAAAAAAAAGATAAAGAACCAGATGAGGGTGAGGAAAATGTCAAAAGTCTGTACACACCCACACAGTCCTGAAAAGAGGTCCTTTCAGGCTAACAAGTGAAAACACCGGTGTGGGTGAACCATGACCTTTAATTTGCTTCACTTTGTTTTAATGTTAACAAAAAGGGATTTTGTGTGTGTGTGAACTGTTTTTTTTTGTTTTGTTTTTTCTGTTATGTGAAGTTAGAGTTCATCAAGGGCTGATGATTAAAGGATGCAAGCTCTGGTCTACCTCTTTAATCAGTTTTGTTAATCAGTTTTTAATAAACTGATTTACATAACCATCAAAACAGCCACTTGGTAATTACCATGTGGTAAACATGGTAATTTCCTCAAGAGGCTTCATCAGATTTATCAAACTCTTCTTGTAATTATGAGTGAAGTTGTTACCCCTGCTTATTTGCTCATATACCTTATATATTTTTTATTATAGAAGGTTTTCTCTTCTCCGACACAATATACATGCATGTATACACATAGACTTATCTGTGGTTACCTGGCCAGTCTGTGTGTCTGTCCATCCAACCTTTGGTCCAGTTCTAATGTCTTGACAACTATAAAATGTATAAAATGTGGCTCAGAGATTCTACAGATCTCAGAGAGAGTTTTAATAATCATGAAAACCTCCCAACTCTTTCCCCTGCATTCTTCAATGCATCCTTCAAGGTATTCAAAAACCAATAATCTGAAATGTAATGTGGATACATTCAGCACTCTGAATATCCTAAACTTTTTAGTGACCTTGACTGCTTGTCAAATTTTCTCTGATTTACACTTGTATAACAGATATTATAAAATCAAATGTACAAGGTAATCATGGTTCTGAGCACAGGCACTACTTTTACTTTACATAAGAACGGTTAACCTTCCCCCTCGTGGATGTAAAGACAACCATGCTTATACAGTGTGTATGTGTGTGAGTGTGCTTGTGTGCAGAACATTGCACACACCACACACTTTTTACATCTGGTCGGGTATGGGAGGATTGGGATGTGGGGGACGTAATTGTAGTTGTGGCGCAGAAGAAGACAAGCTGGCTGGTTGCTTGTTACAAAGTTGGAATGAGCTGGAAGAAACTGCAGATGGAACTGTCTTTCACACATGCGTGTGTGTGTGTGTGTGTGTGTGTGTGTGTGTGTGTGTGCAGGGCTCCAGTGTAATCTGCCCATTTAAAACAATCCTAAAAACTCCCCTCTTCATCCTTGTTGCCAGTCTTGCACATGGTTCATAATGTACAAAGAAAGATCGTCCCTCCAGCTTAAACCCCAAATACAAACATATACTGCACACAGTGCATGTGTCACTGTGGTTTTTTTTTCAACTGTACAGTTTTTAAAGGCAATCATTGTCCAATTTGAAATAAGTTATAAACTGTATAAAGCACACAGTGGTACACATTGTAGAAAAAGTCAATTTATTCTCTACAACCATTAACATTTTTTCCTTTTCTGTGTTTTATCATTTGTTTTTGTATTTGCTCCTTCTGGCCTTTCCTTGTAGTCTCTTTTTCTATTTCATATAATTTATTTTATGTTATGTTCATCAATAGATACACAATGTAAAATATCATAGACAATTTGTATTGTATTTTGTACTGTGCTGCAGCCTAATTGATGCAATACACTATTAAAAAATCATTTTACTCTTTCTTTCATCCTGGTTGTTCTGCTCTCCTCTTTCGACTCAACTCTATTCTGTCCTTATCCCCTCTGACACATGTCCTGTGCTCAGCAAACCTCCTCTCTTGGTTCTACCTCTTTCTGCTCAGCACTTTTTTCCTCTGGTTTGCTTCTGTCTCCAAATGGTGTATTTTTTATCATTATATGCTCTTTGTTACCCTTTTACAGGCCATTTCCCCTCTGATGCTCTGCATTGGAAAGGGTAGAAATTGTGCAACTATTTAATAAAGGGAATTTAATGGAACCTTTGTGCCAAGGCATGGGCTGTGATAATAGGAATCCATCAATGTATCCTGCAAAATCAAGTACTCACAGTCGCATTACATGGGTGAAAAGCATCAGAAATGACATGACGACTCAGGACATTTTCATAGGCTATTCGAACAGTCAGATTATCATAAACAGATGAAACCAAGCAGTATGGCAGGATCATCTACCAGTGCATATAAAATGTTGGGTATTACCAGATCTATAACACACCTTTAATATTAGCGGTGGTGCTTGCATGCAGCACTCCAGATGATGCCGTCTCTACACAGGAGCTGCGGGCTTCAAGCAACATCCACCTCTAAACAAAACCAGCTAAGTCCTGAATGTAGGCCAACTGGTAGCTAACATTAGCCAGCCAGCTAAGACGATACAACATAAAATTAGAAAGCTTTGAAGTTACAGGGAGCTGCATTTCTCCTCTTTTGGCAGCAGCTAATAGCCCCTCACCTCACCTCCTCCAGTCTCTCCTCCAAAGACGACAAACTCATGTCAGCCTGACTGTCGAAAAGACAGAGAACAAGCTGACCCCCCGATGTCAAAGTTAAGTAATCCCTTCTACAAATGGTAAAAATAATCATTTTTTTAATAATGCATTAGTATGTATGCTTTAAACAAAACAAAAAAGGGCTGTTTCTTAAATATTTACTTGCTTTAACATCACCCGACTGGAGAATTTGCGCCACCTGCAACTTATCTCAACAAATCAACTTTTATTAATTGCACAACAGTAGTGAATGGAACAAAACGTGTTCGGTGTTTTGGTTGATCATTTTCACGTCAGGTTGAAATTTGCATTAGATGAAAACTGCAACCAACCCTCACTTAGATTTCAAAGAAAAAAAATGCAAGGATTCTGCATAAACTATCTGAATAAACCATTTCATTGTGGAGATGTGCAGCACATCGAACCTGCACAACTTAAAGTAGTCTTGACATTCGAAAGTTAAAACTACTTTAGGCACATCATAAAGTTTTTCTGCCATACCACAATGAGACTGAGCAAAATGAGCTGCAGACCTTTTCTCAAAGACCCAAATTTCTTAACCAATTTAAAATATTCTATTCCATTCATAAACCAGCAGTGTTTTTCAGTCGGAGCTACGCAAATACAGAATGATTCATTCACTTCCATGGATCCTTTGAAGTGCATGTGCACGTGTCTGTGAGTGTTGTCTGCGCATCTGTTATCCTGTCAACATATGACACCGGGGTTATACATCTCTCACACACACACAAACACACAAACACACACACACTATCATGCACACTATAGCACACAATAATAACAAGTAGCACATCTGCACTCTGATCATGTCCCCACCAGGCAGGCGTACAATCAAAGTTTAACGAGACTGATCCATCACGGAACCACTGATGCACACTCTCTCAAACACACACACACACACGCACACACACACAAGTAGCACTCAGATAATCTAGCTCTATAACTCACCAACTGACTCGTCTTTCAGAAGACGAACTGTAGTGTACATACACATGCATTGGCATTTCATTATGCTTGTTTATTTATTTCTAATGCCACTGTGAAAAGGGAGAGGTGACTGCAAATACGGAAGCCAAAACTATGTCCAGAAATCCCCCAAATTCTTCCCTTATAAGAGGCCACTGGGGTCTTGAGCAGTGTGTGTGTGTGTTAAATGGCCAGGCCACACTAGAAAGTGGCACTGTAGACTTCCTCTGTGTGTAACTTCTGTGTGCAGGGACACTGTGACTGCTGAACTAACATGCTAGAGTTTGCCAACAGTTAGTAGACTAGCGTGTTGCTTGAAAGACAACAAGTAACAGTTCAGAGGTGCATTTGTAGCACCGATTCCTCAAGGAAGAGCAAATGATCTGTCTCTTTGGGGGATATAAAATTAGATTGTGTGAGATAGTCTGATTTTTGTTTTGTGAATGCATTTGTGTGTATTTTTTCCTTCACAGAATATATTGAGCGAAGGAAACCCACACTGACACATGCTAACTCCACACACAAGGAACTATCTTGCAGCGAGACAACAGAAAATGCTACCATGGATACTTACGTCATCATAACTTGGTTTCATCCACTCCACCCATTAAACTCACCAATGATTCCCTCTAATCGTTCTTTTGTTTTGCAGTTTATATAATTGTAATCTCAGCTGTCGAAAAGTTTTTTTTTAGTTTCCACCACTGTTCAGCCTGCTTTTAGTCTGAGCGAGCTGTCATCGCCTGCACACGGACAAATCTTTTCTGCCGAGGTGTGATATTTCCAACATCTTGGGCTCGTCTAATGATACCAGATCATTTAAACGAGCCAAATGACATACTGGTAAGTAAGGTTCTGTTCTGGAGGCTGGATTTACTCCTTAGTTTAGTTACAAATGTCAGGTGGCAATGCACAAAGCAGAAAACTTTAGGTGGAATAATAAGACACCTGCCTCAGGATCACCACACACAGCCTTATGAGGAGATTCAATTAAAACTCACGTCAACACTCCAGTGATGCACAGATGTGCATCCTTTAGATATTTATGTACATATTACATATTTTTACATATATTTATGTTTAAAGCTGTAAGTCCCCAATCTTAATTTCATTATGTGAAAACATAATTCTTGATTCTTGATTGATGTGTGTTGATTAATGTATGACTCAGTCTTTCACAATTACCTTTAAAGACTAAAAAGAGGGAAACAGAATTAAATTTTTATTTCTACAATACATTTTTTAAGAGAGCTCTGAGCTTAGGATGTATCATGAGGATTCTGCTTTACTTTACTAATAACAATTTCACTGAAAGAACCTGGATACTGTGTGTGTGTGTGTGTGTGTGTGTGTGTGTGTGTGACCTTTTGGATGTGCAGAAGAACACAATTTGCATTAGATCCTTACCCATCCTTTTGACACGTCTGGAAATTTAAATAATCAATGAAGTTACACTGCTGTGCCTCAAGCGTAAAATGCACACAGCGTCTCTCTTAATGGGGAGACGCACTTATCTTTTCTGCTGCGCTGGGATTACTGCAAGTGCTTAATATCCTCGAAAAAGTAGATAATATTTTCCTCATTAATGATGTATTATTTCACCCATGCCCAACCCATCCACTATTAATCAGAATGTTAATTTTTATGACCTGACCCACCACGTTTTGCAGATTACCTCACAGATGTAACTGCAACTACATACATCCAACACCTAAGCCTTATTCATCTTCACAAATACAAAGGTATGAAACAGAGATGATGATTCAAGAATGTAATGACAGAGATGTTCAACAGTGGAAACAGGCTTATAATTGTGGTCATCTTAACAATTAATCAATCAATGGGAATGCAAAATACTGAATTTCCCAATAGAGATTGGTTATTTTAGTGTGGTTTTAATGTGGATGGAGACACCAGTTTATCCAGATGATGCAGTTCTCTAAGCAATCCATCAATAAAGCCAAGCTTATATCGGATATGTAGGAAGTCAGGTATGTAGAGGTACATGGCTGTAGTAAATGTAGGGTTAAATCACACCTTTATCTATTGCTGTCCATCATATCAGATTCGTGAACACTGTCACCATTTGCTGTCAACACATGAGCTGCCACTTCTCACCACTGTATTATCCATAAACACATCAATGAACGTCTTGATCTTTGTTTGTTTGAATTTGTTGCTGATATGGGGTAAAAACTATAATATCTACAAAGACAAAAAACAGTAGTTTGACAGGTGCAATCATCTTGCATCGGTAGATAACTATGCTTGCTCGCCAACTACACTGGCACCATTGGGTTTCATAACTGCGCTCATATTAGCCTGCTGGAGACTCTGGAGTCAGAGTTGGTGCAGTCGGTAGAGGGGTTTTCATACAATTCAATAATTTTTTGTGGTTGACATCGTGTGCTTTTATATCACAGAAATTAAGAAAAATGTGAGAATTACTGGCAATAAAATAGCTCAGAGGTGGTGGGGGTTTGAGGAACAGTCATAGGCTATGAGTATAATTAAAAAGTCATATTAAGTGTTTTCACCACTTGGGATTGGCTCATCGCTGAAAGATGTATGGCAGGGCTTAGAGAATGATACCTAGAGGGCCTGAGGTAAAGGGTTTTTAACACACTAAATAAAAAAGCTTACAATATAGAATGACCATTTCTTTATAACTAAATCAACCTGGCAAACACTGCATAAGTGGAAGAACAACAACAAAAAGGTCACAGGTATCAGTAACCAACATATATCCAATAACACAGCAGCAAATATAAAATGTTTGACCTATTTGGTAAACTCTGCCTACAATGTGATATTGTCCATCTACTGCAGAGGCTAAACATCTGCAATGCAGTGTGAATGGTGCTGAGGTAGATCTGCAGCTCGTCTCAATGAGCGTTTAAAGGAATGAAAGAATATTCAAGCCACTTGAATTATGTTTCTCTTTAGGGAACACTCATTACATTGACAGTCATAGAAACGCTTTTGTTCTAAGCTTCATTTTAAGACATTTACAGGTAATTAAGAACCATACAGCCAATCAGAAATTAGTTTTCATTCAAAAACTGTGTTCTAATTATCAAGCCTGACTATAACTTAGAGGCCAATTACTCACCTCACACAAGAGTGCTGTGCATTTGCACCAAAACATGCACATAGACGCACGCATGCACACACGCATGCACGCACACACACACACACACACACACACACACACACACACACACACACACACACACACACACACACACACA
>JBAJHX010000001.1:12592401-12614484 GCA_037176925.1 Amniataba percoides
CACACACACACACACACACACACACACACACACACACACACACACACACACACACACACACACACACCCCCCCCCACACACACACACACACACACATAGAGATGTAGTACATGTCACTCAAAATTGTGTTAATTTACCTGTGACATTTTCACAGAATAAAATTGCTTTCACTGTCATTTGGTTTGAGGATTTACATGTGGCAAATTTGACACATACTCGTACATTGAAAGCTGGTCCCTGTGAAAACAGCAAATAGTTGCGTGATAGAGAGCAGCTGCATAATTACATTACTTTGAATAAAGCAGGAAAATTGTAAATTGAAGAATATTTCTGAAAAAAAACATTAAGCTCTGTTCTTGCCTATTGTTTTCCTTGCCTAACTTTTCAAAGAAGAGGTGAAATATGAAATGTTTCCTTGTTCGTCTTTGTTGATCCCTGAACCATCTTTAATCGGTATGCCAGCTCAGGACTTCTATAAGGGAGGAAACATAATGGATTGGCAAACTTAGTTTGGATATCGAAAACAAAACTCTTTTTATGACATAGTATGCCTTTTGTTACCCATCACCTCATCTATTTCTTGCTTTGGAAATTAACCTCTTGTCAAAATAAAAAAAACCCCAAATCATTCAAATTGTTTAAGAAAAGAAACATTATTAAATGTTGTAGTGAAAGGAAATTGCATTCCATCTCAGAAGATATCATTCCAACCCCATCAAGGCCAGCCTTTCACCTCAGGGGAGAAGGAACAAGACTAAAAACATTGAATTGTCTTCTTTCTTAACAACTTTTCTTAGGGCCAGTGAAAGACATTCCCCTGGGCCAATGGTGGTTAGAATAAGGTATTTATCATAGAAGGAAAACCTTGATGGTTGTGAATAGCTTCAGAACCTCCAAAGACTGTAAACATAAAGATTTAATAGTTTTCTTGTGACAGAATGAGAGCAGTGATAAAAAGGACTTGTACGTTGGACCTCAATTAAACACATCTCTATCGTTCTTTTCAGATTTTAGAGCACTAAAGGGAGGATTAACAATGCAATGTGTCAATGAGATAAGGTGCTGAGTTTCATTAGTTAGTTAGCTAGATAGTTTAGACTTTATTTTGCCTGGGGTACTTTTTTCGCAGCAGCATACACAGGGAAATATCAACAATACACTTTGCACACATCATCACACAACAATGAAAAACATGTAGTATAAAACAACAGCGCAAACCAATGACAGGCAAAGAAAAAACATGGGAACAAAGCTCATAGTTCCCTGAGTAACCCTGGGGCAGGATGGGTTGGTCACTTCTTTTGTACAACATTTGAGTGTATGGATGACTGACCATCTATATTAGCTCCTTTTTTTGAATGTCCTGTGCATGAAGTTGAGTTTACTGTTCAATGTGATACAATATCTTTAACCATTTCAACTCTTTCATTATTAATGATAAGAATGGGGAGCTATGTATTTTGTTTTCCTGACACTGAGATAAAGGTGGTTACACTCACACTAAGGAGTGATGCTACAGCGATGGTCCAGAAGAAAATAGTTATTTGTGAAAAGAGCAAGAATAGCGGTGTTGTCATTGAATTTGAGGTATATCAAATAAAATGACTCTCTGGGTTTGTTCTGTTTATACTGATTTCAAAACTATCATCAATCTATCAAGTTTTTTTCTGCTATAACAGAGTACCCATCTCCTATCATTATTTTCTTTTTTCCCCAAATTAAAAATCTGTACACTCACAAGAATAACTGTTATGTAAGAAGCAATGGAGTCGACAGCTGTCATGACTTAATAAATGTAATGAAGAAGAATGATATTGATGAAAAAATGCTAAGTTTTAATTCCCACTTAGTCAGGTACGTGCATCCCTAAATGAATGGTATGTACTTCAAGGTCTGCTTATTCAAATTTAAAATGGCCTTGCATAAATAATGTCCGTACCCCACTCTGGATCTGCTAGCCATCTGCATGTGTCTGTATGTGGATGTGTGGTTATAAAACAAGGCAATTTGAGTCCAGACATGCACTGGACACACTAAAGCATTTTGCAAATGGCAAACAACAACAAAATACTCCTTCAGCCTGATTGCATGTACAGCGATTGTCTGACCTAACCTGGTTCCTGTGCAAAAGATCATTGATAGAACTACAAAATATGATACTAATGCTCCATTTCAATCAGCATTCAACTTTCGTAGAGAAAAAGTTTATATAAATCACCCAACTTTTCAGCTGGAGGCCAAGCTGCAATGCAGCCATGATGGGCGCCAGCTTAAGAGGAATTCTACTAGTATGTATGAAAGGCTCCTGCAAAGTCTAATACACCTCTAGCAGCTTCCCCTGAGGGGTCAAAGAGCATAACACCAGACACTGCAACCTCCTTCCTTGCAAGAAAGTTTTGAGAAGATTACCAAAAACCCAAATGATAAGAGGATAAGCTGATTTCTTCATCGTGATGATACTGTGGAGATAATATTTTTCAAGTTCTGCAAACAACACATTTCTACACCCCGGAAGAACAGTGCATCGCCCTTTTCACTCGTGGCACTTCAACCAAAAGTAGCACTGCTTTGTGGGCAGATGGGCGTGGTACTCCTTCTGCACCGCAGCGGGAGATAATCTCAAAGTCACTGGCCTGTCCCTCAGGGGGTTGGTCCATGCTGGACACTGCATTATTTGCCAATATGTGCAAAGCTGGATCACCACAAGGTGACAGAGACCACAGATTGGGCAAGCTGTTCCAAGGATGAATTCAGATTCTTTATTCTCTCACAGTTCCCTAGCTACAGGGAATGAATGGTTAGCAGGTGGTGCTTATGATTCTGCATTTTCAACCTGGCAAACATGGGAAACCATGTTACACTCTGTGGACTACGTTCTGTTCTCTGGATAAAGACCTGACATGGAGATCACCCACCCAGATAAAGGTGTATTCTATTTATACTCAGTGTTTATAGGTGTAAGTCATTTACAGAAAAGAAGAAAGAAAAACAATATAAAAGTGTCAAGACGTCTGTAATTCAGTTGAAACAAACTTAATTTGACTGCACAATGAAGGATGAGAACTGGGGGATGACGTGGACCAAAAACATGTCACCAAAAATTCATAATGTAGTATATCAAACTTTCATTATACTTTACCCAAGGACAGACAGTCCAATGTGATTCATTACACAAATGACAGCATGTTCGTATGCACACAGTCAGTGAAGGAACAAAGCCTGTTTAGTGATGATGATAACGACTTAGCCAATTCATTATGACACTCATAAAGGTTTTTCTTTTTTAATTACAGCGTCATGCTGATGCCTCTATGACATTTAAAAAGCCTCTAATTATTCTGCACAATGGAGGGACCATTAGCAGGGCTAAACCAAAAGTGATTTCAACATTTTAACATGGCCTTGTGGTGCCATTCACAGTTTGGCTTGCAGCAACAGATAACAGACAATGATGTCTAGGGGGGAAATTTTCAACATCTGAAAGTTTCAATTTTCAATATCTACAAAGTTGATGCTTCTCTAGAAGTTTTAGTTTAAATAAAAAACACTAAACGCCCAAAGACCAAAACAAGTTTTGAATTAAATTTTCACTCTTCACTGAGATGAAAATAACCCTTAAAGCTGAATATAACTCAACATCCCACATGTTGTCACACTCAGTTAAGATAATTGAACAGGTTCTCAAGTTGACATTGTATCCAGCTGTCTAGCAGGATAAAATAAGGCATCCTGACCATAAATATATATCTGCTTCTAGAAGCATTATCAACCATGATAACTGGGTCCTTAAACAATGTATGGTTATATAGCCTGGCCCTGTCTAAAGTTTAAAGAAATCTCCCAGGTGTAGTGGCTTCCTGGAGTCTTCTTTGGTTGTTTGACAGACTCATGGTGATGTGAAGACTCCAGGATGTCATTTCACCAGGAGGCAGATTTGTTTATTTTTTTGTTGGAAGAGCTGGACCTGCTTCCAGTCTTCTGATATAAGAAAACAAAGCAAATAAGCATATTTTTCAAAAGTCAAAAGTTAAAAAGTTTTTTTTTTTTTTTTTTTTACATAAAAGAGAGCTGAGACTCAGCTTGTCCATTAAATCGTAAGACTCAAAGGAGACAGATGAAACAGGTATTGTCTAATATCCATTTCTAATTGTCAGTCAATTACCAAAAACACTGGATCTTATGATTTCCATCTTACAGCCAAGAGCATCCTTTCCTCAGATCCTCCCTGACATGAAAGTGCCCTCATCCTCTAAATTCCAAAAAACTCTCAAATTCTTCTCAAGCCAAGCTAAGCCAGGATAATTAGGATCATCATGGTTATTTTCTAAGGCTTGAAAAAGCTCGTCCAAAGCCACAGACAACATATGCAGATTAAGAAGAAGCGCTTGATACCTTTATGTGTAAAGTCAGTGCTGTTCCTCCTTTAAGAACATTAAGAGTTTATCTGATTAAGTTTATTTTTGGTTTAAGGCAGATTCTCTATTTCATGTCCTGCCATATATAGATGAGATGTAATGAATACACATAGATTTGAATCAGAATGCCCGAAATCCACATTTTATCAAGTTCAAGCGACAAAGCTGTCTATTAGCGACAGTAATTATGACCAGACACTACTGCTTCCTGTTATGTAATGACAGTCTGCACAGGTTTATTTAAAGCATGACATTAGCTTAAAGTTAACTATGTGGTTAATGCTATCATCATGGTGAAGATCCTTGAGCAAGTACATATTTTAACCCACTCCATTCTACCTTAACCTGACAAAACCTTAATAATAGACTTGCTGCATCATAAAACCGCTTTATTTTTCAGCAATGACTTGTCACATTTAGAAGGATACAGACAAATGATGCTCTCCCGCCGACAAGGGTGTCAGATCAGAAAAGACTTTTATGTGTCCCCAAATCACATGTACAAAGATTTGAACACAATTTTCCTTCAAGCACTTTCATAGTAATCCAAAACTAGAATACATAGCTACCACCAGCTGCGTACAGGGATTCAAATGAGTCATAGAAAATTAACTAATAATCCAACAGATAAACAGATACAAAAAAAAGAGAAGCAACCAGCTGCACAGGTTTGATCTCTATCTCATGGCGGGCCGCTGCTCTGAAGTGCAAAACAGAAAACATCAACATGAATGAGGTAAAATTAACACGTGAACATAGGCTTCGGGAGGTAATCAAACAAATGTACCTTTGTGTTGCGCTTTTAGCAATTAAGAGAGGTAATGCCATTGGCAGTCCGTGGTAGAGGCAAGGTTAATGGTCACGTTGCAGCGTAGCAGAGGAAAGCAAATCAGGATTCTGGCAGAACGTTCAAAAGGTGCCAGCTGCTTGGGCCATGGACAGCTGTTGGTGCAAAAACTCTGATTTAAGCTACTAGCTAAGAAAAAAAGGCATTTTTTCCCCAGCTGATTATTCTCCATACTTTACTGTAATGGAAGCTGAATAGCAAGCTGTCCTCATTTGTAGTGTGCTTTCCACCTAGAAAGCACCTGAGAATAATTCTGTGCTCGTTGGCAGATGTATAGTGAAGAGTAACAAGTGTTCTGACATCTCCTTGTATCCGAGACGTTTTCACGACAACATATGGAAAGGTGAGATGCAAAAATTCCTATTTTTCTGTATTCTAAAAATACCTCATCAACACATCTCCTTCTGTGGCTCCTTTCTGTTTGGTTGGATTGGAAACTTGTACGTCTCTGCAGACAACTGCACTTTGTAAACAAATGATTCTGAGGACGGAAACAGGAGATGTCCATATGCAGAATTGTTTTCTTAGATGTTCTTCCCAAATGACAAGTTTAAAAGGTCAATACATTAAAGAAAATAAGAGAGTGCTAGAAAAAGGAGAAAAAACATTGACCCATTATTAAGAAAACGCAATATGACAGAAATGGCAGGTTGTGCTGAGAAAAAGAATTTAAAATGCAGACAAAAACAGTGGAGTCAAGGAAGAGTTCATTTAATTAGGTCTCGCATCAAGCAGACACACTTTAGTTTGATTATATTGCAGCAAGAGACCAACAAGTCAATGTCTGTAATAAAGTGAGAGCTATTTTATCATTTTATCTCCACTTTCGGTTCATTATCATATTATATCAAGCTCATTTTTCCAGAGACGTTGGGCAATAGCTTTGGTAGTGTATTTAGAGGAATAGGATATCACACATTCATGTACACAAAATACACACACACACACACACACACACACACACCACCTACACTTCAGAGAGCTGTTCAGCACACAAGGGAATATGTAAATATAACTGATGTGACTGGTTGGATGAAGAAAGTGTAAAGACAAAAAAAAAAAAAGGACCAGAGAAAAAGACTCGCCTTGAAGAATGAAGCTTCAGTGAGATCTACTACTCTGATTGCTCTTCACACGAGATATCTCATGGTAGACAGAAAGCAATGTGTGAGAAAAGGCCAGTGTCAGAAGGAAGGCATCGAGAGACTCGGTACAATCAGACAATAGTTGCAAAATGCTGAGGGAACAACTGAACGCACTTCAAACAACACGTAAAAAAGAAGGAGAAGAAAAAAAAAAGCCGAACTAAAAACTCGGCAACTCAGCCGATGGCACCTGGGGCTCTTAAGCAATGTGCCGTCTCACCCCCCCAAAAAAAGAGCACAAGGCTTTGATGCTCAAAGGCGACTGTTCTCTTAATATACTGCTCTACCAGCGGCTGATATTATTGGAGAAAACAGATAAAAGGTCTGGAGGGATTTTGACAGGTAGACAAGTGCTGTTTAACAAGGCAATCTACAGGGCAAACGGTTCGATGTTCCCTGACCGCATTGACTCTTCATCCCCCTGCGACAAAAGGCTTTGAACTCGTCTCACTCACACACACACACAGACACACACACAGACACACACACACTCACACGGAGAGCCATGGATTTATCCCCTTCGTATGAGACCATTAAGTGTCTGAACCGGCTGTGTCTGCAAGGCTGGATCAAGCGCTGTAATTTCTTTACTAAACCGTGAAAAAGAGCCACGTTGGAGCTGCTAAAAGTGAAACTTCTATTTACACTGGCAAGATTCTTCTTGAAGAGCTAACGCTAAACACCGCAGGGTCAGCTCAAGGTCAAAGACGAAGCTTATAATGACATCAATACAGGCAGACGCAGTGAGAGAGAAACACAGATTTATCTGTTTGCGGTGGCTGATAAGGGGGCGTGTGTGTGTCCACGGTGAGGGAGTGATACCGCCGAAGATGAATGAAGATTAAACTGTACAGCCGAATGCAACTTCTGTGCAACAGCGTGAGTGGAGCAATTTGCACTGAGCAACCTTTTATAGAGTAACTTTTTATCAGGTGACCACAAATATCTTTTACTGTGGATCAGTTTTAATTTGCCGCTCTTTTCTTCGTGCAGCCAGGGTGGCAACTCTGAGTGTGTCCTAATTTCAAATATCAGAATAATTGCATGTTTTTTATACTTTTTATCAATTTAATTCTTGTGTTGTTCTTGCACTTCTTACTTAAGAAGCTGGATAACCACCTAGCTGTTTTCATTAAAGAATGGCAAGAAATTAGTTAGCTAGAAATAAAAAATGGCTCCCAAACTGCTACTTCGGCTTCCAGGTTTGACAAAATATGAAAAATATGTCACCCAAAGCCAGTAGTCCAATGACAGAAATTGGCAAGCAGAAGAAGGAAGGAAATGAGGATAAGACATGACAGAGAGGAATATACAACAAAAGACAAAGAGCTTCACTGATATGAAGATGAGATGATGTTCAACTTTCTAAGAAATGTGAATCTTTCCACATTATGAACTTCTGAAAAAGCATTTCAGCCAACATAAGACCCTCCAATTCTCAATTAAAAGATAATAGAAACGTGTTCAGGCCTTTCAGTTCCAGCTTTTAAAAGCAGCTAATTTCATTTCATACTCAATATGGGTTTTAATTTGTGTTTTGGGCTTATTTTAAACTCTAATTTTACATTGAGTAAAGCAGGATTGTTAAAAAAAAAATCAAGATGTGACGCCACAAAAATTTCAACTTTCTTCATTTTGAACTTTCTGCTTTTTTCCATTTCCTCAAAGGTTCACGTGTCAAAACTGACTGAACTCTATCCAGAAGCAATGTGGAAATTTATTTCATCTCAACTCCACTGGTCACTGTGATTCTATTGAAATATTGATTTTGGCTGAAGATTTCGCTGTTGGTGTAACTTAGATCTTGTGATAAAAAAGAAAAAATCATCTCCTATTTTTTTCAAACTTCCAAACTTTCTGTGCAGCAGAGGATTATTTTCTCTGTAAAGACTTATTAGACTGGAGCAAATTTAAAAGCTTTCATGAACTAGCTGCAGGCTGAATTATTATTGTGGTGTAGCAACTCGTTACACACCGTAGCAAAACAGACATGAAAATTACACAAACCGTTACTTTACGAAAAAGATGCAGATTTAATTGTATTTTTTTCTCTTCATGCAAACAGAATCTAAAGCCTTCAGAGGCACATTTTAGTTGTGTAAGAGCGTTTACAGCATGTGATTGTAATAATGAGAGTATGTGTGAGTGTACAGTGTGTACTCATACATGTATGATGTCCAGATTTCACCATCCGTGGTAAGAATTTCATGCTTCTGTGCTTCTAGCTGTGTGGTGCACATGTGCATGTGCATGCATGCATTAATATGCTCATGCCTCCACCCGATCATTCACATCTCTCCGGCCGTTGTGGTGATGAATGACAGCACTGAAGCCATTAGTGAGTGTGCTTGACACCAAGAGGTCACGCTGTAATGTAGACCCCAACGTGGAGCTGTTGTGCCATCAGTCATGGTCGGCGGGTCAGAAGGAAAGCAAGTGGGACACGCTCCGGCCTCAAACAGATAAACGACTCCACCGCACCATGGAGGCAGCCATTGTTCGGCTCTGGACCATTGCTTTCCTCCCTCCTTGAGCAGCTGGGTGTGGGGTGGGGTAGGCTATTAACTGTGGGTGGCAATGAAAATAGACACATACAGTATGAGCAGACACAAGGACGTGTGTGTGTGTGTGTGTGTGTGTGTGTGTGTGTGTGTGTGTGAGTATGTATGTACGCTGTAATTTTCTTCTGACAAGCTGGAGAATAAGTCGTCAAAATAAATTGGAATGACTGACAACTCATTTCCCACAGAGGGAAGAGAAGAAAAGAGAATAGGATAGAAGGAGAGGGACAAGACGGGGAAGGTTAGAAGAGAGAGGGAAGAAGAAGGTGCAGGAGAATCGAAGCACGGCAAAAAAGATGCAAAAAGATGCAGATGCAGATAGAGTGAATATGTAGCAGAAAATGAGAGGAAACGAAGGGCAGAGAGGGGAGAGAGGTGAAAAGACAGGAGCACAGTGACTGGCTCTGAAAGGTCAGCATCTCCTCTCTTCATTTGTCTCTCTGATTGAACTTTCCAATTAGCCACAGAGCGCTACACTGTGCAGAGTGGATGGGAAACAACCTAATCAGGGCCGGGGGAAGATAGATAGAGACAAACTGGGTGGAGAGAAATTTGAACAGTGCATTGTCTCGCAGTAGACGTTCATTTCAAATGATTGAAATCGTGCTTTATTTCAATGATTTAGCAAGCGTTCATCTGACAGTTATTCATATTGAACCTGAAATAGATTTGATTGAGACCTCTTTGGAGTGAAGTGGACTAAAGGCAGAAGTGAAGTCAGGGGGAGAAATGAAAAAAAAGACAGAGAGTGAAAGAGTGAGGCACTCCAGGTCTTCCAAACACTGACAGGAAGCTGGACAGGAGATCGATGATGAGAGGATATAGTCTGACGACGCAAATTGGCATGAGGAAGGAGGAAGGAAATGAGGAAGAGATGTGACCGAGCAGAATGTAAAACAGAGAGACAGACAAAGAGCCCAAGACCTGACTGATGAACATTTCTGGACTGAAGCCACAGATATCCAATATTGTGTACAATATCTAAAGAAACGTTTTGTCCTACTTAGGCTCTCCAATTCTCCAATGAAAGACCTACACGATTCTTTCAAGGCTGACAGCTCCTAAAAGAACAAATGTCACCCTTTATCTCTTCTGAAAGCGGCTGCTTTTACTTCCAACTCTATTTAGGTTTTTAATTGTGTTTTTCTCTTATTTCAGGAACATCTAACTCATCAGCTGCAGGTGTTTGCAAGAGTTCTCCAACGTTACAGCATCTCCAATGTTCAACAAGTGTGCAGAGAGAAATTTATTATATAAGAGCAAGAGAAAGCACTGTCTCCACCAGCAGCAGCATATAACCCAGAATACAATGCAGCCGAGGTCCAGTGAATGCCCGTTTTCAGTGTCGAGGGGAAGGTCGACATCTGACTTGATGTGGAGTGGAGAAACTCTTGATCTCTGGTTCTTGGTGTTACTGAAGAAGCAAAAGATGAGGTAGTCTGAGGTAAAGTGGCTACTCCAAAAAGTGAAATACAATATACCATTGTGGCTGCTAATATCTGTGTGAGGCAGGGTTACTAAGCCTTCAGGCTAACACCCACCATAGTGAGTGTATTTTTTTTTCTTTTTTTTAGCCAAGCCACTGAGACTGTTCTTTGTCATTGTTGCTTGGGGATGGTCCATCATTTTGGTCCAGACAGAACCATAAAAACAATTAATGGATATAATGCCATTTCATTTCCAGACACGAAGGACTCCCAAAGCATGCATCCGTAAGATCTGGTGATTCCCTGACTTTTATTCTACTGCCACCATGAGGATGTCATTTTTGGTTTTGTATAAACAGCTGGCATTTGGTACAGGTGCTGAACACCCCTGGAGGTTGATTTTGAATCACTTTGATGATATACAGCACTACCAGCTGGTTTGAAATTCTTACACATCTAGTGTCTGTCTTTTCGATGGACTGGCACAAAATATTGCATTTATTTTGTCCCTGTCAAGGTGATTTGGTGACCCTCTGATTTTTCATCTAACACTGCCAGAAAGTCAAATTAGATTTATAGTTTGATTTATGAGCAAATACTACTACTACTCAAAACTACTAACATTCCTGTCTCTGCTGTAGTCTGTCCATTAAGAGGACGGTGAACATGGTAAATATTCCTAAACATCAGAATATTAACACTGCAGCTATAAACTGAAGTGCCTCTTTCTCGTTAGATGTTCATGAAAAAAGACTGATATTTGATCTGTCTTAAAAAATAATAGCAAGCTGGTGCATTCTCTCAAATGTTGGAGGAATCAAAAATGAAAAGACAAACAGCAAAACTTGAGAAATGATGAGGAGAAAAAGCATCTGAAAAGAAGATGGAGAACACAAAGATCTGAGACCAAAGACAAAGACACAATGAATAATTGAAGGGAGCTGAAAAATCTCCAAGTCATAATTCTCTCGCATATTCTGTTATCCAGTCTTGTAACGGCATCTTTGCGAGCTGAATCAGACATGAAGCAGAGACAGGGAAGACAGACAGAGACACAGCAAGAGAGATGAGGAAAGTTGGTGCAGAAAATAGGATGCACCAACTCATCTGTTTTCCTCTCTCATTAAACCATCCATCCTCCACCCATTTCCCTCTTCTCAGTCACTGGATACTGTGTTACATACAAACACACACACACATACACACACACGCATGAGAAGTCATTGATGGGCACTAAGCATTGCTGTTATCTCTCAGTCAGTGATATCGATCTACCCCAACTGCCTCTCTCTCTCTCTCTCTCTCTCTTTCTCACTGACACATACACACACACACACACCCACAAGCATAAGCACCCCCCCACACACACACACACACCACACACACACACACACTGATAGGAAGATGGTGATGACAGTGACAGAACAGTCTCATCCGTTGTGTCTGCTGTGGAGAACAACTGGCTGGCAGATAGTTTGGTGACATATGTTTGTGTGTGTCTGAACGCATGACTGCATGTGTATGCGAAAGTATCTGTGTGTGTGTGTGTGTGTGTGTGTGTGTGCGTTTGAGCAAAGTTAGTAACAGCTCGGGGTTCTACAAACACAGGCAGCTTTGGGGGTGATACGCAGCTCCTCCACTGAGTTAATATCCAAACACAGACAATGAAACACAACCCTTATTCCTCTTTAATCTTTTCAATTTTCCTTTGCCTGTACATGAATGTAGTACAGCAATTAAAAGTGTGCCCTCTCTCCTTCGCTCTCTGTCTCTTCCTCTACATTGAACATGACTGTATGGCAGTAATTAAGAGTGTGTTGTGTTACACACCACTGCTAATCCTGCAGAGCCAATTCAATCCACTGTGTTAGCAGATTACTGCTCACGGCATGAGCTCTTGTTATCATACTTACGTGCACACGCACACACACAGACACAAACACACCGCAGGCTCCTGAAAATACACACACAATGAATTGTTTATGTGCTAAAGTGGGACTGCTTCTTCTATGACACCTTCAGGCATTTTTTGTGTCTGCAATTAGATTACCCTGACTATGCAATTTAGGATGACAAGTGTTCCCTGAATCTTTTTGAGCACATTCATTGCGTGTGATGTTGTGTGCCTGAGTGTGTGTTTGTTGTGTGTTTTTTGGAGCTGGCAGTGCAGCTTCGCAGGGGCTTCTGGCATTATGAGAGTCTATGTTTTCATTCCTTCATGTTAAAGGCCTTATTTACATATTTGACATGAGCTGCTGCAAGTTTTTTTTCCCCCATGGATTGTCCTCCCCAAAAAAATGACGGCATCAGCCCTTTCAGCGAGTACTCAACCACAGCATGCGTCTACGTTTATATAATAAAGTCCTTTAAGAAATGATGATTGTCCTCTGAATGCAGTAACACAGGAGATAATGTGGCGTTGGTATAGAAACAAACTCTGCGGAGGGAGGAGGATGGTTGGATGTTTCAACAAACCTTTCGCTTTGACAATTTCTTTGCAAAAATAAAATATTTTCTGATCTGAAAACACACTGGTTAAGCTATAATAAGACTTGGATACAGAAACAGCTTAGTTTAGAGATTCCTGTCACTTGTGCTTTGTAAAATAAAAGTGTCCAATATACTACGCTGTATAAAAGTGAAATTACTGAATATTTTTGTATTATCTCTATTTAGAGTTGCACTTTTTAGACTGTTCCTGCTCGTTCATTTCACAGTCTGCTGTACAGAGACACCAATATTACTTGTCCACCTTGCAGGACGCCTCGTTTTGTTGGGTTAGTTCTCTTTGTTACTACAACAGGAATAACAACATCTTGCTAGTGAGTTATTGATCTGGGAAGCTCTGGGATGTAAAAAATACGTAGAAGCAGAGCTCTGAGACATGAAAAGTGATTATTGGTAATTCTATAGCGAGACATGTGCTGTGTAAATGGAACACATATAGAAATAAAAGGTGTTTCAATCATGCCGCTGCAAGAACATTAAAATCGGCAGATTTTTGAAAAAAACAGATGCCAGCATTAAAAAAAAAATCATGGTCTACAATTTCTGCACATGGAAGGGTATATTGTGGTTATGCTTCATAAAACGATGAAGGATAATGGTTTGTGACAGGTCGCAAACACCAGTCAGACAAGCTGAACACTCCTCGACCTCCAAGCATTTCCACCTGGCGACACATAAAGGATGCGTTTCCTGCACTGGCTCTGGAAGTTGGCATCGGATGTTAGCTGAGAGTATGTGATCATCGAAACAATAATAAATGGTGAATGGCTTAATTCTTTTCCTCCTCTTTTTTTACCTCTTTTCCCTTACTTTTCACAGTGGCATAAGGCCAGTTTTTTTTTAGTGGAGAAAATGCCTCTTAGGTAATTGTCCTTTTGGTCCTTTCCCAGTGTATGAAACAGTTTAGTGGTTTTAAATGAAGAGCCACGCAGGATTAGATAGAGGCAGAGCACAGGAACGAATTAGCTGCTGTAGGACCTGAGGTGAATTTGGAAGCTGACATCTCCAGAATCAGCTCTATTCTGGATGTCTATTACACTCAGGTCAGCTCTATTTAGTTACAGTAAAATAAAAATTCCCTTTTTTCTTCATTGTGTGACAAGTCCTTTAAATGCCTCAAAAGAATATATGAACCAAAAAGTGACAATGATCTGCTACCACGTCACGTGCCAGTTTGGTCTCCCACTCTGAGATTCTGATCAGTGAGAGTAACAGACAGCTGTCGTATGGCTTTTTTTTTTTTTTTAAAATACATTTTCATTTGTTTCAAGTAGTGCTGAAGCTGAAGTCCTGCAATCTTTGACATCAAAATGGCACTGTGCTGCTCAATTGCTACTGATAGACCCTTCGCTGTGATTGTCCTCCCACTCAGCTGCAGTCAAGTTCACAGTGACTCATCGTAGAGACGGAGATGGGTGCTGACAAATAAAATAAAACCTCTGAGTATGTAAAAAAAAAAAGCCATCTGCATCGAGCTGTGCCATGCTAAAAGTAGAGCATGGGGTGGTATAGAGCCTGATGTATGCTGCCTCAGAGCTTCCTCCCCAAACCTCTATTCATCCTGCTCCTGCTCCCCTTCCAATACTGGATTAAGTGTTAAAATGCCTTTGCTAGTACAGCGATAAGAAGGATGTGGATCATTATAGGTGAATTAATTTATTTGAATACTTACTGGAACGACAAAGAGGAGCTTTTACCTCCCTCCTGATCCTTTATTCTATTTACTTTCCCGACTCTGTGTACCTGCATACATTCGCGCTGCCATCACTGTAATACTGTGAGACCACAACAGCTCTGACCTTTGCCGCTTTTCTGTTGCCTGCTTGTATTCTTACTGTTGCAGCAGCAGAGGCTCCCTGAAAATCACACTGGATTAGAATGTCAGCTATATTTATAAAATGTAAATCGGGAGTGCTCTTGCGGATGCAGCCATTACAGAGGTCTAATTTAACTGATTTGCTGCTGCACTCTGTGCTCCGTGCTGGAGCTGTTTCAAGCTGACGGATGATCTGACAAACAACGTCGTACATGATGCCAGCTTCGCTATCTGCAGTGGCCGCTACTGTAGTGGATAGATAAGAGATCAGGCACTTGTAGGACATTATTGTGTGTGTGTGAGGAGGATGGGGGGAAGTGAGAGAGACAGAAAGAGTGGCTTCCAATCTCTGATTCTCAACTTGTCTGTCTTTAATCAGATGAACTGACTTCCTCTGGTTCAGACAGGAAATCAATCACAGCTAAGCACACCAATCACTGCTCCTGTCTGGACGACCCATACAAATGTCTACAGCGTGTGTGTATTTTTTTTAATATTCATATCTTAATAAAAAAAAAAACTGTTTATCTATATTCTATAAATGTGATGTTGCACATTCCATGTTTGATTGAGCTTTTGTGTACCGTGTGTGCATGTTCTGTTCCATGTATGTTCTCAAATACATCTGTTCGTCTGCATGTCTGGCTCATGGGTCTTCCTTTTCCACATGTTCTTCCTGTGTGTTTGTGTGTTTGAGTAACAGTGTGTGGCAGGGGTATAGAAGACATATTCAGACACTGTCTATTGATCTGTTTGACAGTCTCCTCATGTCTTTAACATGCCGTGGGATTGCACAATCACTCACACTGATAGCATGAGCCAGAGAGCGAGAACGCGAGAGAGAAAGAAATGAGCCTCCCTTGGAGAAAAAAAACTGACGCTGAAAGAATAAGTGAAGAAAAGGTGAATAATGCAGGCATACATCAACCACAGTGGAAAAATGTAATGAGGTGGGAAGAACAGTGAGGGGAAAGGATCAGGAAGAGAAAAATGGGAACATGATAAAAAACAGCTGGTGTGGACGGCAGGAGAAATAGATAACGGTAAGGGATGGAAGAGGGCGCATGAAACACCAGGGAGAGGAGAGAAGAAAGGTGAAATATCAGGAAAAAAAGGAGTTTTGGCGGATGATGTGTGGAAAACAAATCAGACAGTGTGTTTGTGCTGTTTGGCGGTCTCTGACCACGACACTTGTCAAACACTGATGAAGGAAACTGAGAGAAATCACATTTTACGTCATAGGAGAAAGGCAGGATAAGCCAGCTGAAATGAGAGTCTATGAGAAAAGACAAAAAGATTCAAGTTACAGCGAGGAAGAAGAGCAAAAAGGAGCTCTCCTGTGTGCTCAGCATATTAGAGGAGGTGCTGCGGGGAGGTCTGACACCACACACACACACACTCACGCATACTCGTTTGATCCAAACACGCCTGTGCTGACCCTCCCACACACACTTGAAATTACACACAGTCACACACGCACGCAGACATTAATTGATCCCGCTGCAGCAAAAGCAGGCAGAAAGACTAGACACGAGGAAGCTACCCTGTGGCCTCTGCCCACACACAAATAAATAGGCTACTCATATTACAGCATTGCACACTTCAATTAGGAGGCAGCTACGGAGGCAACAGGACTTAAGGATGGCGGACGACCTTAGCTGAGGAGTAGGAGGCACAGAGAAAAGAGGTCATCAACATACGTCCAATTTCTTTTAACGATGTAGATTTCTTTTCACAACTACTCCAAAGAGTGTTGCAAATATGCTATATATAACTCTTTCAATAAACTGTGAAGTTTGTCTCATGGTCTATAAAAAAACGTACTCATGTTGAAAAAAATAAATAAATGCGCACAGGTGATGCAACTGCCCAAGTCTGCTGGGTTAGTTTTACACCCAGTAGGTCTGAAGTAGTTATTTTGACCCCTTGAGCCATTTTCTTGCTGGATTTGTTTGGAAACATGAAAGTCCAGGACAGAGAGCAAGACACCTTTGAGAAAGTGGTCAGAGTGGTTTTAAAGCAACCCTGAAGTGATTTTCTGGAATGAAAATATGTAAACCAAATGACAGTATAATCACTCATGTTTCCTCAGATGCTGATTACCCCATAGAAACATGTCTCACTGAACATTTCTCCTATTCCAGACCAGAGTAAACAGATGATGGATCTGAAAATGATCTGACATCCAGGGAAATTTCTGGAAGAAAAGTAGCAGTGAAGACTCTGTGTCTTTCTTAGCCTGAATGGAATTAAATATTCAAACATTTCAACAATACGTTTCAACATATTTGTGTCTTTTCAAGCACCTTACATCATACCTAAGACAATGTCACACGAGAAAGCTCGTGGAGCAGATTTTGAAAGAAAAACATGCTGTAATTGTTTGCAGGAAATGTTTGATCGCTGAAAGCCATCCATTCTTTTTTGTAATCTAGCCAACCTTGACTGGAGAGCAAGCTTTTCTGGCATGCTTTTAATCAGCCAATCAAACAAAACTGTCCTCAGCTCATACTATTTTTGAAGCAACAACAGACTGAGCCAAGCGGTATAAGCAGCTCAAAGTGTTCAGTTATGACAAAAGTGAAGGAATTCTCAAAAAGCGCTGTTTGCTGGTGGCCACATAATAGATTATTCTTGTTTGTTAACATATACAAAACCATACATAGAGCAATTATTTTATATTATATAATCGGTGAATGTATTTGTACATTTTCAGGCAAAAAGGTGAAGTCAGCGGCAGTGTTATTTGTTCTTCTCTGTATTAACAACAGTTGAATTTGTCTGCTCTCATGCCCAATTGATTTCTTTTCCCATTCTCAGTGCCAGCACTGGCAAATTCTGCTTGTACATTAGGAACTGAATGGTTTGTAAGACACGAATAAACACAAAACATATAATGTAAAATCTGTTAACACAATAAGGGTAACCAAACACCTTGATAATATCATGTAACAGTAATGAATGAGAGCACTTTCCATCATTTAATTTCCTTTTGATTGTTGTGTTGTGAGTCGGTATTTAACATTCAAAGGCTTTATCCGGCAATAATAACAATAAGCCTGATACAAGTCAGTGTTTGCTATATTTTATCTCGGTGGCCCATCTGTCCAGGTTTGTTTCTTATAAAATAAGATTTTCCATTTCCAAGTCATTCAGATTCATACACCATTTTAGAGCCGAGCAGATGAGATCCTCTGACCTGGAGCATTCAATTCAGTACGACAAAGACTTCCACGGTGAAAATAAATTACAATCCAAAAAGTTCATACAGTCCTGCCACCGTTTACTTCTGAATTCCATTCCAAACTTTGTGATATAAGCATTAATTAATCCATAAAGCATGACAGCCTCTGATATATTGAAATTAATCTTCCGGTTTCTCAAATCACTGAAGTATTATATAGGTACTCCGTCTGTAAACAAAGGAATAAAGCCTGCCTAGATTGGTTCTTACCCAACGCCCGTTTTACAATAGCTTTTATTGGCTGATATTTCCTGCACTCTATATTTGGCTGAGGAGGTATAACATTAATATAATGCACATATATATGTAATAATTGCAAACAGATGCCAGAAATGCCAGAAAATACTATCTTCTTCTATTGAGACATAAAGTATTGAATATGTTTTTTTGCTTAAAACTATAGCCTGCTAAACCATGATTTCTAAAGAAAAATAAAAAAGTTAAAAATAAAAACAAGTTTAGAAGACAGATGATGCAATAGAAATGATCAGGTGGAAAATTCAGGTCAGCAAAAGGACAAAAAAGACATACGATAATATGGATTTAGTATTAATAACAGCAGGTGCACCTCTTACATCTATCTTAGTGTTTTACATTTATAATAGTGACATTTAGGTAATATGATGAAGGTGACTGTGAATCAAACACTGCAGTTTGAACTATGCACTAACGTTGAAATATGTTGCGTATGAGATGGCAACATAGCTGATGATACCGCCGTTAAAATATATAAACGGTGGACCATAACTCAAAGCCACAAGCCTGGCATAAAAAGAGCAAAGGTAAAATTGTAAAACAGTCGAAATTCCATTAAAAAGGTAAGCATGGTGCTAAAAAAAAAACGAATTTATTGCTCAGACATTGAAATTGATCTAGTCACAAATTGTTGCTGCCAACTACAATGAATTATTCATAATGATCTTTTTGGAAGATGTAACGATGCAAATGAAACAACACATTAACACTCGGAACCAAGATCACAGGTATTTCTGTCCATCTTCGTCTGGATTGCCACGGAAATAAACAGCAAACATGCAATACCAAGAATTTGCACGACAGATAGATTGAGTGATTTCTTTCTGTTTCTTTCTGCAGCAGGTGTGGTGGCTCTGCTGCTGTCCGACTCTTGGTATTTGTGACCTGCTGTTGGCTGCTTCCTGTGATCCTGCAGTCATCTGCTCTCAGGTCTGTTAAACAGAGAGCGCCGCTGTTGTGTGATGAATCTTTCTCACACCTTTCCTACCACTGATCGCTTTCAGGTTTTGGTGGTTTGGCTCTCGGTTTGATATACTGCACTGCAGCTGATTCCTTGGAGAACCAGGCAACGGTGTAGAATTACATATGGAGGGAACATAATTAAACTAACAGTGATCAAATTCAAGTTATTGTGTGATAGTGGTGCAGTGAAAATGGAAATGCTGTATTTGGGGTAGACAGCAGCAGTCTAAAGCATATTTACATATTAAAGCAATAGTTGGACATTTTGGGAAACAAGCCAATTCGCTTTCCTGCCATCTTTAACAGACAAGAGAGGGGTATCTATCTTCTCATCTCACTCTCAACAGGACAGTTAATTGGCACATTTCCCAAAATGCTAAACAACTTTTTTAACCAGATTTCCAAATTACAGTCAACTGAATATTACACATGTTTTGGACAATGTACTATCTTTCATAAGTTTATCATATTTTATACCAGGAGTTATTCAGAATTGTTTCCAATGAAAGTTAATTATTGAGGATCTGATATTCAGTATTAATAATATGATTAAGGCTCACTGCTCAATCTGCTGTTGCTTGTTACATCTATTTTACTAGAGTCGAACAGCACCATATGTCCCTTTTCATTTTGTAAACCTGTGCCCTTACAATGGGCCATTTATCTCCTTGGCCTGGTGCATCTCCTCAGTCTGGCTGCCAGAGCTGTAAGCTTTTGTGCAGTACCCTGCAGGGCTTTGGATATTGACATTGCATTGTATTTCTTTACTAGCAATGTCCTGTCATTGATCATCACTACGCCACTACGCCAGCTCACTAACCTGCTCACCTGTTGCCTTCATGTCGGTGCCCAGGGTTTCAAAGACAACACTGGCTATGGCTTGATCCTTAAACAATCAGGCTGCAATGGCAAAACTCTCTCCCAAATGTACAAAAGCATCTATGCAATCACTTTGTGCATAATATGACCAATGGGGCCGGTTTCTTAAATTGCTGTGTAAAATGATCATATCTTCAAATGAACATGTGTTTCCTGTACACAACATGTGAGAGAAATCCATTTCACCAGTGCGAATGAAAGATACATAAATAGAAATAGCTCACACTGATACAGAGCGGAGGAAGGTAACATTGAGAAGTTTCAGGGAAGGTGTAGTTTGTACCTGCTCTTGGGATGGAATTGTGACTGACAGACTAAAATATCTGAACAACTCATGGATACGTTGCCGTGAAAGATTGTACATATTGTGCTACTATCTTCAACAATCCTCTCACTTCTCCTCCAGTATACCAGCATGTCAACAGTTTAACTAATCCAGTAAAGTATTTGTACATCTGCACTATTCAATACAGCTAAAATGTTGGTACAGACATTCATCTTCCCCGAGCGTTAATCATTATAACTTTAATGATCTCATGAACATCTGGCACAGTAACCAGATAAACGTTTTTGCCAACATTTTTGACTATCACCTGACACCAAAAACTAATGACACTGCCATGAGTTTCAGCTGTGCTTTGTGCTTAGCGATAATGAGCAACTGTTAGAGCGGTGATGTCGACTTGAGTCAAAGCACCGCGGTGCCTCATGAAACCATTCACGCTGCTGTAAACTCTTGTTAATACACAAGCCTTAGAACAAACTTTGGAGAAAGCTGTTTTACTGGAGGCCAGTACGAGTTTAACCTGCTGTAACAGTTTTTAGTTGAATGATCTCATTTTTAAACTGTTTATGTCCACAGCAATGTTCAGAAAATGTAAAAGGCTAAATCAGGGAACAAGCCTGTCTTCAACTATTTTCAAGCTCGGAGACTGTTGGCAGCCTCTCCTGGCCTCTACAGTGCGTTTGGATTTGGATGCAAATCTGCCAATCTGGTCTGTGTCACAAAACAGGAAGAAGGCACTGTTCTTCCAGAACAAATGATGCTAAAGCTTTACAAGTTTCTGGCAATGACAGATGGTGGAAGTAGGAAAAGTCTATGTAAGAAACACTTCCATCATGTTCATCTCCTGTAAAACCAGTCAAAGGGAGAGCGGACAGTAAATGATGATATGACAAGGCTTAAACTTTGAAATATTATTTAAATACAAACAATGCCATAGTTTTATAATGAGTACCAGTCACTTGACTACCCTCATAAATCCAAAATGCTATTTGACGTAAGTGTCACATTTGTTTTGAACAATTTTACCTGAACTTGAACTGACACTAATTCCTGTCAGGACTTCGTTGTACCGGCATTGTCAGGTACTGTTATTACTTACACCTCAACTCCTCTCAGTGTTTGAGCTTTAGGTGATGTTTCAGCTTCATTCAGCATGTACACTTAAAATGTCAGTCAGAGGAGAATGAAGTTAGGAGGAAGGAATTCTCTCATTTGAACACATATTTCTTCATTGCTCTTCTTCTGTTTACTCATCTTTCATCTTCTTTCACTGTTGTTTTCTCATTGCTTGGTCGTTCAGTTGCTGTGTATCAACATTTATGACTGCTCCAAGTTAGTGCCTGTGTGGTGGAGGGCCGCCTGAGTACTGAAACTCTCTTTTGATTCAGGTAGATGTATTAGTGTGAAATGGACTTTGAGGCAACAGGTGGAGCCAGAAGTATCTGTCTCAAGTACTACTGTCAGAACATGTTGACAGTTTTAGCAATTTTCCTACCTCTAGTTTAATAAAGTAAATTAAACTCCGCTCATTTAAATATGTTTCTTTTAATTACGTTACAATTCTAAATAATTCTGTTTTTACTGCCACCCCACTTTCCGTGGTTCAGCCACTGATAGAACTTCATGTCCTTTTATTTCTTGAACTTCAGTTGTTACTGTCAGCTCAGAAGGTTTAAAATGTTAAGAAAATATACATTCTTCATACTGTTTGTTTCAACTTCAGTTTTCTTCGGAGAA
>JBAJHX010000001.1:12622633-12653799 GCA_037176925.1 Amniataba percoides
TGTCTGTGCGCGTCCTAGGGAAAAAAAAACTTACAGCTCGAGTGCGCGCGTACCTCCGCTCCCTTCCTCTCTCTCTCTCTCTCCCTCTGTTTTCCTCTCTCTCTCTCTTTCCCTCTCTCGCCGGATCGCACTTAATCCGCGTTGCGTTCGAGTTGCTGCGAACTGCGCCGAGAGGGATCAGCCCGCTTATTACGAGGAAACGACTTTTGTTTGCCGCCCGGATGCGCCGATGAGACGAGGTTCGTCTCGAGGGTGTCGCGTCGCGCAGCACGCGCGTCGATTTACGCGCGCGTGGTGTCCGTTAGCGGCGGAGCGGCGTGACGCGGACTCCCGACTGAAACCAACTTCTCAGCTAAAAGAGCCGCGAGTCGAGTCAAGCCCCGCTCCGCGCGCACACACAGCCCTGCACACACACACACACTGCCAACAGTGTGTGAGTTGTTGTGTGCGCGTGCATCTGTGTGCGTGTGTGTTTGTGTGTGTCAAGGGAATCCTCGGGGAAACAACCCGACCTCCCCTCTCCCAGTGATCAATGTCCAGTCTTGCACGTCCAGATCCATCACTCCTCTTTCCAATAACACGTCAGGCCATTGGATTAAAATAATGTAAAATCGATCATTTTAAAACGTCTCCAGAGGAGGGAGGAGAGAAAATAAAGGCATGTAGCTCCAGGCAGGGACTCAGAACGACTTCAGAGCTGACTATATGTCACAGGAAAGTGCCCTCTCTGAACGTGTTCATCAACCTCTGTGTTTTGTTTGGGAGCTTTTTGCTCTCCAGGGCTCTGTGAAAAGTGCAGGCAGGGCCCGAAACATAAAGGACAGTCTCAGATTTACTATAACAGATATTCACTTTCATATATCAGCTTTCACTCCCATATCTCTTCCCCACATGTAGATGGAATTCAATACTAAAATCGCTCCATGGGGATTCCTGCTAATAAATGTGAGCGTGTTTGTGGATCCAAAGCATGCTGCACGGTCATTATCTCCTCCAAAGCACCCATCTTCTGTGTGCTTTTTGTGCTTTTGTGCCGTTTGAACTCCTACTCACTAAAACACTGCAACCTGTGCAGTTTTAAAAGTTTAAAATCAGCAGTCCTTGGATAACACAAGTTTCAGGATTTACACCAAAACTGTGTTCATATATTCAGTCAAAGTTTGGTTTTGTGTGGGAGTGAATTTCCATCTGTGTTTAGCATAACATTTCAAATAAGCATGTGAAGGTGAGTTGACTCCGCAGTGTTTAAAAAGTGAATAAAACATGTTTGGTGCCAAGGGACACATAAAATTAGGAAATCATAGATAGTTGGTTTAAAAATGTACCACAGAGAATGATGCAGTCGAAGAGTTAACCATTATCTTAACTCAGAATATCTTTAAACCTTATATAAAACCCCAGGCATCCATCCAATGACACGTTATAAAACTAATTACTATAAATGAGCATAAATGTTGTCTAATGTCTCTTGTGGCCTTGGCTAAACTTCTTGTTTTTTTCCCACTTGAAACACATAAAATCAAATCCACCAGAGAGCTGTAATAATCTAACTTGTTTAAAACAGCTTTACCTGTTCAAAGAAACGTTCTTCAAGGCAGTGACCACGCTGAGCACGCCGATATATCACTGCTAATGACCAATCTTATCTTGTAGAAAAATACTTGATGTTAGTTTTTATCACTAATAACTAATCATCATTTTAATTACACCACACAGACTTGAGAAAACAAATGCATGTTTTGTATTTCTGTCAGGGCACTACAATCACTTCACTTTTTTAAGATACAATGGTAAGAAATTATGTATGTTAAAACTGTTAGTAGAAAAAAGGAGCAAAGTACATTTATTACAGTCCTATATTTAAGTCCAGTTTTGAGGTGCTTCTTCCTTTGTTGATTTAACACACACAACATCATACAGTTATGAGATTTTACATACATAAATCACAATGTTTGACTTAAATTACTGTATGACGCAGCTCGAATGAACTCCACCTCAACTTTTTGCCAAAACTTCTGTATTTTTACTCAAAGGTATGATAAGTAGAATTTTTCGGTAGTGGTTTGCAAACACAGTTTTCAAAGTTGGCCCCTCATCCCCAACTCAGTGACTCATGCACCCCTGACCACAGCTTAGAGAACAGAGCCACCTGTAACACAGACCTACAAAAGGCCCAGAAACACCCAGAACACAGCAAAATCCAAGAAAATCCAGTCAGACAGCAGTGACTCTTCAGGTACACACACTTCTATAAGGATTCATTTATAGAAGAGTCTGAGTCTATACATAGTTTTTTCCTCTAAGTAATAGTTTCTCATAAGTAATATAATTTGATAGCAGTACTTTAAATTGGATTTGATTTTGTATGGTTTAGTATGGCAACTTTTAAGAAACTGATGAATACTTTTTGCACCGTTGCAAATCTTTTTCACTGACTTCCTACACTAGTTGGAAGCACTATAACAGATAATTTTATAAAATGGGAAATTTGGTAAGTCGGGTTGTTTGATCTGGATATCTTATTGGCTTATTAATTTACCATAGCTGACTGGTAAAATTATTTAATTAATTTATTATGAAAGAAGAAAAATAATTGACTTTTCATGAATATGATTTTGGACTTGATGTACTGTACCCTGGATCTTTATAAGATCCTATCTGCTTAATGAATTTCGCGCAAGAGCTTTGCTCTGCACCTTTATCCTCCTTGTTGTATTTTATTGTATTGTGTGCTACAGTTTGAGCTGTATTGTGTTATTTTCTAAGGATTTGTCCTATTCAAAATTTTAAATTTATTAATAGATAAAAAATAACAACTGATATTTCTCCGTAATATTATATCTGTTATATGAAGCGCATCGTCATAAACACATTTTCTAAGCAAAAACAAGCAGAGGGAGAAAAAGAGAACAACAGACAGAGATAGATTTGGCCTGACTGTGGAGTAATACTCCCCACTGTGGCAGTGACAATGGCCCAGTGAGCACCAGACTGAATCATCTCTTCCCCTCATCTCTTTGTGTCTATGTGTGCATCTTTGTTGGATTTAAAATAAAACCCGATATGTATGAGACGTCCCCAGTAACTGTTTGCTTTTATTCATATTGCAGTTCTGAGCCTGTCGGTATTACAGACAGCTTTTCAGCTCATCACGTCTCTTGAAAAGTCACATATCCCAGTCAGCAAGGCAAAGGACATTCGAAGACCCCGCTATTGAAGTCGTATAACAAACAGCACTGTTATACGCTTGCTATCAAGATGGATGTTACATTGCATTGTGTGTGCTGAAACGACATTTTGAAAAATAATATAGTTGTGGTACCACTCCAGCACAGTCAAGGAGGTTTGGCAGAGACAGCAATGTTCAGACCAGGGTCAAAACACTTGTGGGTTTAAGTGTATGTAATAGATTCTACCTTATCTGAAAAAAAGTATCACAAATGTGAACGACATATAACAAAGCCAGAGAATATATATTTCAAGAGCATGAATAATACGTTTTTCTGAGGTTGCCAATATTTTCTTAGTCCCTCCCAACAGTTGTAGGATTCCTTTAGAGAGATTAGATTACACTTTAGACAGATACATATTAAACAGTTGTGGTACCACAATATAAGCAGTAAGGCTGACCACATTTGAAGTTTTTCCTGACTGTTAAGAAATCTGATAGAAACAAATTATTTAATATTCAATTGTAGTAAATCTCGTCATACTTTCTGTATATATGTTCTTACTGAACATATAAATCTTTAGAAATTTCCCTAAAACATTACTCTTATAAAAATACATAGAGCAATACTATAGGAATGGTTTAAAGCTATGGATTAATGCACATTTGTAGGAATATTTTAGCGCAGTGTAATGGTGTGCATGTATGTGGGAAATAAATAAAGTGTACTCATGGTAAAGAAACAAAGGTAGTTTCTGTGGAAGGCAGGTAGAGAGGAATGAGTTATATTAGGCTTTGGGACACAGATAGGATGCATATGTGTCTTATGCATATGCACAAGTGTCATTTGCAAAATGAAGGCATGAACATTTGAGGAAATCTAGAATTTAAAATCATTCTAATTTAATTCAACCTCATTAAATGATCTCAGGTTAGGTCAAGCACAGGCTCATTGCATCATATTTTTATAATCACTGAGACTGCATCGTAGAGTCTAACTGAAAAAACAAAAGAACAAAAACAGATTTCTGCCTCCTGCAAAAAGACAGGGGATCTGCCTTCTGCCAACTTCAAGGTTTCATTATTTACATCTTGTATTCCCTCAGTTGGATCACTCATGTTAGCCACTGGGAAGCCAACATGCAACTCTGCCGCAGACTGCTGAGTTGATCAACCCTGAGATGTGAAAGTTTTCAGTTCTTCAGTTCAACTCAGGGATTGTTCACTCTGAGATAATTGTGATAATTGTGTGACTTTAAAAAAGAGCTCTGATACCATGATTCAACTTGGTAACTTGTAAGAAAAAAAGGCTGTCGTACGTCACTGCACTGGAATTTCAAATACATGCTGATGAGTGGAAAATGAGCTCAAGTCAATGCATATCATTGAATGCAGTAGGGTCACTGAATTAAATGTTTTTGAATAAAATTGTGTTTTCATTCTCGTGTAAACCCATGAGCATGGTTCTTAGAGGTTTGTGTCCAGGGAACACCTGCTGTGCAGCAAGCATTTAAGTTTAAAAGACACTGTTGTTTGCCGAATATGTTTTGTGTTGCCAGTGTTTTAAGGGAAACTCCGATTGGCAAAAAAATGAAGAGCAACGCAAAGAAATTTTCTGATCTAAGAACACAACTGCTGTGTGAAATATTAGTGATGTAAGGCCGGAGAATGTTGTTCAGACACATGTTTCAACGCTAGTTACATTTCATTAGGTCGTCAGAAGGGAACGGTAGCACGTATGATCCTCCACCAATGTTAGGCTGCAAATTAATTCAGCTTCAACATCGATTGGGTAAAAAGACGAAATGACAGCTGCTTTAAGCTCAGCAGGAGGGAGGTGATGGAGAGAAATTCAAGGTGTGTTAAAGAAAACCTGCCAGCGATTAGGTTAGGTTCACAGAGTCCATAACCATGGAGTTAAAGTTATCTCCCCATCTGGAGCAGAAAACCCTCATCTCAATGTGAAAAAAACTTTCTTACGTTGAGATGAGTTTTCAGTTAACGTCTTTGAACAGATTCTTGGGTCAGTGAAAACCATCCATAACTCAACATCCAACAATCAACTATTTTTTTTACATGTGTTAAATACAGAAGATGGGAAGTAATGGAAAGCAATGTTACTTTTGCTAACGAGAAATAAGTGAAGTAAAGTGATAATTTGTTTAATGAATAACAGTTACTATAGTAATGACATTTTGTCTATCATGCCAAGCCTTTATTATATCTGATCTGGTTCAACTAGGTTCCTTTGTATCGCTGCAACAACTTTGAAATAACATTTAAAGCCATTCAAACGCACCTCCAGATGTATTGTAACATCATATCTAATGAGAAGCCATCATTCTTTTTTCCTTCTAATCATGATTCTGGCCCACCAATATTGTCATATTTAGATCCCTTGGCTGCCCTTGTCATAAAGTTTGGCCGCCTCCGACAGTGAGCAGTAAAGTGAGAATGGTTGGCACTGAACCTGTCATCTTCCATTCATTATCATGACAACTGACAGACTGTGCTGAGGATCATTCAAATCCATGCAGACTCACTAAATCTCAATAAAGTGGAACGTCAATCTGGCTCTGGCTCTACCAAGCAGTTTCCACGTCTGGGGTTTGTCCCCCTAGAACAAGAACAAGCTGTTAGATTGACACAACACACACTCCCCTAACTGCTATTGATTATTCTGCCCGCCCATTTTAACAAGCTACCCAGTCTTAATTCTCTTTCTATCTGTGTTTGTCCCCCTCTTGCACTGTCTTTTTCATTGCAAAACCAAATTTCAATTAGTGGATTATCAGCTGTGGAACACGGTTCTCCTCCAAATCAGGCTTTTTTACAAATGAAGCTTCAGCTTCGAGCCTGTTGAAGGTGCACACACATGCAGAAGGAAGAACAGATATAGCATTGCTGGAGTTTATAGAGTGCTTGGCAGAGAAAAAAGGGGGAAGGTGTGAGTTCATTATCCAGACATACAATTTCTCTCTCTCCCACCTGCAACAGGCTAGCCATCAGGGGAAATATCTTGATAGGACGTAAAGAAAACAGAGACAGGGAATATGCTCAATCGAGCTTTGGAGAGGCGCCAATTGGACTTTGCTGCAAACACAATCTGGAGTTCCACTGGGCTGTAAATTGGCTGGGTATAATGTTGGTGTGTGTGCTTGTGCATGTTACCGCGTGGTGTGTCAGATAGTGGATAGGGACATTCGGGAATGCTGGCCTGGAGCTTTAAATCTACGAACCAAACAAACACACACACTCACATACACATACATACACATTTTTATATATATAAAAATACTTTTCTGTAAAATCCATAAAATGAAAGTTGATCAAGTGTAGTTTTAGTTTGAAATTAAAATGCTAAAATGCTTAAACTAAAATGTACTTAATCTTTAATTTTCACTTTATATGCAAAATCATTCCTGTTAATGTCTTAACAAGTAGTTTAAGTTTAGTTAATAAATTCATAAATGTGAAATAACATACAGTAGCTATAATGTATTAATACAAGAAGTTCTCATCCCTTGGGGTCACAGCTTTTGACAGAAAAGACTTCATTGAATCCAGAAATCCTATTAGAGCCTAATATTGCCTTGAAAATGAGTCCACTATCTTTAGAAATGTCACTGGTGAAAAGCTACTACCATTTTTTAGGACCTACCAATGGTGTGGAAAATTCTGTTACCTGGGTAACAGTTGTGCCTTGGTGTGAACTTGGTCAAGCCTGCACACTGGACAGGACACTTCATCTTCACTTCACAGCACTGACACGACGCAGGAAGCAGCAGTCTAGCGGTTGTGCCACTGTTCAAACGGTAAAGACTATCAGGGGTCACACCCTTGGGTTTCATTTCACCTCAGCCTGGGCAGTCCCGAAGGGCTAGCTCCCCACATCCACTGACCTTATTGGGTGCATGGGATGCCACTGAGCAAACATCTCACAGCAGGTGACAGTTGTCAAAGTCATTAATTGTCAAAATCGAATGGACTCAATATGCAAGACAGCACAGTGGCGAACTGTAGTTAAAATGAGGAGAAAGAGAGGGAATGCCATCCAAAAAAGATCTCTAGGTGTATAAAAACCAGGGAATTTGGTATCTTACACCACAAAGCCACCTGGATCTGTCCTTTTCACTATAAAAATCATTATTACATGCATGATGCTACTGAAGTGAATGTTAGTCCTGAGATGAGAAAAATCATTTTAAGCTTAGGGGGCTTCCAGAGCACATCAGTGTGCAAGAATACTGGCCGATCAACTCTGTGATTTGCCACCGGACTAACTAAACAGAGTGACCGTTGTTTCATCTGATTTCACACTGCAGATGGTCAAGGTAGACTCATTAGTGAAAAGACTGATTGGAAAGCACCCAGAAACAGGAACAACTGCTTCTGCAAGGAAACTCTCATATCAGAGCATGACTCTGCCTTGGGAAACTTGAGGTTGCAGCGATAAATGAAATGAGTTCTGCGGTCCAACATGTGAAACTATAATAGTAGACAGGATTTGATATTCTCTCTCAAGTTCTCTTTTTTCATTCTTCACACAGCTACTAGACTTTTTTTTTCGGCAAAACACCGCGCATCACTACGAATGCTTATGAGGAAATATTGTCCAAAAGTGTGCATGTTTATTCCCATTTATTTCCATCTCTATGATGGCGGGCTTTTCATCCCGCCTTCGTTTGGAACAACAACACTTTTGCCTTCAGATGTGGTTGTCTGACAGGTCATATGAACTCGTTCGCTTTGAGCATACTCTGGCTTTAGATCAGCACGTGTACGCCTGCTCATTCAGAGCTTTCATGAAGCCCCAAGACAATGCACTAGAAAGTTCCAGATGAAATTCCAACAATACTTAATGCTGAAAAGCCTCCATTACCATTTACAAGCACAAGTCATACACTGGCAAACTTGCAAATACTTTTGGCAGGCCTCCCAACAAGGTTGTGTAACATACAAAACATTAACACCAAAACTTTAAAGTAGGAGTGTAAGCAAATAAATATGTTCTCTTAAATCTCCCCATTTATCTTTCCATCCTATGCACTGCAAGATCCTGCTGATATGTTCAACACACATAATTACATGGAGAACAACTATAAATAGTAACGCAAGCAAGTAATAATGTCTGCTAGCATGATCTGGAAGCTACTACCATAAATATTGCCAATCTTTGCAGGAAGCCAGGATCTACTTGAGTGTCTTACACCTGGCAGTAGAAAGATGTGGATGTAGGAAGGTTGCTCGCCACAAAGCTTGCGCAGCACCAAACTTCAAGAGGCCTACAGCTATTCATTGTACTATTACTCCTGTATGGTAGCACGCTGAATGTCGAATGAAAAGTTTTGTGAAAAAGGCACAGAAGAGATCTACAACCCCATTCGGACTGACTGATCCACTAAATAATCCACCTTTACAAGCAAGCCAATCATCATCACACAATGTCAAAAGGTATATGACAGACTCACCTGTGCTTAGCTTTCCATCAGGCTGCTACTTCTGCTGCTACTCTGCTCTGTCAAGCAAGTCTTTATTCTGCTTCTTTCTCCCTCGCTCCACCTGCTATGGCGTGCTTTTATGTACCACAGGAGGATTATTCACTCCTGGCCCAAGTCTAATGCAAGTGCATCAGATGGCCATTGCAGCAGATCTAGCCATCCTGACTGCCATGTTTTCCCCATTACTAAACCTTTTAAGAAATTAGTATGTGCATGGAGCCGCTGCTTTCATGAGTCAGTGATATTTTTACATGTTTCTAAAGACATCATCCCTAACATAAATGACAGATTAAATCAAAACACAGGAGTCATAACACAGCATGTAATGGAACCTCAGCTGACCCAAAGAGCATCAGCCTGAGAACCTATAAAAATGTACCGTGCTGCCTGTCAATTTCACTGGGCAAGATGTGGAAAGTCAAAGCTCGCCAAACTGCTCTGACTACTAATGGAGCTTGAGAATCATAATTCCAAACTCCCTGTCCTCTCACTTCGGAGAATAGAACAGAAACTCAGTGGATACAATTCTGTTTTTACTTCCTTTTAATAATGCATGAAAGCGAATAGATTCATTTTCCCCCTCTGTTCAATATTTAAGTGCACAAGGCTATCACTGATCCTTAGTGAATCCATGCGGCTGCTTATTCTGCATTCACTACCTCCTCAGTAAGTGTCCCAATATCTCACTTTTGCTTCTCTGACACCATCTGAGGCAGAGGAGTAATACTGTATGGATTCCCTGGTAAAAGGAACCCATATATCAAGGGTACTGGGCCAGCAGATAATTTCCTCAAGCAGCGCTATTGAGGATCAGCCAGCAAGGGTATTAAGGGGAGGCCTAGTAGACTAGTGAATTGAACCCCATTACAACTGGATCAGGACTTTCTCCATGCCTCTCACTCTGTCTACACTATATAATATTTTGCTCTTCCACCTGCCTTGGGTGCCCTGTCTATACCATACCTTGTTAAATAAAAATCACCAGCCACAGTTTTTTTTTCTGCTAAGACATTTTGTGGGAAATTCTATAATATTTTGATAATAATATAAGAACCAAATATCTATTTTTATTTTAAAACTGTAAATGAAACTTCCTATTTTCACCCAGGTTTTAAGTCTTGTATGTGTTCATACTAAACTTATGGTCTGTTTGTGAAAATTAGGAAGACAGTGTTTCAGTGTAAGAGTAAAATGATAGCAAGTAGTTAATGAACAGAATAATAAAAAAGATTAAGATAAACAAGAATATACGAAAATGTGCTAATTAAAATCCTTTCATGGACTATTTGAAATGGTAATGCTTTGTGGTCGCTTGGGTCCCATAGTGATAATATATTATGATGGCTGATGCTGCACACAACAACAGCCCCAACCGCAGATGGCAGAGAGGAAACTATCACTTCTTTTGCAAACTTGATAATGGAGCTGAGTAAACCTGTAAGCAGTAAGACTGGGACAAGTCTGTCATATTCATATTTCAATCCATGTTCAGAGTGGAAAATAGAGAAGAAGGCACTTTGTAACTGTTGCACTTGGCAATTTCACATGCTATTAGGAAGCTCCAGACATTTCTAACTAAGAAGTCCTCAAACAATACAAATATGACAAAATTGTAAGCTCATCAGTGCTTTCAACAAGTACTTTCAGCTTCCAGCTAAAGTGGGAGACAGATTTAAAAACCATTTGGTTGAAATTGAAGCAGATGTGAAACACTTGTGGAATGCAGCTTTGGAGCAACTAAAAGCTAATTTGATAATGTTAGAGAAAAAAAAAACTGTCATTATAATTTGATTGATTAAAATCAGATGTTGCTAAACAATTGTATCTCCAAACTCATGTAAATGAATATTTTCCTCATAATCCTCAGCCATATGATTATTAGATGCTACTCCTTTAAATGATGTTTTTCATACTCCAGAGGTCAGGTTTTTCTAACTTACTGCAACAATCTGTACTCACTGTGTATCAGAGAAAATTTCTGATTGACTAGTTACATTCTAACTAAGAATTAAAGCACCATGTTTTATGAGATGTTTTTGGATGTTTCAAGACCACAAACTAAGGAGGCAGCCTGACCTTCTGTATGGAAAGAATCTTGTCAGAAGAGTAGGTCCTCCACAGAGCAAAGGCAGAGTTGTGTTGATAGCGACTTATTATATATAACATTTGCATAGCATGACTGCTCTAAGGATTGGCTCATAAAGTACAGGTGAATGTTCAGGTGACCACACAGTTGTAGTATATGTGACCTTCTTCAAAACTGTCATGGGCCAAGAATCATTCAAATTTATGGATGATAATAATCTTTAAATGATATTCTTAAATGTGGGTGCTGTATGATCAGTAGGACAATACGAAGTGTGCTCCGAGTATTAAAAGAAAAAAACTAATCATCAAAATTGCATTGCATTGTTGTAATTGTTTGTTTGCTTTTATTTTCAGTCCCCTGAACAGTTGTATTGCATTCATTAAGATTTAGTAATGTTTACATGCAATCGAATGTCACGGCTCCAAAAAACATTTTGTTGAAGCTGTTTAAATGATTACATTTACAGATAATGCTGTAATTGTGTTGGCATAGCTATTCACTTAGCTGGAGTTGTTTATAAACTACATTCATTTATGACTCACCACCATCAAAGCTGACCAAACCAATTTCAGAAGCAACTCTTTTTAATTAGATCATATAATCATTAAAATGGCCAAAAATACTGAACATGCAGTACACTATTGCCAGACAAACTGTTAGGAAGGAAATGATGTACATAACTGGCATGAACTGGCATTTTTGGATGAGGATATGGACCATCTTGCAAGACATGCCAATTATGAAGTAAACTAATTGTTTCATTTAATTTTTTTACTGGACTGTGTATACCTAATTCACCCACATGATCTCTTACCATATGATTTGCATTTCATATGGAGAAGCAGCTCTCATCAAAAGTTCAAACCATCCAGATAACTGTAGTTATTTGGCAGCAATGGTTGCACATGATTTCCTCAATATAACAACCACTGATTGGTGTTTGGTGACGTGCTTTTCAAAATAGAGGCAACAGATGTAACATACATGTGTTTCCTGTGAGGATTTAATCAACAATAGAAGGAGGAATTGGCTGTGGATGACAGACACTTGCAAGAGTGTAGTACAGTTTGCTGCACAGACAGTTAGAACCATTCTCCTAATAAGTTTGTCGGGAAAAACTGAAGCTATTTGGAGACATACATATTTTATATGACCCACTGTGTGTTTCCCCTCCATTTGATTGTCTGACATGTTGATTGTTGATTGTGTGAGACGGGGTAATGTGACTGGCTGAGAGGATAATGACGATGCCTATTTAGCGTGCAATCATGAACTAGCACTCCACTTTATGTGTCTCTCTAAAACAGAGCCTGTAGTCCACGGGCTTGAATAAGTGAGCTCAGTGATGTCATTGTACATTGTTCTCACAGAGCTGTGGCCCTTTTCACCGCCTGGAAAAAGAGCAGCGCTGAAGCGCACTGAGTCAACACACACTTTTGGAGAGGTGTGAGTGTGTGCCTGTGCTATCAGGTTAGTTCAAACAGAAGGAAACAGACATGAGAACAATTTAATTCATGCATTCCTATCATTTTTGCATGTACTCCCCATCATACTGCTTTTTCAAGCTATTTTTTTGGTTCATATTTTGTCCTTATGCAAGTTGAGACAAAAGCAAATGATTATATGAACGGTTTTGGCACAGGGGATGGCAGTCACGAAATATGTTGCATATCTGTCTTCTTATTGTATTTAAACTTTGTGCTTGAAGTTCACAAAACATTACTTCTGTAATAAGTGATAGATATAATATGTGTGGAGGACATCAGGACATATTTAACGTGAGCTTGACTTCGGAAAAGGCCTTTGTTCCTGAACTTAGGGTCAGAGTTACGGGTTAGGAACCACCATCCTATTTCTTCATCCTGTCTGTGCTCACCTGGACATGCCGCATAGCATTCTTTGATTTCTCCAGTGCAGTCAACACCATCTGCCTTTCCCTGCTGGGGAACAAGCTGAAAGCAATGCGGGTAGATGATCCCCTGGTGTTTAGGGATGTGAACTATCTGACTGGTCAGCCACAGAATGTATTTTCCATTCGGGGGTTAGATGTGGACACTGTTCAGTACATCTATCTAGACTGGATCAACAACTTTGGGGCTGTGTACAAAAATGGCTGTAGCCGACTCCACTTTCTGCAAAGGCTCATTCAGCGTCAGAAGCACCATGTTGAGGATGCTCCACTGATCTGAGCTGGGGAAGAAGGCTGATGACAGGCCACTCTGACCATCTCCGCCGGTGTTGGTGATGCTGGCTATGCACAGAAACCCCTTTATCAGTAGACTGTTACCACAATGATGCAGCACAGAACATCACAGGAAATTCTTTATTCCTGTGGTGTTCATATCAAATATGGATGGACAACAGGGCATGGAGCGCCAAGGACTCCATTTCAACTCAGTTCTGTTCTGCTCTGTTAATCTCTCTCTGGATTACCGTCTCTCTGTGGATTACAATCATTACAATTACATAATGGGACATAATGGGCAATTAGGGGATATTCAGTGTAATATCATAGACATAACCATGAACATTCTCCTGTACTTCAGATCTGATATTGTGCACAGCACTTCTCAATCGTAACTATGATCCTCATCATTAACCTTTTTAAATTTTTGGCACTGTGCATGTTTTGGATTCATACTGCAGTGATACTTTGTATTTTTCATTCTTTCTCACTTTGCCCTGCAACTGCTGCTGAACATTTCCCTCTGGAGAAATAAAGTTCTATCTTATCTATATTTGGGCCAGTGGACTCCCAAGTCTTTGCCCTGGGACCATCACCATCATCATCATCATCATCATTGCCCTGATGGGACTGTTGTTCTGCCTAAGTGACTCCATTTGGCCAATTAGCCCTCGCCAGGAAGTGCCCCACTATTATTTTTCTACCCTCCGCTCTGATGAAACAATGTCAAGTAGAGGCATTTGTTAGCTGATTATACTACCGTGACATTCAACCACATGACTCTGTTTAGAGCGACAAAACCTCATAAAACATGTAGCGGAATGAGAGTAGACAGTCGATGATAGATTGAGGGAGAGAGAGAGGGAAAGGGCGTTCGCCCTTGGCTTCATGCGGCAGTTTTTACAATAACAATTAGAGTGTGTGAGATATAAAAGCTAATGATCAGGTCTGTCATATTTGCATATGCAAAGAGCAGTGGGCTGATTGCTTGCACGAAACGGCACTTAGAGAGCGTAATTAGAGAAGTCTGGCGGTGGTGATGTCGACAGCCAGAACAGTGGAGAGATTCCCTCTTAATGAGGCTTGTCACGATACGCTCTGCCTGGAGTCTCTGTCTGCTCCGTGATCTGACACATACACACACGCACACACACACACATAGATACAGCCACAAACACACACATTAACCTCTGTCTACAGTCCGTAACCCAGTTCCGAACAGATTTTACTTTACTTATGGATTTCTACAAGAAAGTATAACTGCTCATCAAACACACACACACCCCTACACACACTAACGCACACTTGAAGTCAAATCAGGCGCACATGCACAGACAAACCCATACAGACATCCTATCCAGCTATCTGGTCTAATCAGAATATTCAGTCTAATTACAGGACATGCTGATATGAAACAGAGCTCCTTCCATCTTCTGCTCCTGCTGACAGGAAATGCTGATTTTTTCCCCCCATTTTTATGAAAAAAAACCCCCAAACATTTCATTTGCATGGCTTCCCCCAAATTGAATAGAAACCTAACTTTCTTTGCAGATTTTTTTGTTTGGTCTGTTCATCCATGGTTGTTGTTACTACTTCTGCTGTTTATTCTAAACAAACCAGAGACTAAAAACCTGTCACTTCCTCAGCAGCGGAGAATATTTCTGGCTATCAGACACTGTGGGTCACACTCATAAAGCACTGTGGATATTCAAGGCTTAATGACTTTATGCACAAACGCACGAGGATACACATTTATAAACTCCTGCATTCACAGTGTTCTGTTATACAACCCAGTAATTGTGAGTTTTTCATAAACATGAACCAGCATAGCTCCCATTCCAATGGTTGTTATTTATGGATGCACACACCCAAAGCATTTTATATCAAGGTTTGGTATAAACTGGATTTTTTTCTTTCCTTAGTCCCTCTGGCAGTGCCAAATAAAGCCATGTCACATGTGTGCTGTTACAGAAGCTAATGTTTATGATCTGAAATGCATTATTCTTTTTCAAGAGAGTTCTCAACAGGCAAACGGCAGCACTAGATGTTTGTTCACACAATTTATGTTAACCTTCTCCAGATAACTGGCCTGAATGTTGCATGGTCTTGAGAATAAAGACTTATGTTTGTCCACCCAAACATCAGACAAGGACATCACTATTGTCGGATTCTCTAAAGCGATCACTTCCTGCCATAGGTGTTCTCATCAACATCCTCTTGGTTATGATGGAAAGATCAAGGTTATGTCAAAAACACAATGGTCGAGGAGTGTTTAAAGTTTGCAGCTAAACCTTGCAAAGATTCATGAAATATAATGCTCAAGGGTAAAAAGAGGATTTGGTTTGGGATATGGAGGGATCGTGCTCATGGCTAAAACAAACGTTGTGAACAGCCGACAGTCTCCAATGTCAAGGTCAAACATGATGGATATGACATGAAGTATTACACTGGTTGACTTATTTGATGCTCTTGGTCAACAGTTGTTTCACAGTAACATTTTTATGTTCCATTGCGCATCCTGTCATCTACCCTCTTCTGGTCCGTGACCCGGAAATTGATTGAGGTCTGCAGTCATCAAGAATGATCCAATCCTTAAGTGCATCTCAGATGGCATGAGGAGAGAAGCAGAAGGAGGCTCTCAGAAGAGTTTAGATTGAGGAGAAGGTTTTCTATCAGAATCTGTCTATTGATTGGTCAGATGATCTGATGGTTGACAGTAAAGGAGTGACTGGGCTGTTCTGGAAAAACAGCGTGTAAGTGTAAACAATACAACGTGAATTCTAACACTGCAGATTAGTCTAACTGTCTGTGAAAGCAGCAGTGACAGCTCCAAAAAACAATACATGTGTGTAGAATCTAATTTGTAAATAAATCTCAAAGAAATTCTTCATCAGCCAAAAGACTTTCTCTCTCTGCCTCTTTTATTTCCATTTCAATTAAATCCAGAAAAAATGTACAGCTATAAAGTCGGGTTTTTATCGACTTATTATTGGATTTTTACACCCAATAATAGAGTGCGGGACATCAGACTGTGCTGTATCTGTAGTCTTTCACAAACTAATTAGGCTATAGATTTTATTTACAACATTTACAGTTTTTTATTGCTCCCTCATCCCACCCTTGATTCCATTCTTGCAGTGATGAACATATTTTAATCTTATAATTGTGTCAGTCACATTTTGGGACGCCCTGATGCCTCAATATATCTACAGCAGTCATCAGACGTCAGATGTTAATCTTTATCAAACTGTCACTGTTACTTATTTCCACAAAATCGACATTTAAAATGAGTAACCGCTGTCTCCTCAGAATGATGCTGGGGTGATCGAGGATGTCTTGTTTGGCACATAAAATTCCTCAAACTCCTCACATCTCTCTCTCGCGTCACTGCTGGGAATAGCCAAGATGGGAGGAGGACACACGAGCGAGGGAAGCGAGGAGCCACATTTGCCAAGTGGAAAGCACCCCTTGTCTCTCTCTGTAGCCACATCCAAATTGTGTTAATTGCGTCCATGTATCCCTCATTTGTGTCCTTTCTTTGCATTTCAGTCCCTCATATCAAAGGCATGAGGAAAGAGGAATTGAGGAAAAAGAAAAAAGACATCCTTTTCTTTGAACCGCCCTCTAAAGTGCAGCAGCAGCACAGCTGGATCAGCTGTCAGTCTGTCTTGTCCTTTAGCAACCTTTGATGGCTGGACTTTGTAACTGCCTGTATGTGCACTTTCCAAACATTAAGTTAGTCTCTCTTTACATCTGAATATGTTTAAGCAATCTGACAACATCTGCACATTTATTAAATTCTCATGTAATGTACTAATTAATTAAACCATAGTGCCTAAATGTACTCAGACATTGAATATACACTATGTGAACCAGTTCGAAAAGCAGCATCTGCATTCACGGATTTCTGTTTGCGAATTCATTAATCATCATCCAGGGTATGATTACAATGCTTCATAATGTTTTATATATATCACTTGATTAGTACATTATGTACATATCTCACATGCATAGTTTCTGCTGGACACACAGGGAGTTTCAGCCTCAAAGTGGAAATAAAGATGGACAATTAACGTGTTTATTGCTGAAAAACGAAAGACTCTTTTGCTTTCCCTGAATTAATATCGCTAGTTACACAGTTAAAAGAGAAAATAAGACATCAGGAGAGAAAAATCTTTCTGATGAACTATTAATGGTTCTTTTGTCAGTCCTATATTGTCAGACCAATTTGCAGATCTGTCAATTTAATTAGAGGATTAATCCAAAAACTAAATAAAATCTGAAGCCTTGTCCATCCACTTCTATATACAGCTGATTTAGTATCAAATCTGCCGCGTCCATTCTATACCAGATGTTCTAAAAAGAGGCGTGTCAGTCTGATAAAAGACATCCATCAAGGTTGATCTCGCTCCTTGATCTCTGCTCTGCCATAAAAACGAGCAGTGGGGCAATGGATCAGAACAACATCCAAGTCAAGTGAGGAGCGAGGAAGGTGGTGTTTGGATGTTATTTAGACCTGCCTACCCCAGAGAGCACACTGTAAAACAAAGAGAGAGGCTTGACAGACGTTCATTAACATTCACAGCTGTAGGGGACTTACAGAACAGTTGCCATCCGCCTTGCCTGTAAAATAAATACTGGAAAATATGCATACAAAATAAATAACGAACTAAACAGGGCGTCCAAACCAGATTTGTACAATTTAAGCGACTGCAGTAAATGCGGAACAAAACTTTGGCTATTGACCTTCAAAACACTGTATGAGTGCAACACTTTAAGCAGCACAGAAAATACCTCTTCCTGTAAGCAAGGAAAACCAATGGTATTCTAGCAGCTTTATCCTCCGGGGGGCATATTCTTGCCACAAGATCGATTTCTCTCCCTCTTTACCTTTATCAATCTGTCTCTCCCACCCTTTGCTCTCTGGTTCTCTCAATCCATCTCTCTCTCTCCTCTACCTTCCCATTTATTTAGCCTTCCCTCATTCTATCTCTCTCTGTCTCTTTTGCTACCATTTATCTCTCTTTTCTGTCCTCAATCTGTCTCTCTGCCTCCTCCATATCTTTGTCTCTCGGTTTATTAAAATGCTTCATTTGGATCCATTCTGTGCTCGGTCAAAACTGGAGAGCATCTCATCAGCTTTGTGAAGATCAATCTGCCTGTCCTTCCTCTGTTTGCCTCGGCAAAGAGATTAACAGATTATCTCTCCCTCCCACCGAAGAATGTCTGTTTGTCATGTTAAGTCAAGACAAGAGGTGAAGGGAAAGCAGATTTGGTGCATTCAAAGAGCCATTAGAAGTGGGGTGGAAAACTTAAAAGTGAGCTTAGGGGGCCTCCTGAGGATGCTTGATTTCCAGTTTTGATTTTTTTTTCTCTGTGGTTTACCAATTTTGTCTACACAAGCAGCAGGGGGAAAAAAAGAGTATAATAAATAGCAATTCAAAGAGAGAAATTATGAGGCTACATTTCCGTAATGTTTATTGATTTTTTTTCCTCTGTTATCTCCTCTTCGTTTTAACCTACCTCTCATTTTTCATTTCAGCTGTGCGTCTGTGCATCAACTTAATATTCACTGCTTTCACTGCAGCCTGGAGAACGTGGAAACACTTAACTTGATGTTTTTTTCCATAGCACCCTAAGACTATGTGATCAATGCACTTACTTAGTAAAAAATACTGCTTCGTATGTCTTGATAAAAAAGTGTTTGGCACTGTGCAGTGAGTGTCACGAGGAGTTGAGTTGGATAATTTGCTGGTTCAGGATCCAAGACCCTCACAGGGTGGCTGCTCCTTGGTGATGCTTGTGAAGGTGTGGAGGAGGCTGCCTAGCTGAAGAAGGCCTCTGTGATCAGTGACTTAGCAGAGATGTATCACCTACGTATCACCTGACTGCTGCTCTGGCAGTGGCAGACACAAACGGTTGGACGTGAGGATGACAGGTGCTCCTGTAGTGTATTTTTGAACAACTTGTCGACTCAGGAGGGTAACTGGGCCATTACCAAGACTGACGAAAGAGTGCTCTTTAATACTGACATCGGAAGGTGTGAAGAAAAATCCCTACACAGTCAGTCATTAAGAGCTAAGGTCATAGTGACGGACGCTGTGTCTCCACAGACTGCAGAATGAAATTAGCAGGTGAGGAGAGAAGCAACATCTGTCCACTGTTAATGTCTACACAGGTTTTGTTTTTAGTCACAGTTCTGCTGGGTGTTGAAATAGATTCATATTTGTTCAGTCACATGAGTGAAAAAAACATCAGATCACAACAGATCTTATTTGTATTATGATGCAAAGGTAATTTTTTCAATGAAGACCACATCTTGAGGGCATTCATAGTGGATTATAATACATACAACGCTGTTTTATAATGACACTCCTAAACATGCACACTGCTTTCTAATGCAGAAATAATACATTATAGAGGAACATTGCAAATCATAAAATCAGTAATAAAATACGTAATGACCACCTAAACCTATTGCATTGTTTTTGGTAAGTAAAGCACAATACATTTTCATTCATTTAAAAAAAATATGCTGGCATAATAAGTGGCCAATGCAGTTCTGGGTGATTCTAGCATTGCTATTGTAGCACACTTCAATACCTTACAGTTGACCTCCGAATTGTATACAGGTGAGTATAGATAGCCAAAGTTCCATCAACCTCTTGTTAGTCAAGAGCTTCCATAAATCAGTTGATCTTATAATTCATTGTAAGTCAAATCTCTCATTTTTTATTACTGCTGATACAGTGTATCCAAAAACATCATGATTATCTGAGTGTAGTTATAAAGCATTGTGAATGCATTACAATTCACTATGAATGCTTTCACAGAAAGCGTTAAAATGCAACAAGCACAGACTGTGATTATCTGGCAGTGGTTTTGCCTCCATTTTTATCCAATCTCAGTCAAATCTGTCCAGCTCGGTCCCCTAATGAAAACACACTTAGTTAAAAGGCCAACTAAGTCTGCACTGTCACATGTCTCAAACAAGCCTGGCAAACACTTTAGAACCGAAGCATCCGTTTGAGGGACCAAAGCAACGTGTAAGAAAAGAGTCATGTGACTTCTAGTTAGTTCTTTTTACTGAACCTGCACCTTCACGTCCTCTTGGAGATTTTGGGTAAAATAAATGGTGTGGGAACATAACTGGTCACACGTGAAATGCCATAATGAAAACAACAAATCAGTGTTTACTGCTAAAAAAAAAAAAAAAAGGGTAAAAATCAGGTGATAGTTGGCAGACTGTAGCAGGCTTCATATTAACAATTCAATCAGAGTGGTATCGATTTTCTCATCTCACTCTCATTAAGAAAGTAAATTTGCGTAAAATATTAAATTTGTCCTTTAAGCTGTGACAGTGTTCCCACATCATTTACTTCCAAAAACGAGTAGGAACAACATCGTACCTCCACCACTTGCACACATGTCAGGTCAGTGAAATTAACAATTTGAAGTCATGACCATATTTTTCCAAGGCATCATGTGACTAAGAACATGGTGGATAAATGATGTTAGAGTTTGTTATATCGATATAAGGATATTAAATGTTTGTTGAACGTCTGCCAACTTAAGCTGAAATTTCTAATTTGCATATTTAAGTATGGATGCTTATTAACAGCAGATGCAACATCCTGTAAAACGATGTCTTTGTTTGTTTGTGTGGTTCATGTGTCAAAACCATGTGTGATTGTGGCTTCAGGAATTCAGGATACAGAGAGCGGATTCTGGTCTGGTTGTGGAGCAGTGGCTGGACTTTTTATCTCCCGTATTTAATTTGGCATCCATGGGAATTTCTTTATCTTTACTGCCTGTGTTGTATTTCAATCGTCAACCTGCTCCGGTCCTGCCAATTCTGGTGTAGGAGGTGTCATTCAATTAGCATGCCATTAAAATAAGACACATAAAGTCAAGCTCTTCCAGCTGGACACTCGATGGTGGTGATTTACTTTAGTGCAGCGGCACAGAATGTGAACATGATATGTAGTTATGTGTTGCCTTGATTATTCCTGAGAGCCCTACTCTGCTGCTCTAATGCAGTGATTCACACTCTTCATGATTTTCTTGTGTGAGACCCCATGACCATGCAATCATGTGAACCACATGGGGCAAATGAAATGTAATCAAATCTTTAATCACAGACTTTTGTCCCACAAAAAAAAATCATTTTAATCAGTGTGGTAGTACTGTACACTGTGGCCACATACATGTTTTGTATTCTACATGGGTGCAAGCGTCTTCATAATAAGAGGTTATTTACTGTCTCTGCATCTGACACGTACCACTACATCTATATAATCATACACTATAATATCTACATTTAAATTCAATCTTCATGTACAGATACATGAACAGGGTCTCTTACATGTGTGTTAACTTCTTGATTGTGTAACAAAGTTGCAGGAGGAGCATACAATATTGAGTTTTGTATAAAGACCATCATATACACTGACTTCCTTTTTTCCTCTCCTCAATATTTCTGTGATGCTCCTTCACTACTATATTAAAACTTGGCTCTGCTTGGGTCTTTGACTGACAAGCTTTTGCAATATTTTACACATATAGCCCAATACAGTAGTTGTAACTTGCCTGCCGCCTCATGGATACTGTTGTCACACACTGGAGAACTATTAAGGCTTAAGATATTTTCTCTGTGTTCTACGCATACTTTGCACATGCAGGTTTGGATGCTGCACACTGTAGACGTGACTGTGAGATTTGTTGATTGTTTTTTTCACTTGCTACACAGTTAGTAACCATGCCTGCTATGTTTGGATGGGTTGAGACCACAATCATCTCACAAGCATCTCATTCAATCTGTAATAATTCTTTCACTTTAGACCTGATTATCATTTGTAGTGTTGTTTCATTCATGCAAATGTCTTCTTGCTCCCTATACCACTATGTACTCAGCATGTGCAAATAAGATACAATCTAAGTGTTAATGTGAGATGGATGCTAAGGTACTAGGCATAACAAGCTCAAAAAGGCCCATATGTGGTGCCAGGCACATGCATCTTATGATGAAGCAGTCGAGCTATGATGTTCTTGCATCACACTGGAGGTGTTAGTGCATGGATATTTATGTTTTGGATGTACTGATTATAAGATGAAATGCAACTCATCTGTAAATGCTAAAATTAAGACAAGGCAAAACAGCAACTCCAAACAAGTCATTCTGCCGTCACACATATCTTGTATCCAATGAGTGAATCTGCATTAGTGTGATGTTCCTCCTTCTCGCGGAAGAGACTACTGAAGTTGGAGGATGTTGCCAGAGGGATTACAAATCAAGATGACACTTGGCACAATACAGAATGCACAGAGAACCTCAAAATACACAGGCATGAGTAATAATGAATTACCTTTACGCACGACCGTTACAACCAATGCTGTGCACATCATTATCTTAGCCATTTAAAAATCAGAATATAAGCCTGTTATGTAAAAAAATTGTAAATGTGATTTGTTGAATTTTCAGATAATGAAAGGATGCAAGGGAAACTATGTCATATCTATATCAAAGCATCTTAGTAACTAATAACAATAATTGTGTTTATGTGTAAACACTGTAGGGAATGCAGCAAAAGATGATGGTAAACACAAACTGTACATTTAGGACTTGTGTGATTGGATGCTGCACTGTCTGAATGTCTCATGATCCAGTAAAATGATGTCCGGATGGAAGATTCCAATACTAAGAACATTTTGGCTTTGGATGCTATGTTTGCTGATGCTTATGTGTATTTGGCATTTACAGAGCTCGGTGCTCACATTTTATTTTCTTGAAAAGACTTTTCTGTGACAGAGCATCAGGAAATAAATAAGAATAATGTAATACTTTCACATCAAAGGAGGTATACCTATCCTTGTCTGAAACTTGAGAAAATATTGCACAGTACCTATTACATATTGTATACCTACAAAATTTCTGTCAACATTGGGTCAGTTAAACAATAATAAAATGATAATGACACAAAAAGACAAAAGAGCTAAAGCTGATTATTTGTACCTCTGCTGTGTGTGATGTTTTTGTAAAAAGAACACTCTACAGATGGCAATCATTTTTGCAGTGGGAATAGTTGCATGAAGAGACAGCATGTTTCTGAGAGGTGTAGCTGTGTTGAGAAGGAGAGAGAGAGAGAGAGAGAGAGAGAGAGAAAAGGAGAGAGGAAGAGACAGAGAGAGCACCTCAAATTGACAGATATACTTTTGTCAAATTTGGACATACAGCACACACATTCGCAGGACATGCCTGCTTGCACACGCCACGTACACACAGATTTTAATGAGTCATTTGAGAATTTAATTTACTGCAGCAATGGAAAAAGTAGAGCTTCCTTAATCTGTTCAATACATCATTATGTCCCAGCAGAGCCTCTACAGTTACAGTATTAGCATATATTGACGTGTGCAGCAACATCCGACTTCTTGAGTTCATGAAGAAAAATTCATGGTTATTGTGAAGAGAACTTTTAGAAATTTGAGACTCAGGGTTAAGATGAGTCCTCGTAGCAAAACAGGTTATTCTTACTGCCTTCTAAAGGAGCCCATGGACATTTTTTGAAGTGGTGCCCTTTTTGGCATCTTTCATTGAACCATAACCACTTTTTTCCTTAGTAAGTACCAAGTATGTTTTGTGTCTAAACCTTAAAGGTGCTTAAAGGTGCTTCATCAGAAAAGGTCAGAAAACAGAGGGAAAAAAAACAGAAAGTAATACATTTTTTAAAGGACTATAATCATGTTGTCCTGCCGATGGGAGAATCAGAAAACGTTCCTTCTTCACGAGGCAATTAACAAGGAGGTACCGGCGAGATGATATTGATTGGTCAGCATCTACATTTAAATGAGAACAAAACTAGACTGTACTATTGGCAAAACAATGACACTAAACCTACACACGACCAGCAATTTGCAGCCAACGGCCAAAGCGTTTAAAATAAAACAATTGCAACATTTTTCTCTGCAGTTTGTTTTTTAAAACAGTCTGCTTGTAAGGATAGTATTTTAACCTGTAGGGATATTCACACACGTCTCAGTCAGCCTCTCTATCTGGCCAGAAAACACACTGATAATGGTCCAGGGGCATCTAACTCTTTTGTGCATCCATGGGGGCCATAGCTTCACACGGAGCTAACTTTGAGGGGACATACATGGCACAGTTCTTCCTTTCTCAGATTAAACCAACCCTCACAAACAGCATGCTGGTCCTGTCCCCTCGGTCCTCAGGTCTGATCACCACTCAGCCTTGCCCTACCTCGACCTCACCAAGAAATATGTGTTTGTTTGTGCTTGGTGGCCTGGCAGATGCAACGCCACAGCTGGTGTGATTTTTTTTTTTCTTGCAGAGTGCTATGTGGAAATATATTGAACTTTTGAGGCACAACAGCACAGATCAGCTAACTGCAACGGTTGACGAATCATTGCAGTGGTGGCGTCCCAGCCACCGGAGCTGCACACCCTCCCACTCTGTGACGAGACTTGTCTCTCTTCAGCTCCATCTGCCCATCTCAGCAACAAAGCTACAGCAGAATCTTCCTTTTGACTAGCTCCTGTCTGTGAACAGCGCCCTGCAATTTTTGTAAACTGCTGTTACTCAAAAGGATTAGAGGGTTCGACGTAAGTTTGCGATGTCACGTACATACACGCAGCACAGCATATTTGTCTCCTCTGTTCTATTTCACTTCCTCCCTTTATCTTGTTCCCTTCTGCTTCGCTCCCTTTTACATATATAGACACACATAGATGACACAGAGTGACACAACATTACATATGCACAACACACATATATATCATCATACAGTTCAGTACAGAGCCAACACAGACACCCCCACAACGTACAGCTGATACACAATAGGTGGCTCTTCACTACGAGCACTTATTTGTCACTTCCTATTTCATTGCTGCTTGGTTTAATCTTGGCCTAAGGTGCCGAATGTATTAAATCCACCAGAATTTAGTCTCAAATGCTTTGCTGGTTTTCTGCAACACAAAAGCAGAAGGGCAATTTTCATATGTGTAGGCTGTATCGGCTGTGTAGGCGAGCCCATCTACATGTATTTCACATTGTGGAAAAACAAGGACAAGCTCTGTGACAGTTAGTGTACTAAGCAGAGTCACACCGTAAATATTTTTTTAAAATCTTAATATCCCTGGTTTTGGCTGATTAAAAAGTTATCTTATCTTTAATAAGAGAACTAATACATTTCATGGATTTGGACCGGCACGCATTTGAGAAATGTGAAAAAGAAGTGACAAGATATGAAATGAAAATAAGGAGGGGGTGTCATGCACGGTCCAGGGGCAGAAAATTAGAGTGATTTTAAGTTGCAAATGAACTCTTCTGGGGTGTTTTGAGATTAGACTACAATGAGAAAACAATACCTTGTCTCAATAAACAAATATGTTTAATTGCATTATCATTTTAAAAGTGTGTATTATGCAGAATGGCCCATTTAAGAATGATGAATATTGTGTTACTGGATTTAAAATACTGATCAGTAATATGTTAATGGGAAGGTGGTATATGTAGAGCTAATTTAACTTTACTAATTCATCACGTTACCTACCCATGGGACCCGATAAAGTCATATCACAATTTATGTATTGATTATTTTTGTCATGTTCATCTGAATCCGCTTTAATTTGCCTTTGAGCTCCAGTGGAGCGGGAGTAGAAAATAGCAGAAAATACAAATACAGAGATAAATTACAAGTATCTCAATTTTGTACATACGGTACTTGAGCAAATGTTAGTTTCCACCACTAATAACTGAACATGCACATGTGCTAGCTCCTGATCGCTTCACCCTGTGATCATGTAAGCTTACCTCAGGCTCTGATAGACCAATTCATCATGGTTGAGTTTTTAAAAGGGTATGTATACTTTGATTTTATTCTTTGAGGAGCTGTGTGCTGTAAGTGTAATCATGTCAATGCATCATGTGTTGCAAAGAAAACAGCATTAAAACATTAAACAGCATTCTTAGTGCAAAATAAGCCTATATTTAATTCGGCTCACAGCATAAAACACAATCATACATTGTTTAAACCATTTATTTCACTGCATTATACTGGATGATTTGTATTTGGCATGAAATTTCACTTGGTGTTTTTCACTTGGTCTTTATGTCAGTGTATTTTGGCATTAAGTCAGACACAACATGCCATGAGTGTGTGAGTGACAGCTAGAGGAGCTAATAAACATAATTGTGCTCTATCTGGTGCTCTCAACACCAGGGGGTTTAAGGTGATGGAGAGTGTTGTCAGAGTGTTAGTTACCACCTTGGCTTTCAGCACACAACCTCACACTTCACGAGAGCACTATCAGCTCATTATCCCCACGTATGCATGTACACACACACACACACACACACACAGATCCGCGTGCACTCACCCACACACACACAAACACACACAGCGCACTGCATCTTCCACGATGGGGCAGCATCCTGATAGTGTTGTACAGAGAACTAATGAGAACATTCTTCAACTCCATAACCTTTACCTGAGAAACAGTGCGTATTCATGTGGGTGCATCCGTGCACATGTAGATGTGTGTGCGACTGCGCGTCCCTTCTCCGATATCTTGACAGGTAGGGAATAGGTTGTCATTCAAAAAGAAAAATAACAATAGGTGTTTACGGTTTGTCAGCAAATTGAATCTGTGGTAGAATGCTTTAAAAAGAAAAAGGTGCAGAAGACTTTTTAAAATTTTTTTCCCGCCGGCTTTGCTATGTGATGAACGCTGTTAGCATCTCATCATCTCATCGTGTAATTTAATAATAAAGTTCAGAATTGAATTGGCTGTTACATTTACCTGGAATAAACAGGCTTTTCAACAACACATTCCTGTATCCGTTTAGTGACAGTGGTGTCTTTTTGGTTTTCTTCTCTCTGTGCAGATGCATATTTTTTCAACCTTTTGATTAAGTTTTTATCTTGTTTTCTATCATCAAGTGGAAATCTGACGTTTCAGCCAACTGCTTTGGCCTTTTGAATGAGATTTAAGCATTTACGTTTAGTTTTTAAGTTTTACACCATTTCTGGAAATGTTTTCAGGAGACAGTGAAAAGAGCTTAGGTTGTTTCCCCTTTTGCTCCACTTCTTTCCAACACACCACCAGAAACGGCACATTACTTATGATACCATATGATGCACCAGACTGGCAACACTGGACTGAGAGAGGATAATGCATTATGAAAAGAGTGCAAAGGGGTGGGGGTGAGGGTAAAAAGAGTGGTGGGAATATTGGGGTAGTAGAGAGAAGGGAAGGGGTTTGGGAGAGGATAGAGTGGGAATAGGTGAGTCAGGTAGAATAAAGGGGGTGAGGGGTTTGCGTTAAGTCCAATCATCATGGGAACAGCAGCTCAGACGAGCTGAATTCTCTTCAGCACAGCCTGAGGTGAAGCTGAATCGTTATCCTCCTTTTTCACTTTTAGGAAATGTGAAATAAAACAAGTAGATAGTTATATAAAAAAAGTTTCATTTCAGAATTTCTGGTAAAAAAAAAAAAAAAGTACTGATTTCCTCACAAACTATTTATTACTTGCCTCTCTTATAAACAAACATTCTGCATGTACAACTGTGCACAAGTAATTTTAAGGCCTGTCAGGTCAGTCGGAAAAGAAAAATAAGACATTACGGAAGCTTCTCTAAGACAAAACAAGCCCAGTTTTCTTTGACTTGCTTCAGCTGTGAAGTCTTGATAGCAGTTATAGTGTTGTATACTAACTGAACTGTGAACTCTGAGATCTTATAGTGTCTTGTCTTGTTTCATCTCCTGTCTCTCTCCTTTTATTTTCCCTTGGTCTGGTCTAATGGATTTAATATCTCGTGGTGGAGCTGCTTTTGCATGGTAATGAGTGGGCGAGCAGATTGATAAATGGCTTTTGATAGAGTATCAGTGATCCTCTCAACAATGAGCTTTAGCACTTCTGAACATGTGTCAGCCAGCCTCTCTTTCAGACCTTCTCTGTCTCTGGTATGTTTTCACTTTCTTACTCTTACTCACTGGTTCAGACGTGCTGATGAGATGAGCTGATGACATTTTTAAAGTCTCCTGCACTGTGACGTCCTCATGTCCACCTCCTTGTTCTTATGATCCTGGTGTTGAATTCAGCTCAGTGATCATGTCTTTCTCTGTGGCCTCCGGTGTCTCTCTGGTTCTCTGCAAACTCTGCTGGAGGCTAAAGAACCTCGCTGCTGCTTGGCAGAGGATCCATGTGGTCAGATTGCAGCCTGTGTCTGATCCCTCCCGACTTTTCTTCAGTGTTTACACCAACGTTTTGAAAAATCCACATTAAACTTGAAAATGATGCATTATTAGACTTTGGTGCAATTTATGGTAACATATTTATGTGTGCTATGCTTTGAATGACACTTTTGACTTGGCCTTGCTCTCAGGATGATCTGGTCTAGACAGTCTTTTCCACAACAAAACACTTCATCAGTTCATCAAATTAGTCACATAATTGTTATGAATGTAACACAAACTATCACACCCTGATGTAGAGTAATCAAAATAATCTCCGAATCTTTCCGAGCACACTTCAGCTAAGAAAACACCAAAAAATGCAAACTTAAGACAAAATCTGCGCTGTGCACATTTGGTATCTTATGTTTACTGTTTGCTTCCATTTTGTCTGTCAGTGTGGAGAATTTTCTAATGTTTACTTGCTTCTTTAAAATTTTTAGTTGTGAAATGTCTGGATTTTATTTGGTCTTGCAGTTAATGCATGGTCACTTTGGTGTTTCCGTGATGTAAGTGTCCAAGCAGTGCTGGCTCCTCTTAATCCCTGTCATGGGATTTTATCTTCAGGCTGTAAAGCTCTACTCACAGCTGGAGAGCTAACAGCTAATTTGTATGCTGCTGTGATGTGTCAGTTATTTAATTTGGCGGATCAACAGAACTGCCTTGTCGTACAACAAATTTGGTACTAAAGAGGGCAGGATCAAGAGACTGACAAGAGAAATAGAGTATAAATAGTCTGAGAGGGCAAGATATTCTTTACTTAATCATTCTGTGAGGAACACAACCGTTAACACTGGACCAAGCTGTAGCTTAAATACATATTCTGTGAAACCGAATTCTACCTATGATAACGATGTAATTTGCTATTTATCTGCGATAGTGTGATGGCGATAATTAGGTTGAAGACTTGCAACATTTTTTACCTAATTAATTTCTGCTCTGACGAATGGCACTGGAGGAGACAAATGCAGGGAAAAAACTTTTAAGAGCTGTTAGAGCATGTATTTAATGGCCAGAGGAAGTATGTCTTTGAGTGAACCATGGCACCTGTTACTGTGTTGATTCCCATATATAAGAATATCCTAAATACAAAAAAAAAAAAAAAAAAAAATGTCACACAAATCTGCTGAAACCCATCTCAGGATGAGCTGCAGGCCACCTGTTGTACTCAATGTTTTATCGGCCACACAAATAAAACGCTTCTTATGTTGAGCTGCCAAACCCTGAGTCTTAATTATGGCAATGTGTAAAACACAGAGACATCATGACGTGAAGCACATATGAGAACACGAAGACACTGCTTGTTAGTACTTGGTATTACTCTGTCTGCTGTAACCTGCCCCTTGTGCTTGCCAAGGTCATCATTTTGACATATTATTCATGATTTAATTAGACTTAAATCCACATTTTCAATTAAATATTCATTTTCAATGCATGTTGTCTCCCTTGAGTCATACATTTATTTTTATTTACTTGACTGCTGTCAAAATTAAAGCTAATTTGGTGCAGAACGACTCCTCCAGTACAATCAAAGATCAAAGTTTGGAGTGCTTCACTACAAAGTGAATGTAAAAACATCCTAATAGAATAATTCTCTGATCAAATTATTTCATCTGTAGTCTTCTCAAGAAGAATTAATGGAACATTTGCAATATGCATATCTAAAGAACAAGCTATAATTGTATATGCTCAGGCATGTTTAATCCTGAACGTCTCACGGCAGCAGATCATCTCTCTAAGCGAGCCTGTGATGCTCTTACTAGAAGATTCATCTGTTTCCGCTATGTGACCACAATCCAACAAACAACAGCTCTTTTAAACAGAGAACTCTGACAGAATGAAGATAAATAAAACAGAAAGCATTTCAAGCGGCATTATTTCAGAAGTTTCTTTTGTGCATTTATTTCAATGCTTTGAACTTCTATGACGTTTTAGAAAACAAGAGTTTTTCTGGGCTGTCTCTCACACTCATGATATGATCTGTAAAGCAACCAGACTTTTCTCATCAGCTAGTTCCTGGTTCAGTGACTAAAAGCACAGACCAGACTTTCCAGGGTTTGTAGGTTTCTGAACAGCACTGTAGGAGAGACTTGACTATTTCCTTTTGTTTTTAATGGTTTATTTTATTGTATTTTTGGTATGCTTTCCCCCAAGGAATACTCAAAAATCTCAGTTTTCTAATGTGTGAATAACCACAAACTGTCATAACAAACTTCACAGATTTATTTTTGCAATATTAAATCAGAGCAGCAAAATATACACGTTTGACTTTCTAATATAAATAAAACTACATAAAATAAAAGGCATGATAGCTGTATTTTCTTCTTTGAAATGAAGGTTAGTAGAATATCTACAGAAGCTGTGAGAAGTGAAAAAAACTGTAAAACTAATTTTGCAACATAATGTGTATAAGCACGACATTGTCACTTATTGCCCTAATTGTTAGAATATATTAAAATACATGTGTACCCAGTGGGGAAGAAGGGCCGTCAACATTAATGTTACATAACTCAGTAACACATGACACAACACGTGACACAACACAGGTGTGTCACACTTTAGCCTCTTGTGGTCAAAATAATTATTACAACAAGAAACACTGAAAAAAATTGGCTTGACAACCTTTTTTTCTTTTTTTAACTTGCATCTCAGGACGCATCTTCTAGCTTGTACTTGTTTTAATTTGCTTTGATGCTCTTTGCTTTCAAGTTATTTCAACATGTTCCTGTTGCTTTCATAAATTGACAGGACTGAAAATAACTCATCGTCATTAAACTTAAGAAATATGTCTCTCGCTCACATATGGAAACATAAATAAAACTACATAAAGGAGGTAAAGCTGAGATACCTGCTCCTCCATGTATGTCCCTGTCGCATCGATAACGAATATCAGCTTTTATTTGAGAGCACATACAATATTTGAGTCACTGCTGGCATCTTTAGCTAGCCACTGTCGAGGAAGTCTGGTCT
>JBAJHX010000001.1:12655049-12694561 GCA_037176925.1 Amniataba percoides
ACCCCTGGTCTAGTGCAACATATTACTCACATTTAACTGTTTGGAGACAGATTGGATATTACTTTGACCTGTGACCATTAAATACTACTGATTTTCACACTTCAATAATAAAACACAACTCAATAATACCAACACAGTATATGTATTAAAGATATTCAATGCAAAACATTCAAACCAATTTTTTAAAAACTTTTTTTAGAGGACCAAACAGGATAAAATAAAATAAAACAAACTAAACCGGGATACTGGTGTTTTTACTGTCTAAAGTATTCAACCTGAGTGCACAATTAGTGTAGTATATTCGTTTTTTCATTGTTTTGTTGCCGCGCTTTATGTTGGGGCTTATGATGGAAACTTTAACAAAAATACCTCTGATAACCCATAATCGATGAATCCTCGCAGTTTCAGCCCGCAGCAGCTCAAAGCGATGAACCTCGGTCTCTCTCTGCGGCAGCGAAGCGTCCTCCGGCGGTGAAACTCTCCGTCAGACTACCCCTGAAGTCCTCCTGTCCCGGCAGGTGTTTTCATCTTCACCGCTCAGCTGACCGGGCCGTTAGCTTAGCGGCGGCTAACTAACTTAGCTAAACTCGCGTTGTGGCCATTAAGAAAAAAAAAAAAAAACACTTCAGCTGCGATGACGAGTCCAGACTCCTCTCACAGCACAACTTATAGTACTTTGTCCATTCACAGTTCACAGTAAATCATGTATTAATCAACAAAAGTCACAGCTCTACTCCATTAACACATTTTCTCTCTCTTCCTCAGCTCAGGTTCACCCGGAAGTGTAATTATTTAGGTCATGACCTCTCAAACGTAATCATAATAATTTTTACTTTTTTTTTTAAACATTCAAAACAGATGAAATATATATTCTAAAGGCACATAACCAGGACTTATGTATACATTTTAGTACCTGTTTTATTTTATTTTACCTTATTTATCTCAACATGCTATTTATGTAAATTAAATTTTACCATGACAACTGAATATTAATCAGCATTTTATCTTTAATTCATTCCCTTCAAAAAAAGCTGAATAACAACTGATATTTATCAGAGTATTACATTCGCAAAGAGTAGAGCACCAAACATTCAGGTAGCAGGCTTGTTATTTTCAGCTGGCAGTCAGCTACTTTGAATGTTTGTAATGAGAAATGTTGTCAGCAACAGATTATATCAGCTGTCGCTAATTAACAATCATTTCAAAGCTAACGTCTAAAATGAAATGACTGATGTCTGTTTCACTCACGGGTCCTTTCAGCGGGAAAAGAAATATTACTAACACTGTATGATTACACTCCGGTGTGATTGATATTAGGTACCAATCTGATACTGAACATTGCTTAAATGTAAAATGAAAAATGTAAATCTATGTACTGTATCTGAAAACACTGAAATAACAGCTGCACATACCAAATCAGACCACCAAACTGGGGTCATGGGTTTACCCTGTAAAGCCTGAACCATGAAATAACTGCCAAAAAATAAAAATTTTGAAAGATGTCAAAAACTCATGCGTCAAGTGTGATACATTATGTGTTCAAGGGTTAAATACTTATAGGTTCAAAGTTTTGTTATATTTGCTAAAAATGTCACTGTGTCCTGACAATAATGAATGAGACAGGTAATCAGCAGTAACAATCAGACTAGTCAGGCTACACCTGCCGCCTCGAAGGCCATTTGACAAGAAGTCGCCACACCTGAACCAAAACAACCAATCAGAACCGAGTATCTGAGGGCGTGTCAGTCACTGCTCCTGGACTCACTGTGGGGCAAACTGCTGTACCACGCAAAGAGAAAACTGCCCATCCCTCCTTTGTCAACAGCATGTAAGAAGAGAGGTCAGCAGAAAATGACCAGCAGAGAATAACAAGCTAAAAAGAATGATTGGGACCGAGCTGCTCTGCGGGGAGGGACTGTAGAGGCAAGCTGGAGCACAGAGAGCCGGGAAGTTGGACTGAAGTTCAAATTTTTGTCCACCCTCTTCTCAATCCTACTGACCGTGGCTTTAAATTATTGATATGAACGAAAGAAATTTAAGTATGTTGCAGACTTTGTTCTGCTAATGAGAATTAGCATCAGAGCATCAAAGTATGTTTCCAACTCTCTGCCTGAACTCACAACGCGCAGGGCAGCGGGTGAAATCAACAACATGAAGGGATGATACACAGAGCTGACATGAAGAACTTCACAAATCAACTTGGCTTCTTTTTTTTTTAATGTCTCCTGGAGCCACTTCTATTTTGGTTTTTCGGTATTTTCCTTTGCATTTTCTAACTGCTGCCCAAGTAGTGTCAAATTGATGAAGATGCTTTTTTGTTAGTTTGTGTGTGTTTTGTGTATTTGCCCTTGTTGGCCACCGCAGATAAGGGATTTCAAAGGATTTATTAAGTGGATTTGATGGGCTAATTGGATTCTAACACCACAAAATATCATCAAATGTTAAATCTAAATCCAATCATTTATGCTGGTTCTCACATTAGTTGGCATTAGTTCACCTGAAATAATTATACTAGCATCCCCAAAACAAATCCTGCCCCTAACCTGGTAGTTTATTGGAGATTAAGTTAATGAGGCATTAACACATTCCTTAGGCTTTATTTAGTGACCTTTATGACCTTTGATGTATTGTTGGACAGTGTGAGTTTGAGCCTGCTGTTATTTAAGCCAAAGAAAAAACATCAAGCCTGTAGGCAGTTGTAGGGCAGAGGGAAAGGAGAGAGAGAGAGCTGAGTTATTGCATTTGTTTATTTCACATTTGAATGTAATCTGCTACTTTGTCATTACTTGAGCGATCGATACGCTATCATTGAAACATTCGCTATTGTCACGTTATCGCGTTTGCCAGCTGAATCTGTTTGTATTTGAGGTTTCCGACCTTGGCAATAATTACTTCTTGCCAATACCAGCTTCTTTGAATTGTAAATTAAAGAGACAAAGAGCAAACAGAGGAGGCAAGAATATGAATAGAAACAGAGAAAGGTGTGAAGTAGGGGAGAGAAAGGGGAAGGCCAACAGGTATGGAGGAAAGGAGAAAGAGAGAGAGAGAGGGCTGGACTGGAGAGATGGAAAGGGGAAAGTAACATGTGGAGGGTTTGGGTTTGATGGAGATGGAAAAAGAAAAAAAAAAGACGGAGGCAGTTTCAGTGAGAGTGATTGCACTGTGAGAGGAGGAGGGGTTTACCCGGCCAATGGAGTACACGAGGGGAAAGCAAACTACTCTCTGCAGCTGCAAAAACAGCAATAAGCCTTTCTTCATCACACAGCAGTGTTTTCCCGCAACTGTTGGTAGCCAATATTAGTGCTCTGGGTAATTCCGGAGCCGAATGAGTCATCTGAAAACTCAACCTTTTCACGTACATGCTCGCATGCACACCCTACAATTGTGTATCAGCATTTCCGAAACCTTTATTTACCCCAGTAATGTTAGATAAAGCTACCGTTAAGCTCCATGCTGTTTTCCAGCGATGCTTCCATTCAGTAAACACAGATGATCACCTGTACTTCCACAGCTTTCTACTGGTTTCCACTGAGAAAGGAACTAGGCCACCAATCACTGGAACAGTCAGGGAGAAAATGCTTTGTTGGTGAAGCATTATTGAGGTTATTTGTCGATTTCATATTTATGTTTTTTTAGGCTCAGCGGTGAGGTCTCTTCATGTGGTTTTCCTCTAACAGTCTTACCTCGCATATACATGTACAATGTGTCTGCCTGTGTATGTTGCTGAGATCTGATCCCCCATAAAGCTTGAAAATTAATGGATTGGAATTTTCATTAACCAAAAAGCTTACAATTAACAAGCTTGTAGCTAGTGTTCAGCTAATTTTTATTGCCTTAAAAAAGATTGTTTAATTAAACCACCAACTAATTAAACCCTAAATTCTCTTACTAACGATTTGTTTTCGAGGGCCATTCTCTGTGCCTCTCGTGAAAACAATGTCTACATTTGCTATAAAATATGTTGCTGACACACCGTACTGACAGCAGCAATCATTTTGTGGAGAACTCAAAGAAATTCCCTCAGGTCTTTCATTTTAAACGGTCAGATCCCCCAATCATTCAATCCCTGTCCCATGTGGTCGGACTTCTTGATTCTGTAAGCGACAGCTGCTACACTACACACACTTTATCTCTCACTATGTATTCTCCTCATCTCCAGAGGGCATCGTTCTGTCACTTCCTTCCTGCAGCCAGCCTTTTCATCTTTTCCGCTCACATCTTTGCCACACTCACTCTGCTTTTTTTTTTCCCATCACATCTTTCTCTTTCATCTTTGACCCTTTCTCTTCATTGGGTCATTGATCTTTCTGTCTCTCACCTTGCTCTCTGCTGAGATCTCTTCTCCTAAACTTCTCCATTGCTTGGCCTTTCTTATCTGTTTTTTTGCCTCTGCCTCGGGTTCGTTAAAGAATATCAAAAAGTCGCCGTCTCTGTCATTTCTCTTTCTATCTCTGTCTGGCCTCTGTGTCGCTCCCTTTCTCTCTGTCTATGTCTCTCTCTGCCCTACAGATCATCCAGTTGGGCCGTCTGCCAACTTATACTAAACCTTTGCCAGCCAGGTGGCACTCATAGATAAAGAACCCGTGTGTGCATGTGGGTGTGTGTGAGCGTGTGTCTGCTCTTGTAGGTCTCCTCGATTGTGTTTGTGTGTATGCGCTTTGTGTCTGTGAATGTGCGCTTGTGTGTGTGTGTGTGTGAGAGAGAGAGAGAGAGAAAGAGAAAACACTGCGCGGGAGAGCTTTGATTCCACTGCATTTCTCTCCTGGAGGCATTTGCTACCTTCTCCCAATCTCTCTGTTTATCAAGCTAAGATGCTCAGCGAGACGCTGCTGAGGCAACTAGATAACCCCCCCTCGACACATACACACACACACACACACACACACACATACACACCCTCCTCCCCCCATCCTCCCAGCATAGCTCGTCTCAGCATCCCGCTCAACAGCCAAACCCAATAATATACAGAAAAGCACACAAACGCGCAAGAAACACAAACACCCATGCCTCTTCACCTACACTCCCTCCCTCAGATGCCCGCTGAGTGCTGCGCTATCCTGAGGCAGTGTGGCAGGCACACACAGAGGCTTAAGATGTGAAAAGGAAGGTAAAAAAGGGAGGAGACATAATAACAGACTCTATCACCAGACATCCACCCTCCCTTCACTTGTCATTCAAACACCGTCTACCAGAGGACCTAACGTTTTCACTCAGAGAGACTCACACACTTTCAGCTGCCAAATTGGATTTGCGCCTCGGTTTGCGAAGTGATGCAGCTGCCAAATTCTGCAGGGTTGGCTCCCATTCAAAAAGAAAAAAGCATGATGTTTCAAAAGATGCACAGTTTTGACTAATTTAAGGACGAATGCCTGCAGAACGGTTGGAGAAGAATTGCTTTGTGTCTATGTGTCAGAATGCTTGTCAGAATATTGATTGGGGCTGAAAACAGTCGCAGCATTGGTCGCCATAGTGAGGCCTCTCCCGACAAATTGGACACAAAATGGGCCCTGAAAATGTTCTGATTAACTGGCGGAATCTGTGAGTGTGAGCTTGTCAGTTTTATGACAGGAAAAATCACAAAAGTCTAGAAGATGAAATTCAAAACTATCTGGACGTGCTGTCCACCGAGTTTTAATTTGGCAATTATCTCTAGATCTGTTGATGTGCTTTAGAATTTCATCAACATGCCGATCAGAGAGATAAAAAAAAAAAAAAGCTAAACAGCATGGAGAGAGGTTTGTGACAGAAAAATATGTTTGAGTAGGTCAACAAAGCAAAAGCATTGCTGTGATGACAGATTTGGATGGATGCTAATCTACTTTCCTTATTTTGCCTCTGAGTGGGACTGTAAATCTTCAAAGAAACTGACCAGAGCAAAGTGGAGCCACCAGGAAGTTACCAAAAAAAAAAAAAAAAATTAATTAAAAACCTGACTCTTTGATGTTTGCAGGAAGGAAAAGTTAAGAGTGCAAGATATCTGTATTTGTGTGTGCTTACATTTGTGCATGTGTTGGGCCAAACCACACATGCCAAACAAAAACACATGATAAGCATATCTTTATTCTCATCCTACGCTGCATGACAGAGGGTATACGGGCACCTCTGTTCACATAATAGCAATGACAATAATGATAATAATTAGAATGAACAATGGCTTTGGAAGGTCTGTGAGGTGGGTGGAGGCCAGGTTGAAGGGGGGCCTTGTGAATGCAGACAAGGAACTTGAAAGGAATTTGTCTGGGAGAAATGTGGTGACAGGAACCGAGTGAGCAGCAGAGCTCTGTGTGTATTGTTACAACACAGAGAATGCCATTTCTGTTGTGGTAGTCAACTGTGGATGACGGCAAGGAGCAGAATTTCAGCAACAGAGAGGGAGGGGCAGGTTCTTCAGACAGTCCACAGTTTGTAATGCACTTCTCAGCAATAATGTAGGAGTGTAATGTTTTGGTGACCACACACTTTTGGCAGTGTAGTAAAAATTAGAGTCCCACTTTGACTAACTGGGGTCTTTCTGCATTTTGTATTTCACTTTTATAGGATTTAATGACTGGTTTGTTTCACTGGAATAAACTATTAAGTTGCTGGTTGTCTGTGGCTTCCAACCAGCTTTCTGAAGATCTGCCCTCTGAATTGCCATTCAACTGGACATTTTTCGTCTTTTTTTTTGTATTAAGAACAAACATCTTGTACAAGCTCTTATAAGTACTGATGTGTATGTGTGTGCACAGCAGATAATGTGAGCCGACAGGCTAAAAACAAACTATATGAATAAAACATGGAAGATAGTCTTTTCATCTTCGCTCTGCTTTTCTAATGCTCATTACTTTGGCTGCAGTCTCTTTCTGTGTCTGTTTTTGCCTCTGCCTCCTTCTCTCTCTCTTACTTCCCCTATATCTCTTTGTTGCTCCTTCTGTTTTTGCTCCTAACTTCTGTTCAGTCACACTAGGCCCAAGGGCACAACCTTGAAACCATGGCAAACTGTAGCACCTTCATTAGAAAGTTTTTACAGACAAAGAATATGACTTTAAAACAGGTTATTATTTAGGCATTGTTTCCATGAATATGTTTAATGTATTATTCATTTAGAAATGACAAATTAGTGGGTATTTTTGAGTGTAAAACATTTAAATATCCACAGAGTGAAAAATAAACCAAGTTGATAATGACAAATTTAGGTTTTCTCTCTTGTTTTTCTTTTCTGCTTTTCTGATTAAATAAACAAATAAAATAGGAAGCAATGCATACGTTGGCCAAGGCTGCACAATCCTCTAAAGTTTACTAAATTAAAATGTTGAAAATCTCTGCAATGAAAAATCAAAGTAACACAATGAGTTTGAGTTTTGGAGAAACCTTAATTTCTGTAAATACAAGGGATTTTATAAGATTGAATTCTGCAAACTGTCACTTATGTATAATGTAAGTTCGCCAGCAGTTGTACATGGTCATCGGAAATGTGTATTTTTGTCACAGGTGTTTGCTCAAAATATGTTATGTTCAGTGTCATGGAAGGAGACTGGGTGAAGTGAAAGTGATGAAAAAAGAATTTAGCCTAACATTTTTTTAATCTATGCAGGTAAAAACAAGTCAGATAAAGTGGCTTTTGCAAAACTACATGAAATATAAAGTGCTTTATAAATGTCATAATAGAAGTTTTATCTGCAAAATAACTGATTATTCCTTTATTGGCCCAAGGACTAACTTTACACAAAATTCGATTGTAGTCAAGGTGTGATATTGGTTCTTGATATAAATTAATAATAAATCCAGAAAATACATAAGTGGGTGACTGAAAATCACATCATTGACAGCACCAGTAAGTTCCAGATTTCAAAAACTCATCTTTCATAGGAAATGGGTTTAGTAGGTTACTTTATTTATTTTATTGAATTATTTGACATTTCATGTTTGATACCCAGTCTTAATAAAGTCAGTATTGTTGCTGAAGAGTTTTGTCTAGCTGCTGCTGCCATCAGGGTCAACCTTTAGAGACCTTTGTTGGGCAAACCTTGGGTGATCTGTGCTGGCTTAAAACATGGCGGCTAATAATAAGTGCAGTCATGTCACACTGAACAGCCACAAAACAAGAGAGCGTTTCCTTCCGACAAAGCTGTACTCTCTCAAGTCTGAATCCCCTTTATGTTCACTGCCATTGTTGTTCTGTCATGCGTTACAACATCTGCTGGTATCACACTCCCCATGTAGTGCTGTTGGTTAATGCATCAAAGTCAGAATTCTGCGTCGTGGGTTTCAAGTCCAGGTTTGAACTTGAAGAGGCTTCAGAGGGAGAGATTTTGTTGGCTCTGAAGTCGCAGAAAGTCAACGGGAGATTCTTCCAGATGAAGAAGACAACTGAAACATGCATTTATTAAGCTTCTCCTTAAACATTAAACAGTAAAATTCCTCATATTGTGTTGGTGGCATCTGTTTTTCCTCTGCTGTTTCTCTGGATTAAGGGACAAAGGTAACCCTTGAAAAGCTTAAAAAATGAGTTATAATACAGTTTTTGAAACAGGATTCAGAATAGCTGGACAGCTTTTTAAAACTCTTAATGCATTGCACCTTTAAGGTCTTATCTGTAGGGAACCTCTGTGAGAGCTTCATCTGTGCTAAGTAGTATACCTTTCTAGAATATATTTCTTACATTTATAGCTGTGTGTGTGAGGGAGAGAGAGATAAATAATTTAGCTGAATCAATGCTCATTGGGATAGAGGCAGCGGGTTTCAGGGTATCAAGGGCAGGGGGTTAGAAAGCTAGATATTTCAAAGACATGGCCACAGAACTTTCTTTTTTCCCATCACATTTACTGATAACCTGCGTTATATACGAAGTGTGGCCTCTCCCTCCATTTATTTTACACACACATAACCGTAGAAAGTGCTTGACTTTTTGACCATTTGCTCGAGAAAATGTTATGTTGTCTTGTGTCTGCATGGAGCGGTGAGTGCGGTGAGGACAATGAGTTCACACGCGCTCAGACAGCTATAACAATGATTTAAAGAGCAAAGGGTTAATCTGGATTTGATTGCACCCTCAGTATATCTTGCGTTCCTTCTCCACAATAGGATTTGAACACCTTTTGTTCATCCCTATCTGGGTTTGCCTTTATATGAGACAACGAGGGAGTCTAATCTGTAGACCGTTCTTTAATCTTTTTCATCTCACACATGCACACATATTGGGTTATTCACACAGAAAACACAGAACCAAAGGCGGGAACATGCTTCTCCGTTCTCGGCAAGTGGTATGGCAGCTCTCTCGTAAAACCTGGATTGTATAATGCATTTTGTATGGTTATTGTGGCATTATGTATTATTACTATTATTATTCAAAGTCAAATGCATTTACATTTTTTTTCACGTAGGACAGCATGCAAGGAGCCATGCCTGTTTTGATTGGCGACCCTATATTAGTTTGTTGGGTTAAATGGGGGCACTGGATATTGGTGGTGTCATCCTAAATGAGATGATGAAAATCCATGCTGAGGGCTGTGAGTTTTCCTCCATGTTTCTTGAACTTTTATCTCTCAGTTTCACATGTTACATTACACATGCACATACATTATCCTGGCTTTTATCTGAGATATTTGGTTGTATTATGAGATATCCTAAAGGTAGAGAAGTAGACAGTTAAACACTGGCAGAAAGAAAAACATCGTTTCATTTGAAACCAGAGAGAGAGAGATCGCCAAACAAATGCTGGAGATGAACAAAATCAAAGACTTGCTGCTCAAAAAATATTTGGGCCAGGCCTTTCCCTTTCTCCGCTAGTTCTCTTTCATTGCTGCCCATGTGCAAGCGGAGAATACACAGCGAGGATCAGCTGAAATAATGAGGCAGTTTAATGTATGGTAAGCCAAGCAGGAGGCTCATTTCAAGAGTATTTGAAAAGGGATCAGTGCAAGAGCCATTTCTCAGATTGATAATCGCTCCAAAGAGCATCTGCAGCTGTCCGAGATATGCAGGCCAAACAAACAAGTCGAGAGAAAGTCGAATCAATATTCTCGAGCCTGTTGCACATGCAGGCACAAACAGAGAGACTGACACCTGTCTTATAATGACAGAAAAAAAGACAGAAAGTGGGTGAGGGGTGGGCAGAGATGTAGAAGGGAGAAAGCACACACAGAGAAAATGACATCTATTTTTTTCCCAATAAATTAAGAGGAACTCTTATCTTCATTTTCAGGATTGTTACATGACTCACTCACTAGCTGGAGATTCAAAACCCCATTTCAATTAAGGGAGACATGTTTGTACTTTCATTCATTATTTCCTCTGTTCGTTCCTTCCCTCACTGATTCTATTTCTGCTTTATTATATAACGGAGCTGATGTAATGAATGGGGAAGATGGGGTCACTGCTGTCCTCCTTCCTCTTTCTAAGGACAAAGTATGTCAGACAGACAGACTTCTCTTGTGGGTCAGATGCATGAAAGTATTGGCCCGGCTGCATTATACTCTCATGTGGAGGTGTTTATTGGAAAACAAATGAATGTGTTTCAGTATCAGCAGCCCTTCAGGGCAGCGTCACGTAATGGCTGCTCTTTGAATGATAACAGATTCATGTTGGCACATTATCACGATGGCACTGCAGACTGGCGCAGAGTCCAGACATTCTGACCATGATGCCAGTGTTCATGTCCAGATTTCTGTAAGGATCTGTGAAGCTTAGAGACAAGGGGAAGACATGGAAGAGATGGATAGGTCACGGTGGTGTGTGTGTGTGTGTGTGTCTTTGTGGGGTCTTTGTGCTCTAATGGGCAGAAAGTGAGCACACTGCTACACTGGAGGATTTGTCAAAGTGGCATGCCTGCCCAGCTACTGTTATATTTATAGTTATTGTATTAGTTTTATTTCTCTGGAAGGACTCAAAGCAAACTTGCAGGACTGACAGGGAAATGAAACTTTCACAATAACTACTTGTGTGCTGCCTTTAAGCAAACTGCTGAACTCCCCTGATCGCTCCAGTGGAGCTGCTCAGTGGCCGACAGTAGGAGACTATGACTGTAGTGAGCAGCTGTTAGAAGTGGGAACGGGCGCTGCCAAAGAAGTTCTTTGTCAGCCCTCTGTATAAAGTTTGAAAATAGTCTGCACTTCTAGGTTGAAACATGCTGGTATATACATTGACTTTGGGTTATGGAGCCGAGGCCATTTGCAATAACAGAAGCATTCATTTGTGGAGAGCTCAGTCCGGTTTTACAGGAGTATTTCAATCTGCGTTGCAAACCTTTAACAAAAGTTGGGTTACATTTGTTGAAAAACTACTAAATCACCATTAAATCAGCTGTGACATAGAATATATATTCAGCATTTTCAGTGCTGGTAATGTGCTAGATGTTAATCACAAACGGAACATGAATACAACTTTCTAAGGGCTTGGTTAGGTTTTAGTGAGGTCAGTGCTCATTTGTTAAAGTCGATGAACCCGACCCTGACCTCCCTCTCTCTGCGGACTTTGTGGCTCAGCGACATCATCACACGATTTCCTCCTTTGACCCTGATGGACAGCTGTAGCTGTAGCCACTTTTTGTCAGTTGAGCATTAGCAAATGGGTTTAGTTGTATGAGGAAATGATTGATGCTGTTGTTTTTTTTCTGAGGAAGTCAGCCTGATTTCTTTCTGTGCAGGGTGGGAAACACACACACAAGTATTATATTCATCACCAAATATGTGTTTTTTTTTTGTTAAAGTCAGCATCAGTTTTGGAGAGGAATTATCATTTTACCAAAGGTAACTATTAACTTGTAAGTATTTCTTGCGAGTGAAAGTCCACTTAAAAACAGCCACACATTGATGAAACAGAGCTTTAAACATGTTCTTTCTTAGCTGCAATAGCACAGCCACGATAGTTAAATTTTACCTCAGATATTTCCCCAGGACTTGCTCTGCACTGTAGAGTTAGGAAACACAAGACTAAAAATGGATCCTTCGCTTGTACCATATAAATCCGAAAGAATGACAGAAAATTCCACTTCCTCACAATCCCACAGTTCCAAGCCTGTGGCAGGGAAGGCAGCCTGCTGTTGTGATATCACACTGATACTTGACAAAGTCACAGGCACATCGCTCTGCACTGTTGCACTGTCATTAATATTCAGCGAAGAGGCTCCTCTGTAACTCTACCTGCCACCCACCCTCTAAAGTAAAATCCTTTTATTTCCATAATAACACACTTTGGGGAAAATGTGGACCCAGCAATAGACCCTTCACATAAACTGGCTCGGCCTCAGTCTCACACACATTCACACATACATTCACTCAAACACACGCTTGGGACCCCTGATGTATTTTTTGTGCGTGTGTTGTTACTGAGGCTGCATGTGTGTGTTTTATTGAGTGTGTTTGTGTGCACAATTCCTGCATTATTCATTAATCTCTTTGTTTTTACAGATCCTCCCATCAGACCACCAGTCTACTTGTATTAAGATAAGACTAAGACAGGCTCACACACACATACACACAGGTATGCATCCGAATCCCGGTTTCATTAGACAATTCCTTATAGTTGTGGTAAAGGCTCAGTAATTAATTGCCTCCGGTGCGAACGCTGTATGCCTGAGGGAGGTCCCGCCTGCTTACCATTCACTTCACTATCAGGTACATACATAGGAAGGTGTTTATTACTGATAAAACATGAGTGATCCAAGTTACAATGTTAAAACCTTGTACGCTGTTCCCTTTTGTCTTCTGCAGGTTAATGATTACATTTTTAGCTGCTTTAATTTAGAGCTTCACGCTGACACAAGATGTGTGTGACAACAACATTTTATGCAAGTCAGGTATAATATTAGTTAGTTGCAGTACACAGGTACCAGGCCAACCAAAAAAGCAAGCCATTAACTGTAAATTGGGTTACCAATTAACCTTGCATGCCTCCATCCATCACTTTGCATTAGTGCGTACTTGCACGGGCCTCGTTGGAAATAAGTTCGCTTTATAATCCTCAAGGGTCAATCTCAGAAAGAACAATTGGGATAGTTGTCCTGGACCTTAAACCTACAGGGTCCATGCGGAGTGCGTTATCAATCATGTAGCAATTATATTTATAAGTCATAAGCAGAGCCCAAATGTTACATTTCGCCATGCCTCCTGGGAAAACTAATATCTCAGTGACAGATGGTTCCTTTCCACCTCTTCTGTGCTGTGGCATACACATCTGCCCAAGTTCTAGCTTGTAATTGCTGCAGACAAATCTGGTATCTATGTGGCTGATCCAAATCACGAGAGTCTCTGGAAAAAAAACAAAAAACTGATCAACTGATTAACCAGCCAATCAATTAGTCTCTCCAGTGTCTCCCTACAAATAATTTCGAAACTATGCTCAGTCTAAGATCAACTAAGCTTCTACTGCTGTGCCCACTATTAAACTTATTCCATTAAAAACTAAAATGTAAGTGAGAGCTAGAATTAAAAATACCAGTTTCAAAATTTCCTCAAGAAACTTGAACCATGATACCTCTCTGCAAATAAACAAGAATTAAAGCAACAGTTGGTAAGATTAGGATGCTTTTATTGTGAAAATAGTAATAAATACTCAGTGTTCCTCTTACTACAGTGCATAAAAGCTCACCTCCCTCGCAGTCTAATTCTTTCTTTTTAAATCTCATCGTCATTGGTCTTCTTCTTTTTATGTATCTTTTGTGTAAACTGTCTGTGTAAACTGTCCGTCTGCCTGTGAAGGAGCCTTGATTGAAGTTTACATATGATACCTCATGCATGAACTAAACCTAACACAGCATGTAGAATTTCCTATAGGACTGATGATGTTCTCTGTACATATGGCATCTATTGCACATCTGTCCGTCCCAGAGAGAGGGATCCTTCATCTGTGGCTCTTCCTCAGGTGTCTTTTTTTTCTCCAGATAGGGTTTTTTTTTTTGTTTTTCCTGACCCGGTTCAAGGGTCTAAGGACAGAGGGTGTCACAACTGTACAGATTGTAAAGCTCTCTGAGGCAAACAATGTTTGGGATTTTGGGCTTTAAATAAATAAGAATAAATAAATGTGAAGCTCTGTCAGATACTCTCTTTTGATTGGTTGTTTTGTTTCAGGCATGACAGATTGCTGTCAAATGACCTCAGAGGCAGCAGTTGGTTTTTATTACAGTTTATGTGTCTCATGCACTACTGTCAGGTCACAGTGTCAGTTTGAGCAAATATCACAAATTTTTTTTCTTAAATGAGTTGCCTATTTTGCTTTAGTGCTTCTTCCCATTAGTCAGTCATCACACATCATCATTCTTTGGTTGCATCACACATTTGATGTACTGAGAATACAGTTTGTATACAGTGACCTTAATTTCTCCAAGGAGATCAAATAAGTTTTTAAAGTTTTTTATCTTATCATCTTTTGAGCAATGTGCTTCCTTAATTTACAGGATGGTGCAATACTATTTCACACTATTGTGTTCCATTTGCATGTGCTTCAAATATCTCCATCTGGTAATTAATTATACACAACTGAGTGTGGACAGGAGCTCTGTCTGCAGGTTCAGTAATTACAGGAAAGGTGAAACAAGAATAAATGGAAATTGGCAACACTGAATTGCTTCATTTACATGTAAAACCTGCATACCCTAAACATGAGTGGAAGATATATAGCTGTATAATATTACACTCTAAATACAGAAACAGTCAGGTTATGATGAAGTCATATTCTATGCATTTTGTCTGGGAAAACTGATGTTTTATTGACATATTAAGTAAGTTTAACATTGCTCATGTTGGGAGAAAACCCTGCTTCGACACAATCGTCAATTATCTAGACCAAGATAACTTTGATAAGGACTTACAGACCTTTAAGCATGTGGAAATCACTGAATTTGTAGGTTTTTACTGGACAGTGATGACATGATGTTTCATTCTTTTTTATATACAAGACATCATACATAAAAGAAAACTCCAGGGCAAACCACCATTTACTGAAATTTTAATTAAAACAACTGAATATGTAAAAAGGACTATTCTCAGGATGTGCATGTGAATATTAAAAAAAAAAAGTAATCTGTAGAAAATCTTGGTTAGGGCACTGCACATAATCCAGTTATGGCCATGTCTGGCTGTTAATGCATTTACTACTTCAGGTAAAACTGAAATGTAACATGCCTTATCACAAGGGAAATCTAATACCAGAGGCAGACTACGAATAAAATCCAAATGTCAAGTCAATTTTATTCAAATAGTTCAATATAACAGCATTGCTTTATGTGGCTTTACAGTCTGTGCAGCATAAGACTCCTCTATCCTCAAAGCCTCAATGTGGATAAGGCAAAATTCACCAAAGCCCCCCTTTGATGGGGACACAATGGAAACCAATTTGAATAAACCAGGTAGTCTGCAAACATGTGAAGAATATAGATCCAGAATGTTTGAGCATCTTCAAGTGTCCCCAAACAGACCTGAGCCACATGACCTCCTCTGCACTGTGGAGACCTGAAGGACTCAAACACACCATTAACACAGGTGGGGAAAAATAGGGCAAGAGAGACCAGGAGAAATAAAAAATCTAAATAAAATGAAATGTAAATGAAAAGCACCCTGCTTTGTTAGACCACATCATGCCTATTTCAGCAGGCACTTTAAGAAAACAAAGTGGGACTTAATTATTTTGTGTCTTTGTGAAAAGGCTCTCCTTTCAGGTGTGGTTCAACATCTGTCTATTTGGAGTCCGACACTCTAAAAGTTAATGCACATTGACACATGGATATCTAAACCACATGTGCTGCAACCTACAGTCAGCTCTGAGGTTGGTGTTGGTGTAATATCCATGCAGAAAGAAACAGAAGTGGTCACAGTACAATTTTCCATTGCATTGCTTTGTTGAAATATTAGGCAGTGGGATCTTCTTTATTACGCATCACAGCAGCACAGTGGATAGCCAAATTTGTTAGGGAAATTTAATTAAAATCATGCATGCATGTTTGTAATGGCGGCATGTTCACAAGGACCGGTGGATAGAGGATGCATGAGTTAAACACGCTAGGCTGCTGGCTGAAGGTGCTGCTAATGCATCATATCCTATACATGACAGGCACACTGTGTTAAGACTCTGATTTAAAATGCAATTTGTGTTTGTGTTTCTGTCTCGATAAGGCTCGTGTGGCCACCCTAGAGTCAGGATTTCATAGTATGATTACACATGATGGATACTGCTGCATGCAGATTTCAATAAGATGCCAAGTGACAGAGCGGGAGAGAGAATGAGGTAGAAAACAGAAAGATAAAGAACCTCCTTCCTTAACCGGAGACAGGGGGGACAAAAAAAATAATAAATTGCTTGTTGATTAATTGATTGTGATTTTATGATGGCATTGTGCTCCATGATTGATCATTCTTCAAGATTGTCCCCATGTTCTTTGGCAAACAGATGCTGAAGTATTTCATGCTGATAAAGCTCATTTAAATTTGAGAAATAGAGAGGGAGAGAAGCCAAGGGTTATCCGACATCTGCAGTGTTTCTGATTTTTAAACAAACACAGATCAACAGATCAGCCAGATGAAACAAATGTGAAAAAGATTCAGTCACTGCACGCGTGTGTATGTGTGCATTTTTGTTTTCACTTATCTTGCTTACGTGCAAACTAACTCTAAGCGCGTTCTGCTGAATCCCCATTTTCCTTTAATCTTCACTCGCAGTTTATGCTGAGATGAAGCATAATGCACATCAATCAGAAACACACACACACCAATGCATATATCAAAGATAAAATTAATGATATCAAACAGAGTTATAAATATGTAGATTACGTACTTACCCGTTGCAGTCTGGAAACAAACACGAGCCATGTTTGCAATCACAACAAAACACACTTTGACACAACGCAAACTCTAAGACAAAAATCAAATCGCATATTGTACTTTTGAGCACTGTTTGAACTCGAGCACTTCATCTGTTTGAGGTCCAGTAAACTCTATTCCTGCAGGATTAAAAATGTGTGTGGGGATTTTTTCCTCCCAGACTAGTGCTTGTAAAACACCCACTTCTCGATGTAGTTCTAAAATATCTATTATTAGGTCTCTGAGCCAGAAAAACAGTATTTCTGTGAATTATTCTTTCATTATTACAGACAAGGCAGTTTTATTTAGGGATGCTCCTGCATTGCTTTGAGGCAAGACCCGTGCTTAGAAATCAGAGTATCATACACATGCTGGAAGACGTTTCCTATGTGCATTGCATGGGAATGCTGAAGTGTATTTATAAAATCTCACTTACACTTTCTCTTCCACTCTCTCATGGACACGTAATATGCCTGCTTTTTACAAGGACACAGCTCGATGCGGCTTCCATTGTAAAAACACAGAGAGCTCATACTTTAAAATGGGCTTCATAATTTGTTTTCTGTTAACCGAGCTGGGTCCAGAAAACTTGGTAGGAGAACAGAGCTCATAAAATCTACCAGCTTTGACACAACAGAGGATATTAAAACAGTTATTGCACCACATCGTGGGTGTTGTATTCTCTCTTATTTAAAGTCATCTTTGAGCAAACACAAGACTGCTTATGTGACAACATTGCAAGATGTTTGGAAATGATAATGTGTGTATGAGGAAAAAGAGTATATGAGCGGGAATGTTTTGTGTAGGAGCAAACCGCAGAAATGTCCATTGAGATAATTGATAAATCATAAGCGTCTGAGCACAAAAGGTAACAACCTTGGACAACTTTGCTGCATGCCAGTTGGCATTCAACAACATTCACAAAGTTTAAGACACAACGTTCAGTTAAACATTATCTATTTCAGAAATGATTTTCCAGCTCTCCTAATCATCTGTGCAATATAACATGAATGCAACATAACGCTCAGATTTGTAGCCAAGACGGACTTCAGCACGGCATGATCCTTTAATGGCATATTGGAGCCCTGTTTACCAGCATTTGGCCAATGTGTAACAGGACTCTCAACAGCCAGCTGGCTGAACAGAATGAGCCCAGAACACGCAGCCACAGTTACTAACACCAGGTCGCTAAATGGTCAATTCCATATGCTTGTTTGGAGGTTTTTCTTGAGTCAAGTCAGAACACCAAGCTTATGAAATTTACATGGGTGGTGTTGTTTAAGTCCACTAACTGACTAAATCATTCATTTGAAGGAATTAGGAATTTAAGTACATTAATGAATAGATAGACGGTTGATTTTATTGTGCCCAAGGGGAAATTTGTTTAACTAGAGTGTGCATTATTTCTGCCTCCATAACATAAATACAGAATATGCAGCTCCTTATTGTGATTAGTGAGCCATGGAATTTGTCATGACAATGAGGGGAGGGTGGGGGGACTTCAAACATACACTTTTGTTATATTAATCATCTGATGGATTTCTGAAGATGAGGGTGTGCATGTTTGTGCGAAAGTATGTCTTCCCCCAGGCAGATTGACAAGCTGATCCAAATTGAGAGGGTGTTCCATAAGCAGATGGTATTGGTAGCTCAGGATTTGGCCTTCTGGGACTCAGATTGGCCCATAATTGGACCAATTTGTCTGAGCCACAAAACATTATCATGATGTACAAATCTGCTGATAAACAACCACAAATTCCAAAAGAACTAACAGCATAAAGCTACAAAAAGAGATAAACGCTAAACACACTGGTAGGGCAAGTGCAAATATGCAAAATAACAAATTGTCATCATAGTGCTTATTCTGTCAAATCAGTCTTTATGCAGGTGATACTAAAATGTTATCAGATTGTTGCTTTGTTCTTGTACCACAGTAACATGTCCAGACTTCTTGACAGGGGCAGCCCAAGTCGGACATTAACTTATGCAAGGCTGCCAATTATAGTTTTTGCCAGTCAGATTTCAGGGGTGACAAATGGCACTACTACTCCATGATACTGCATGGATAAGCCCCTGCCACTTGGAAGTTGTGTAGGCCTGAATTCACAGAGAGTACATCTTCCTGAGTCCTAGCAGGTGGTTAAGTTTAGACTGCTAAGAGATTTTGGTCAAGAGTTACGAAAAAACCATTGTGTGACTGAAGTCAGTACAAACTTTTTTTTTTTTTAGAAATTAAGCTAAATTATCTCTCCATAAACCAAACGTTGAAGATCCTTACTATAAACTTGAAAAAACATTGCTGGTCAGTGTTTAGAGGATATACAGGATTGAGGATAACTTTACAAATGCATTAAAAACATGTCTTTGTACTATTACCATTGCAAATTAATAGTATAAAAATAATATACAATAAAAATTGTAAGAGAATTGCTGCTACAGTTGAAACTGTTGGTGTGCTAATGGATCAGGAACCCTGTACCAGAACAGAACAAAAAACATTTTAGAAAACCATGGCGATAGAATTAACAATATAATGGATTAATCCTCAGAATTATTCCAAAATGTAAAGAGAGGAAGAAATCAGGGATGTTAGCTCCACATAAGATTAACATGCAGACCAGAGCATGCAAAACAGCTAAAGCTTGGCAAAAAAAACAAAAAAACAGTCCAAATGGGGATTCCAACAGGTAGGACTAAACATGGCCAGGGAAACAGAGGCAACTGGCAGTCTGTCTGAAAAACACTTCAGGTACTGTAGAATCCGAATTCTAGGCTGTCAGAGGTTAGAGCAAGACAACTTGTAAACCTGACAGAGGCTGGTCAGAGACAATGTGTGTAACACTATGAAGCCTTGAAAAGTAGCTGTGAAGTAATCAGGGAGGTGCAGATGTAACTTGGGTTGAGACTACTCAGGGCGGACTCAAGTGATGCAGAGAGTATGACATGACTACAGTGAATGTTGAAACAATAACTTTTGCTCTTTCAGTGTAAAGAAGTGACATCAGAACATGATCAACAATCAGATATTGCCATGCACATGGATAGTAGCTTGGCATCAGTTCTCTAAAGTGAAAATTGAATAATCTGGCAAGATTTCTTAATATTTTGGGACTTCAGAAGACTAGACACAATCTGAACAGACAGGGTCAGACTCAATTTAGATATCAGCTCTGTGTTTTAGTGTATTTAGTCTGAGAGTGGTGTGGGTGTGTGTGTGTTTGTAAGAGAGAGAAACTAAGTTTGCACATTGTGTATTTAAATCATTGTGAGAGCTGGTGTGTCTTAAGTATTTTTTTTTCTTTACTCTCATTTTGCTCTGATGTGATTTATCAAGGAATAGGAACTGTCAGTCTCTTTATTACACTTACTTAGCTGACACTTTTTTTTGGTAGGGTTTTACCCCTTTTTTGTTATTATTGGACAGGACAGAGAGACAGGAAAGAAAATCACTTATAGAAAGTGCATTTGGCCATGTGAGTAAAATCTAAGAATTGCAAGAAAACCAACTTCATCAATTATGCTCAACACGTAAAAAAAATAAGAAAAAACATAAAATAGAGTAAGAGTGTATTTGTTTTGGGCCAAGGTGAACTTCGAACTGATGACTTTTCATGTCCTGATGGGGAGATCGTTCCTACCATTGTGGATCCTAGACTGCATGCACTCGTGAACTCCCCTCCTCCCCATAGCGAGGGAGTAGAAGTAGCAAAAGATAGCTGATAAGCTGAAACGTATGTATATTCTTGCCATGTCCTGAATGTAGGATTGTCTCAAGCCATTTGCAGCCAGAATTCTGGCAGCCACCGAGTTGCTGTAAGAATTGAAGTTGTCAAGGTGTGAGATGACAAGAGCCTGGACCGGAGCCTGTGCCGCCTGGACATATCCCGTTGATGTTGTGGGGGATGAATCTGCAGCAACGCGTTGGTCCCTGAGACACTGGCAGCAATCCCCAGCTGGTCATCCAGCATCACGGCCAGGTTTCTTGCAGTCTGAGGTAGTGAGTAACACTGATTTCCAAATGTTAATGGAGATGTCACGGATAGGAAATACTTTCGACAGCGGAGCAGCCCAGTCTTGTGGAGTTTGAGCTTCAGGTTGTGGCAGACATCTGCTGAGAGATGTCAGCCAGACAAGAAGAGATTCACGATACAACCCAGTGCAGAACTCTGAGGGACTCCGAGAGTGAGGCTCCAAGGAACAGACATAGGTTCTCACCAAAGTTACCTTGTAAGTGCACCCCTTGAGGTGGGAACAGAGAGAGTATTTGGTCTGTGGAGAGGAGGATCTGGTGGTGCACCGTGTCAGAATCTGCTGAAAGGTTGAGCAGGATAACGATGCAGAGGACAGAGGCTGCTCCAGCAGTGTGGAATTTCTCTGAAGTGGCAAGAAGGCCTGTCTTCTTCACATCTCATCCTCTTTATCTTGATTCCCTTTCTCTCCTGTTCTGTTCTAACATTTCCCCTGAGCTATATTATCTGCATTACATTTTCTTTTTTGATTGTCTGAGTTTTTATCATGCCACACCTCATGCCCGGTATCAGCTGGTTCCAAATATATAACCACTCACTACCCACTCACCATCAAAATAAGAAAACTGTTGTTGTTTTTTTTTTACAAAGTATGCTATAATGTAAATATTTAATAATGTAATAACGTATACAAACAGAGAAACAATTTGTGATTAACATAAAGCCAGAAGCTTGGGGTTTGATGTATGAACACTACACTACATGTACAAAAATCATGCATAGTCTTTTTTATGCCAGTCATACATGCTATGATAGGGTGGAGATTAAAAAAAAAGAGAAAAAGAATTTAAATAAAAAGAAATGTCTGTTTAACTTTTTAGGCCAATTTTATAAGTGATTGTTATATGAAGCCATCTGTAAAATGGCTATAGTATCATAGGAGCATTAATTACTGCTGTGTGATCATTTGTATAGTTTGTTTTGACGTGACTGCTAAACATGAAATCATTGATAACCTCTCGGATGTTTGTTGATCTAAACATTACTGCACATTTTAGTTTTATAGGTTGACATGATGAATTAATGACAATATGAGCATTATGAATAGCTGCAGCCATGTGTAATGGTTGCACTTGTTCTCTTCCTGATCTTTTCACTGAAAAACGATAGAGGAGGTGGAAGTATTGATATGCAAACAAGTGATTAAAGCCCATCTAGATCCACTGCTGCTAACTGTGGGTGGGTACAACAGGTCTATGAACAAGCTCCCACTTCCACAATGACTGAAAATCCTACAACAGACCCATACACATGCACAGCTTTAGATATCTGATGTAAAGGATAAGTAATCATATTTCTGTCTTTGGGCGCATAGAGTTTTAGTCATTAGCCTTACCTTTTTATCCTGACTTTGGTCGATCAATATTTCAGGCATGATTAAAATGTTTTTAGATGTTTTAGCTGCCTTCATACAGTCTTAGGCTCAGGTCATTAATCTACACTAACCATCGGTACACTACACTCAATCAGACAATTATTGGTCCATTACTGCGTTAAGCAAGTATTAGCTCCAAAATATCTAATGCAACATGATGAAATCAGCAATGAAAGAGTGAAATATTGAATACTGGTCAGCATTCACAACACACTGACCAGGAATATTACACAAATTTAGTAATTAATGAGAACCAATTAAGAACCAAGAGGTCCACCTTAGCTCCATGCTAACATCTAAAGCAACCATGAAACCATAAATCACCTCTCTGTTTATAAAAAAATGTCACATTCATTTGTGCATGCATTAAAAGAGATTTTGTGTAGCTAAGCCTTCGACCTCAGTGTAGTGGGAGCAACAAAAGAGAGAAGTTCCTGTAAGGGATCGTTCAAGTACATTTGAATTCACTGCAGAATTTAATTAGTCAATTCAAACAGTGTGTGTCAGCTCCTCGTAAGTCCCGGAACACCTCTAATTTCAATAAATGTCACAATCCATTTTCTCAGCTATCTTTTTATCTCCTGTAAAAAAAAAAAATTTAAAAAAATCCTGTTCAAGAAATTTCCCTCCCCGAAGCTTATGAGGACCTTTAGCAAAACTTCACTTCAGATCCTCCTTTATTCTTGTGATCTTAGTTCAATCAGCTTTGTAAATTTGAACATTTCTATCCTAAGGCTATGAACCCAGAAACACAGGCTTTTCTATGTAGTGTCATTAAAAGACACAACCTGGGGGTGCTTCATTAAAGGAGGGAAAGAGGAATCGTGGACAGTGTGCTCTCATACACATCGGGGAAAAATATGCTTTTAGCTGTCGTGCACCTCAGCTGGGGATTTATCAGAGACAGAACTGATCAGATATGCTCACTCAGTCTTATGTTGTGGCTGTGACCTTGTGCCAAAATCTACATTAATTGTTATTGGTCTTGGTATTTAACTGCCATTTCACTATCACGTCATATTTCGGTCTGACAGTCGTTGTTTTTGTGACTCTTTTGTGTAATGAAAGCTGTTTTGACTGATGTATCCAGCCCGCCCACATCATTTTCAGTTGACGCATAAGCATGCCAGTCAAAAAAAAAATATGCTGATTTGAGAAATGTCATTTTTGCAAGTCAAGCTATGACAACATGCACAGCTGCATCACTCTCATCCATACTTAACATCATTTTTGTCAGCGTTTTCTGGCAGTGGCACAAGAAGATGATGTTCCTGTTCTTAATCTCACAACAAAGCTTGTTTTTCTAACATCAGATCAATGTGAATCACTGGAAAAAAGTGAGATATGGGCAGCAATTGAGGAACCTGTTATATTTGCCTTTTTCTCCATTTGCTGAGTGCAACCATGATCACAGGTACTGTCACTTTCGTGGGTCGAGATCAACGCTCTCTCTGACCAATGCACCTCATAAAAAGGATGACGTTAGTGCTCGTGTTGCCCTTTTAATGGCATAAGTCCAAAATGTCTCTGTTTGTAAGACACAGTTCAAACACAAGGCAGAAACTAGCACTTACAGTTTCATAAAATTTCAGGCAAAGAGATGTTTAATGTTACAGGCTATTAAATAACTGCAGATGAAAGGACATATGTGTAGGTTTGAAGAGAGATCTGACATTGTTTCCAACAAGTTACACAAAAGAGGTTGTTTCTCGATAGTTAAATAGGTAAGAGAAGAGTTTGAGAAGAAATAGTAGATACTCAGTTTAGATACATCTCTGGGTTAGACTATGGAGTGATACAAACTTCAATTTTGTTGTTTTCTTTTCTTTTCGAAAATTGTCCCCAGTTGCCCTGTAAGAATATTTGAACAACTTTTGGCATATTTCTTCTCTCTCTTCTTCATCTTTCTTTCCATGGTGACTTTCTACAATCAATTTAAAGCCAACCTCATGTGGAGATAATGTTATTCTGTTACATGTAAGCCCATTCCACTTTAGCACAGTGGAAAAACAATACTCATTAAAGAAAAATTGGACTGCTGCTGTCCCAGCATCACATTTGTGAAATGTCAGTGGTGCAAATGCTAGTTCCTTATTCAAAGCTGAGCCCACAGGTCGTTAATATAGCTGCCAGTTTCTTCCTGCCAAATCCTAGTTTACACATAATTACCTGCGCATGATTAGTACACGTGCAGTGTTCCTGCTGTGCAATCTCCATCTACTGCCAGTGGTTGGTGTGTATCATCCAATTGTTTTACATGGGGGTGTAGCATGTAATCAGAAGCATGACAGCCTGAATTTATGAATTTAGTATATTGAGATCGCAAGCCAGCAACAAATATAAACACACATAGTTATTTAATTATAATTTCTTTTTTGAATTTGAATCTCTTATTTTAAAAAGAGCGCACAGACACAGTACCTTTCATCTTTAAAGAACACTCTAAAGGGAGCTAAAAAGAGGTCATTGGTGCTATTAATTAATATATTGACCTTGTGTGTGTGTGTGTGTGTGTGTGTGTGTGTGACCACTTAACCCTTATAGATTCAATAAAAGAAAAGGTGATCTTTTTTTCCTCCTCTCTGTCTTTATCTGCTGATTTCCCCAGTGAATTATTACAGGCATGTGTGCAGGATGTGGATCACCAGTCACCTTCTCTAAAGACGACTGCCAGCTTAACTGCCCCATAACTGCATTCTCAATATTGATCAATAGCGATGCACAGTTTGACGCACAGATGCCACGTGTTGGTCTGCAGGGAAAAAAAAGAATAGACAGACACTGGCATTAAATGAGCAAACAGTGTGAAAGTTGATAGAGGGATAGTCTGTGTCTCAGTCGGTGTGTCAGTCTGTTTGTGAGAGTTGCACTGGATGTAATTTGCTGCAGCACTGCAGTGGTGTATTGGGGAGTTGCTCTGAGAGCAGCCATCTCACCTCACTCATTAGAGGGAGTAATGAATCGCTGACTATAGATCAGTGTCAAGGGGCTACTCCACTCTGCCCACTGAATCAATGTGCATAGTAGGTGTGCGCATTATCATGCACTGTATTTGTGTTTGTGTCTGTCAAGATGTGTGCATGTCAGCATGCGAGAGTGTGTGTCTGTTTGTGTACCCTCCTAGTTTTGTATCATTCTGTGTGTATATGTGATTATGTGAGGCAATATAATGAAAAGATCTTAACAATGTCTTGGCCAGGCTGGTGCATGTTCTGAATCCAACATACTGTGTTTCTATTTGTTAGCCTTCACTTCAACACACACACACACCCGAGTCAGATAAAGGAACCAAACTGTCTGTCTGGCTGTGGTAAACTTTTTATGAGATGGACTCCTTGTTTGTGCCTTGGCTTTACTCACTGGATAGTCCCATGTACCCTGGACAACATCTTGTATCTATCTGCCACCTTTATTGTTTTTCACATGTAGCCTCGTCTGTCTCATTTGGACTGGGGGTTGAGGTTTTTCAGATAAAGACTAAAGGGGGACATTAGCTCCGGGGGCTGCACCTAGGCAAACCTGCAGAGAAGACATTCAGTGTTTCAATTTATATTCATATTATTTTATATATATATACTTATATATACTTATATGTTGCATAGCTTTATTTTTTTATGCACAGGTTTGCAGAGATTACATTTATGTGCCATCTCAGTTCAGTCCATTTAGATGGAAAGTGCATTCATACTCAATGTAAAGCAAAGTTTTGCCAGAGAAAGAAAGAGAGAGAGAGAGAGAGAGAGAGCATAGTCTGCAATCAGTACTTAACAACGTATCCTTTTTTTGTTCACTTTGAATGAAATCTCTCCACACTGTGACACTGGTCCTTATGCAAAAGACACTCACACCAACAGATGTATTCTAAAGTGGCACGTATGAGGGAATTTGAGAAATTTGTAGCACTCCATTAGAATATTTTTTCTCTTATTTTTCCCTTTCATTTGAACTAAATTCATGAGTGTTCCAGACCTGTTGTATGTACAGATAGACACACTTAAAAATCAGAAAGCTTTAATCTAAAAGAAACTACAGTAGCATGTCAGCATTTTTTCCATTTATCATTTTAATGGCATATTTCAGCACAGCAACTCGTATATAGTTCGGCAAGTTTTAGTAAAATTCTCTCCTCACACTCTGACAGCTCCCTAAGATTTTTTTATTCAGGTTGTTACCCACTATTGCCCTCTGATGCACCCAGCCTAACATCACCTATTGTAGGCTATAATGTTTTCTCGCCTTATATCTCCTCGACTGTCACAGCCCCTTGATCACCTATCCTATTAGTCATGGGCCGATTTGCTTTAGAGAGACATTTTCTAGTGCCTAACTTCACGTCAACCCTCCTTCTTTCTTCACGGTACAGCTCTGCTCTGATGATGTGCTGTTGTTAATATTTTCCTCTCATGTCCTCCTGTTATGACTACTGACACTGCCAAACTTGTTGAGTACTGACACCATCGCCTGAATGCCGCAGTGTGGAAATATTCTCCTTACTTGTTGATTACGAACTTGTGAGTAAAGCTTTCCGACCAGTGCGAAGGGACACTTTAGACAGAAGGATGAGAATACAATGAATGTTCCTGCATGAGGCCCAGTAACAGAAATCACAACTCAAGCATTAATGTTGATGAGTTTGCACAGCAGAGTGCTCAGCGCTGGCAAAAAAAACACAAAGTTGGTCCTGGAGCTACTTCTGCTGTGGCACAATGCTGTGTCATCAGGCAGCACACTTCGCTGGCCGGTCGAACGTAACCTTTGGGTTAATGTCATTTACCCTCATCCCTCAAGGTGCTTGTGCATTATATCTGTCTGGGTGCATGCGTGTGTGCAATTTGTCGGGTGTTTGTGCACACCCCTGAGCATGTGCCCCCACCGTGACTCCGAACGCTGGAGATTAAATTTATGATCTGAAAAAGCTTCTGTTGAGGGCAGCAATCATCATGTCAGCTTCAAAGCTTCTAATAGGTCCTCTCAATGCAATTCGTTGATTTCATACACATCTCGTGAAATGACGTTTTCAGCCGTGGAGAGACATGGAGCTGGAATCAAAGGCATGGATCAATTATCCACAGTTACTACAAGAACACAGCTTCAAAGGATACATAGCAGATCACAATCTCTGAGGGTTATGCTTTCTCCACCTCCTCTCAGATTTCACAAACATGCATACAGAGAGAGGGAGAGAGGGAATGAGAATACAGAGTACACACGCACACACGCACACATGCACACACACACACACACAGGAGGTGTGAAAACATTTAATTTTTACATCCTTACATCTGATATCACTAATTTCATCAGAGAAAGGCTACTTATTTGATTGATTAATCACACTGATGAATGCTCTCATTCAGAACTGCAGATGAAGTATTAAAAGTGGTTCTTAGTTTATGAATCTGACCCACTTACAAACGGAAGGAAACAGAAAGTAAGAGGATGCCGCAATGTTGAAGCACCCTTGAAACCAAATTAATGAACCTTGTGGAAGCGCAGAAGCAACGTGTCACACATCAACTCATACAAAACCATGGGAAAAAGCGAGGCGTACTTCTGTCTGTGATGGAAATGTAAACTTATACAAAGAAACGACCCGAAAAAATAACAAAATGAAAGAAAAGACATGAATGGGGCCTGAGCAGTGAGGCGTCGAACTCTGGCTCGCGCTGTGATGCTTTGGTTTCAGAGGAAAATAAACGAGGTTGAGAAAAGTGGGCCTCCAGATGTGACTCCTTGTTCTTACGCCCCCCTTGGCATCATCTTCTGAAGGCTGGAATGTGTTCAATTATATTCATAAATATAGGATAGTCTCACAGCTGACAAATATAGACTGGATTTGTATTATTTAAATGCAACCTGGGAGGAAAATTACAGCGTGAATATGCAAATGGGTTAAGAAGATTAAAAAGATCAGCAAAAAGTAACAGTGTATATGTGGCATGGCAAGGCTTCACAATAATGGGGAGAGAAGAGGAAAGGAAAGGAGATGAAGAGAAAGAGTGAAATAGTGTGGTAAAAAAAAACAAGGAAATGAGAGCAGATGAGAGATAAAAGGCAGAGGGATCGAAGAGGAGAGGAAAGGAGATTATGAGAGATGGGAGGAGAGGTGGGATCAGAGTAAAGGAGGCAAAGTAGGAGTGTTTGGAAAAGTATCGGGATAGGACAACACAGGGTGAATGGGGCTGAAACAGGGCGAAAGGAAGAGATAAAGAAGAGCAGAGGTGTTATCTGTAAGAGCATTATGTGCAAGGAATGATACATACAATAATGCTGCAAAGTCCCTTTCTTGATGAGCAGAGTGGGCCAGGCATAAAGGCTGATGCTGATCTTTATTGTCCTTCACTTGGAAGTCTTGAGACTTCAACCACATTACTGCCTCTGCACACACTGGTTCACTCTGCTCTCCCAGTTAAGTACAATTAATCTCATACTGTCATTCTGAGAATAAAAAAACACAAGGAAAAAAGAAAACGGCTTTTTGAAAAATCCCCTGAATAAATTATAATAGGAGAAAAACGCCTCTGCGTTTTCCATTGTTTTATGTTTTTTAAAATGAATTTCCAAAAAAAAAAAAAAATTATTTACAGCAATTTCTAACTCTTGTACGGCTAGGAGATGAGTTGCCATGGCGACGATTAATAAAACTCTTCCCTATCTTTAAGTGTGGCTTCTCATTACCATGGTAATAAACACTGCAGTATCATCTGGTCATTATCACCAAGACAGATCGGCTGAACAATATCTGGTCTTTTCCAAAAAAGCGGGTAGGAGGAGGTGGTTGGGGCAGGGTGGGGAGGGCCAGGGTCGACTGAAGAACCAAGCATACGCAGCGAGACAAAGGCTATGGGGAGATGAAGCAGATGATATGTAAGGAGAGAGAAGCTATGATGTTCAAACTGAGGCGTTCAAAGCTTTAAACAGTTTTTATCACTATCCAGATGATATCCCATCTAGTTGTTTCATTTCAAATAAATTCTGTAGGTTCCTCAATCTGCACTGGATTTTTTTTTTTTTTTTTTTTTTTTTGGAGCTGTATGAAAGTAAAAAAAAAGTCTGTGATATTAAATTTGCATTAAATATTCAAACAGTCTCAAAAGGAGCAGTAGATCGATTTTTAAGTGAAAGAATTTCACTGGTTCACTCTTCCCCCAACCATGTTTATAACACAGATGCATCCTCCAAGCTCACTGTAAATTCAGCTGACCTCTATGGGCTAATTATAGTATATTTCTGTACGCACTTGCAATAGGTTTAGAAATAACTTCCAAGCATTTAAAAAGGATTATTTTATAAGTCCTCTTTTTCTTTCTGAAAACTACATTGCACAGCCTTCAGAGCCCAATTGAAAAAAAACATGTTAAAATCAGGCATGGACTCGTTTGAAAACGAGAGATCAAGCAATCAGAAATTCCTTCTTCAAGAAGAAGCCTTGTGATTTTGTCAATACATTACAGTCTAAACTCTGAGGGTTTTTTTTCCAATTCTCATAATAAATCAATGTGTTGCTTCTTTTAATATTGTCTCAGAAGACTAAATTACCAATAGTGTATGAACATCAAGAGAAAATACGATCCATCAAATTATGACTCTCGCATGACTCCCAGATTTATGAAGCAGAGCACCATCAAAGCTCTTAAGCCTGTCTTAATGCTGTGATTCATGACATTTTTTTAACATAATAAAATCTTTGGGGGTTTGCTCAAAGAATTGTTTATAAATACCAAAGGCTCACTCATTATAGAGGCAAGTGCCGAGGTCTCTGGCCAAGTCTGCAGGCTGGTAATCAATTTTGAAACAACATGCATGGAACGACCACCTCCAATCCCCCCCACTTCACCTAATTGTATTTTTAACTGCTAAGCTATTGAAGATGGTGCGTCAAGCAATCAGGGGGGAGTCAAAACACACTGCAGCAGCAAAAAGGTAAAATACTTGTTTTTCAATGCCAAAAAAATGCAAATGACAATAGGCATTTGGAGTTTTGACAAATTATCTCTTCAACAGATATTTCTCTGGGATTTGTGCTCTAATTAGTTGGCTTATTTGTCTCTATTGTGGAGCTGTGACTGTATTATTTGTGTCAGTTACAGCTGTCGCTGGAGGAGAAAAGGGCTGTGCGCCTGGGTGAGGACTGTACAATCAAGGCTGTCGCCACTGGTAAAAGTGCCAGAGGTCAGTCGCGGTCATGTAAAGACGAGGAAATTTGACCAACTTATCCAGCTCATCCTACTGACAATGCTGGAGAGGGAGGTGTGGATGGTGGCAAACAGTCTATTATATCTCTATAGATCTTTACAACTCCTGTAAAGAGAGCCACAGTTCAAAAAGAAAAAACACCTCATTGAAGATCACATTAACATTCACAAAAACAGTAATGTCCAGAAAGCCCAGCCCTGTAACATTGCCTTACTCAGCAGTGTGTTGTGTTGTTCACGCCACAGAGACCTGCTCACACCAGCATTTACAGTTTTTCTCAGTTGATTACACACTATCACCGGTACTTGAGACACAACCTGTAACTCATCTGAACCAATTCTGCTAAAATACAGGCACATTTTCTGCTTCACACTCAGATAGCAGCTCTAAACCACAGCTTCTTTGAAAACACTGCACATAATTCTCTACGTCTGGTGCACTCTTCTTGAGGAAAATGTTTCACGTTCACATGCACGCTGCCATTCTGAAATTGTTGCTCAATTAACAATCAGAGCTTTAGAAAATAAAAACACATTTATATGGGAATTATATATGCATTTATATTGGCCCGGATCTGAGTCTTGACCAGCATGTAATGTGTTTAGCACCTGCCTATATTTGTGAGTTACTGCAGCCCCACACGCCCTTGACAAGAGTCCACCACACCTGAATTAAAACAACCAATCAGAAAAGAGTATCTCTGCAGCAACTAATGCACTAACTTGCAATGGATGCAACAACCGCACAATGAGAAAACTGCCAATCCCTGCTTTGTCAACAACGGTTTACCTGACAAAGATAAGCAAACAGAAGAAGACCAATAAAGAAAAGCAAGCTAAAGAAAAAGATTGAGACAAAGGTGCTCTGCAGGGACGGGAATCTGGAGGTATGCTGGAGCGGAGAGAGGTAGGGGAGGGACCTGAAAGTTAAACTTGTTCAGATTCTTCTCAATATTACTTTAACTTTGGTGAGAATGCTTGATTACTGAGAGGATAAAGGTCTAAATCCAAAATGGAGGACGCTAAGCCTGATTCGCTCAACTGTCCTGAGGAATGACTTTTAGAAAGTTGTGACACAGCGAGTTAATGCTATAAATATGTCTGTTGCCGACCGAGTTAAATAGCCTCAATCCCCACACTGAGTTTTTATTGAATGAAAAAGGAAATGTATATGGAAACATTTTTAGAGAGCAGAGATTACATCATAAAAGTTGAAAAGTAGAGTACCGTGAAAGTTGGTGGATTTTATGGACACAGAAGAGGTTACCATGTTAGTTCAACGCTGCAGGGCTGGAAAACACTCAAAACAAATTAAAAGTTAAGAGAACACATAACTCTTTCAGAACAATCAGCAAAAGACTTGTTGAATGAGAGATTGCATGGAGTTACAGAAGAGATGTGATGTCCGTCAGTGATCAATGATGTATTAGTTAAGCAACAGCCCAATCAAATCTGCTAGATTTCATCTATTATCTCTCTTGCCGTATATTTAATTCCACTCAGAGATATGTCACGTTGCTCTAACTGCTACACAGTAACTTCAGTGAAAACCAGTGGGACATCCTGATTTTTCTGTCTAGTATGTCCCGCTGCACTCATTTTCTTTCTTTGATATACGAATCCTCTGCTGTCCTTAGTTGACAGCCTCTTCTAAAAAGCAGTCACCCCAAATGACTCAGCTTTTTTTAATAAACCATAGGGGCGAGAAATGATTACAACTTCAAAAAAACATATGGATGGGAAATCTTCTATTATCTGCGGAAAAACAGAAGCCGAGGTGTCACACAGAGCTCAAATAACCACAGTGGGACTATTTGATACTTAGCACTGCAGTACTGTCTTGTGGCATTCGGGGTTTAATCTTTTTATGATGGGTATAATTATGCAACGGCATCAGGTGGAAAATGAAGGTTTCTAATCCCACCCACCCAAACTTCCTCTTTGAGAGAATCAGTGGAACTGTTTGAGGGAGCACATTGTGGGTGAAGGAGCCAATTGAATTTCCCACCCCTTCCCTCATCCCGAGAGACCGTGCACAACTTCCCCCCCTTTAAATGTTATTGCATTTACAAATCCATTAAAATATGTCCTAATTTTTATCTTTTAAATCAGTAATTGGAGATGCCAGCTCTGCACAGTGGCTTCTGCAGCAGCAGCTAGTTGATGTAATTGCAATGTACGCGTGACTTGAGTATAATACCAATTAGCTGTGTTACCTCCTTGAAGAGCAAACTGTGTCCAAATAAACACATCTTAATTATGCCCGCAGAGAATAGGAGTTGGAGAACACACAATTAAAGTGGCTAATTAATTCAGTGTTTTATCATCACAGTTTTTTTCTTTTTTTTACCCTTCTTGCTTTACGCCAAGAATCATGCAACTAAAAGATTAATAAACCGTTCGTCCTCTCCACAGGATGTTGGGTCAGTCTTTGTAGTTCACTGTCCTGGCAGCCATTAGCCTCCACGGGTTTAAGAAAAGGCGACCAGTGAAAAAGAAAAAAAAAAAAGTGCCACTCTCATTGAATTTCTGCTGTCCCCGACCAGACCAATCACACCACTTGGCTTCTATTCTCCACCACATTTGATGGACTCTCTCCCCATAAATTTGGATGTTTGAGTTAAATCTTGGAGCTATATGCTTATTCCTTTCTTTCACTGCCTTCTGTTCCCTCAAACAAAAACTCATCAACTGAGTTAGAGGAGCCTTGAAAAACTCGTGTGGACATCTTTTCTTTGGCTTTGAGCTCCTCAACAGCAGCCCAGCTTGATGTTTAGCCTCCACTGAATCGTCAGCAAATAACCGAGGACTCGTGGCAAGGTATCAGAGTGGCTTTATGTGGACTATAACTTACAATAACTTCATATTACCAGAGGCCTTTCCGTGTGGACTTCTAACCATCGCTGTGTGGGTTTCTTCGGGGTGCTCCTATTTCTGCAGAGAACGGACATGCAGGGTGTCTCGGCCGGCCTGTCCATGTAAATGTGAGTGTGCATGGTTGTCAGTCTGTGTGTCATCTCTGTGATTGACTCACAACATGCCCAGGGTGTGCCCTGCCACTCACCCAATGTCAGCTGGGATTGGCTGCACCCCTCTCTTAAATTTAACTTTCACCAGGCTAACGCTCTCTGCTAACACTGACTGCTTAATACAGTATTTTAAAAAAAAAAAACTAATGTGAGCATATCATTATGAACTACATTTGAATGTACAAAAACTGAGGTGAGAAGGAGGGAGAGCCAGAAATTTCTAAGCAGGAAAAGTCTCTGTCTGAGAGAAAAGACGTCTGTGAATGGGCTTACATCAGATCAGATCCACAATTCACAGTAGGCAGGGACTCAACCAGCGCAGTACAAATTCAGGTTCAAAGTGTCAATCCCCAGAGTGTCAGCTGTGCTCTTGACATTAGGCTGTGAAGAGAAGTGGATAACATGCGCGCGTCAATGAGTCTCCATGGCTTTGCGAAATAGCATAGTGAAAAAGCTTGCATCAGAGGGGGACTGTATACTCTGTGATGCAAGCTCTTGCATTATTTTATTTCAAGCAACAAGGCAAGGACAATGCAGGGAGGCTCTACAGAGAAACTAAAGCTTCTTCTTTATTCATTTTTATGAGACTTCTTCTTGATCTTCTATTTTAATCACGTACTACTGCTTACTGAAATGAACACGCTATAGATAGCGCTCATTATTAATCACTCCAGACCCCTATACGTCTCTACTTAAGTCCTGCGTTCTGTAATGATTCTAGTATGACTATGAAGACACAAAGACCCCATTAACATCTGGTATTATAATGCAATGTTTTTTTGGGTAACGTATGTGAGGAAAGAAAATATATACTAATGACAGGTATAAATTACAGTGATCCTAAAGTTCAAAACACAAACAGCAAATAAGAAAGTAAAACAGCTAAACAGTAAACAAAAGCTACAGTTTTTTCTGAATGCTTAGGCACTATCTTTGAAAATATACACACTAACCACAAAACCTTACAGTATCATTTGCACACAAAGGATCAACTACACCTGATGCTGTGTAAATCAAAAATAGTGACTTTTGCCTTTTCTGTGAAGGTTTGTCATACATGTACACAGTTATCCAAATGTCTAACATATGTATGAGTATTCCAAACATAACACACTATCGTTACAAATAAGGGTGTAATATAAGGGTATGCATGATTACCAATGATATCCCCATAACTCCTTACTACTCTCTGTTTGCACGTGTTACGATAAGCTCAGGCAAGGCAGGAGGACCCAAATGCAGAACATACAAAAGGCAGGCTGGGATTCTTTGAAAGAAAGAAAAATCTCTTCAACAAAGTCCAAAAAAACCCCAAACAAAACAAGATCCTTGACTCGAGAAACAAAACTTACAACGAAAAAAACAACAACACATGAAAACACATGAACATGAGGCAGCGAACCAGCAACATGACAAGGGAAGACAAGAACTATATATACTCACAAGAGGTAACAAGGAACAGGTGAACACAATCAGGGCGGGGCAGACAATCAGACAGACAGGAAACACACAATGGCAGGACGTTAAGGGACCTGAAACACTAGGGAAGAGTTAGGATTTTCAAAATAAAAGACAAGCCAGAATAGGAAACAGAAACATGACAGACATGGAAACTTGAACATGACAAGACATAACTAGACATGGCAAAAACAAACAAACATGAGACAAGAAAACACAAGAAAACAGAACATGAACAAAACATGACAACATGCTCCTATAATGTTTTGTGGAATTTGGCTCACTGTGTTAAAACCCTTCACACAAGCCAAATAAGACTACTTGGAGATAAACATATAATTTCTGTGTCAAAACAGAAAGCAATCAAAACCTAAAAATCATTTTCTAAAATGGCAGTTTACCACAAAGTGATACACACATGCACCATTTGAAATTCTCTTTTAAAGCAGCAATAACTCACTGATCTACTTTATGCAAAACACTGCTGTCATTAGCATTTGTATATCTTTCTAATTTTCTCATACATGCTTTTGTGAGTTTCATTTAAATCAAAAATAGAAAAAAAGTATGTGCTTTTTTGGTTTTTACAAACAAAACAAATAAAAGAAAAATACCAAGAATTGTGGAATTACCATCAGTAATCAACGATCAATACAAATGTACTGTAAACTCACAGAAACACAAAATAAAAGTACAATTGTGAACAAAAAATAGCATTGTCAGGGATTGTGAGAGATGTGGTGGATGGTTTATGGATCCAATCTTCTGTTTGGGTCTGCCCTCATCCTCATAACAAACCTCACGTTGCCATCTCTGGCTAAGCACCGGGGGTAAATTCCTCTCTCTACCTCTTCCTTCTGCTCTCACTGCCTGCATGTTTGCAGACTTCAGACAAAAGAGGCGATCTTACCTGAGGTCTATTTGTAGTGCGAAGGCTTAGACTGGTGTGTTTTCATGCGTGTGGGGGTGTTTTGAATAGAAGTGTTTTCCCAGTGATTGAAAGACATTTCATTCTTGAACCAAGTGTCTAATGTAAGAAACAGTGTGTAATGTTTTGCTGAAAGTGTGTTTCAGAATTGCAGACAAAGTGCATGGCAAAAAGAGTGTTTGTACTTTTGGTGCCTTTGTTTAAGACTTGGTTATAAAAGTTAAGATTTTGATGCTTTTGTCTCCAGATTCACTTTCGGTGTGTAAGCAATCGAAAAAACGTTTGCATTTCCAACACTGATACAATTATATTTACATATTTCACTGCCGAGTCTCTTCACCGCTACAGACGTGAGACATTTTTGTTTATGTTTTGGCTACGACACTTGGTCAGAAACCTGGATGAGAACTAAAACGTGCATAACTGGGTTTACATGCCCAAAGCCAAAAACAGAAGACCTGATCATAACAGCGATACTCAGGTCCATGTAAACACACTCATTGTCTCTCAGTTTGAGACATATTTGTGAAAGCATGAGATCAGAATGAGGATCCAGTGTTGAATACACCCCTACCTATTCAATTTGAGTATCACTAATATTGCTGTGTTGTGAAACTTGCTGCTGTGAATTGCCATTGTGTTTCATGAAAACAGTACATTCAAAATAATGTTGCTCTCAAAATGACATTTTGCCTTCAAATCACACACACACACACACACACACACACACAGAGAGAGAGACATATGAATGAATAACATGAATAAACATTTCCAAAAAACAGCTGAACACTGATGTGCATAATTGGAAACACTATGATAACAGCAAAACATTACCATGATAATGTTATCCAGTAGTATATACAGACAGTACATACTTTGATAATGTTTTCAGTGTATACACTGTCTGCATAGAAGCCTGTCATAAACTGTATTTGGTTGGTTTTTTAGACCCATATATAAAACATACAATTAAAAAAATATAGTTTTGTTATATACCGACATACTGTATAGATCTCAGCAAACACACTTGAAAAGTGTTCTTATACCGAACAAGAGAAAGAATGCTCCTACATATAGTGTAAAAAAAGAGAAAATGGCTCTCCTTGGCCTTACTGATCCTCTTCCTTGTCCTCTTCCTCTTACTTTCTCTTATGTTTGCATCTGTTGCTTCAACACAGAAGAGATGTGGCCCTTTTATCTGCAAAATGCCTGATTGCTAATTGAACAATTGTCCGACATGTGTCTGCAAGAGCAGAGTCAGAGTGGATAGTAGGAAATTAAAGTTTGGCATTTTGAATGGCAGTGTGCTCCAAGATTTTATTCATGAGTGTGTCAGATGCAGAGCATTAGAAATGCTATCTGAGTGTATAATGTGTGGAAATGTGCTTGTATTTTAGCAGAACTGGTTCCAGTGTGTTACAGGTTGTGTTCTTTGCATCTCAGATATCAGTAATAGTGTGTAATTAACTATAAAAAATAAAAACTGTAAACATTGTGCCAGTAAAATAAATATTACAACAAGAAAAACAAAATTTGGAATTTTTAACATAACAGAACTGTGACTAAATAACAAATTTATGGTCATAAGAAATAAATTGGTCTGGTCTGTTGGTTTCTTCTGTGTGAAAATCGCATCTCAAGTGACAGTTTTTTTAAGTGCTATTGGACTAATTTGTCTAATCTCAAAGGTTCCTCAGCTGCAAACTCAAACAGAGATGCATGACAGAGACTTTTGGTTACTAGTTTAGTTTCTACAAGCTACAAGCCTTGTTACAGTAGAAGGGCTACTGAGATGTGGTCTGCAGACATCTCAAGAGACTCTCTGCATCAGGCATCACCGGTCTTTGACGTGAGACGTATCGTGTTTTCTGACAAGTCTGTCAACTGCATCCGCCTAATTTACATGTTACAATTAGATTAAAATGTGGGCAGAATCAAGATATCAGGAAGGGTTATTAATACCATCTTTAAATGCAAATGTTCAGATGTAATTATCCAGATCACATCTTCAGATATAGATCATATGTTGATAATAGATGTGCAAATGTGATCTTTTCCCCAGATTCCTAGTTACCTAACTGAGCTTTGTATAATGCTACCCAAAAGAGATAAATTATCTGTTTGAGACATAAGACTTAATTCTTTAATTACCATAGCCACAAGAAATAGAAATAATCTCAGATAATAATATTCAGGGGGTATTTAAATATTGCTCATGTGCATGAAGCAGCAATATGTAAGAGAGAGATTAGGGAAGGTCGTGTCATACATCGTGTCACCTCCCACTAACAATAATTACAGCACCTAAAGGAATTTCACAGTAGGCCATTTGACTATGTTTAACAGATTTTTGTAGAGATAGTACAGATCAGTATGTAATACTTGATTATGGTACAGATTATTTTCTAATCAGTGTAGCGAACTCTTTGCCTGATACAACCTTTGTGTCTGTCGCTGGTGTGCATTGCCCTTTTCCTCCTCTGAGCTGTCCGGCTACTGTTTGGCTGGTCACTGACGCAGCATCACGGGCAACTCCGCAGCCAGGCAAAGAGGCAGAGCAGGAGCCTTCATTGATATGCTAATGCTGTCGTTCATTAGCTGTCTTTAATTAGCGAGTGTGCTGCTGTGGGCTTCTGGCTAGCTGCAGCCACCGATACCAGACAAGCACGACAGACGAGAGACGCGTTCCCATACAGCCTGGGACAGAGAGAGAGATAAAGCACTATCAAATGCTGATGAAGAGCCAAGGTGGAGGAGGAGGAGGACGAGAAATTATGGGGGAGAAAAAAGGATGGGAGAATATTTGAAAACTGGAAAGAGTGATGAGAAATCGCAGCGTAGACCAAAACACAGTTCTCAATCGGTTAATCAGGAAACCAAATCACATCCTTGGCACAGTTTGATCTGTTGTAGAGCAAATTATTGTGCATATTAACCAGCGTCTTATTTGATTTTGGAAACCAGTGGCTCTCGACCACATGCAGTCAAAACGGTGATGGTCCCCCCTATAACCAGACTGGGAAATGATCTCTGTAGTGATTGGCTGCCATGAAAACTTGCACCCTGGTGGGTATCGACAAGGCTGAGAACCACACTCTCAAACATAGTTTTGTGTTTTGCACAGATTTATGACCTTTCTCCGCACTCTATTGAGTTATTGACTGTCTGTCTCGTCTTATCAAACGATGTTTGCAAATGTAAAAGTGCAAAGATGCAAAAACTGTGCCAGGTGCAACAAATGTGGGGACTGAAAGTTGGCCAAGTGATTTGTAACTTTGTACATTTGCCCTCGGTCTGACCCCAGTAAGACTCAGGATGGTGTGAAAAATCTGGGAACAGCCCGGTGCTGCCTCTGGGTTTTTGTCCAAAAAAACCTGTGATTTACATTTTAGCTCAACAAATGTTACTGCTGTTACCCTAATTAGCTTTAGTTCTTCTTCTAACATCAGCGCCTCACTGCAACAACAAATTCTAACCTAGAGAAAAACAAATAAATAGCGATGAATGAAACCGAGTTCATAACCCGAACATGCTCCTCAAGGGTTTGGTGGTGGTGTTGGGAATGGCTGGTATAATCCTTGGGGGGCCCTGGGGGAAAATGAGCATTGGGCCTCTGTGTCTTGTGCATGCACCCAATAACCTTCAAATGCCCATCATATACAGTACACACTGCAAACAAAGCATGACCAGCTTCATTATATTTTGCCCGAAGCCCGGTACCACAGTGCCT
>JBAJHX010000001.1:12703191-12732447 GCA_037176925.1 Amniataba percoides
TATAGTAATCTTTTAACAGAAATATTTAATTATTTTTAAATAACAGCATTTCTTTAAGAGTACCATTTATTCTGCTTGATTGTCTTGGAATAATAAGACGGCTAAGTGTTATATTTCATTTCTTATTTATATTTGCTTTGTAAATTCAAAATCATCTCAGAGCAAATATGATATTTTGTAAAAAGTATGTTTTAATAATTATGATGATATTACTGTTTGGTTTCCTACAAGTGACACGACTAATCAGTGGACTGTAGCTAAGGCAAATTGAAAAAAAACCTCAGACTCCCCCAAGATGCAGCCAGCACAGCCAGCAACATTTGGTGAGGTGAATGAAGGGCGGTGCACTGGAGAAGAGAGGTGTGATGTGTGTTAATGCTGATGCACACACTGTGCAGTTTACCCACTTTTTTAGGCTGTCGTACGAAATCAGTCTTGCCAACTCTCATTACACCAAGCCATTATTTACTTTATTTGCTGCTGCAGCATTATCAAAACAATGTAAAAAGGTGTATCTCTTTTTTTATTTGCAGTATCTGAACTTTCACAGTATCATTTATCCTCTCTGCCCCCTAGTGGCCTTCAGAGGGACTAAAGACCATTCACTACTACACATTCATTTACTCCTCTCAGTGCACTTGTGAACTGAATGGGTCAGTTTGGGACCCTGACCTTACCTCTTTTTTAATTAAAAAGAGCAATTTCACACAGCAGTGCACAGTTTAAGTACAACTTTTATTAATACTGGAATCATCACAGTGCGTTTTGTTACATTAGCAGTGACTAAAGTTAACAAAAAAAATGGGTCAATTTTACAAAAAGGAAGACAGAAAAGAAAACCGTATCATCAGCGACAGTGGCGAAACAACCTTGGAAATCAACTCACAATAAATTAAAGAAGAAGAGCAAGAAGAGGGGACAGAGAGAAGAGAGAAGGACAAGACCACAGAGCCTGCAGGGCTACTCAGGAGGGAGGAGAGGAGCAAAAGTTTGTACAGAATAACAAAGCAGATGTTGCCTCTGTCATAATGTTATCCTTTGAACAAAATAGCCCCATAGAAATTATATCAATGCCTCCATGTTGAGCTGTGGAGAGATTTCGCTGTAGTCGAGTTCTTATGGAGGCTGAAAAGGAAGAGGAGAAAAAGAGCGAGCGAGCGAGAGACACTACCGAGAACTGGAGTATTGACAGTAAGACATTCAGCTTAGTTACAGTGGCAGTGACACCAGGAGGCCACTTTGGCCACTCTGTTCTGCATGGCTGTATGACAGGAAGTTGCAACCCATTTCGTCATGATCTCCTGGAGGACCTCAGTGAACCATCGCGTTGCTTCTGAGAATCTACCTTAGTCATGTTTCCTTCAGACACGTGTGTGTAAGTGTGTGAATGTGTAGGGGGGTTTCTTCAGTATCAGACAACAGGAAGGATTGGCAGATTGTGAGTGGGAGGTGGGAGGGAGGAACAGTAGGGGTCTTAACCACGTGTCCTTATGCAACACACACACATACATGCACACAGTCATGCACACACACACACACACACACACACACATTAAGTACACGTTCAATGTAACCTGGGCAGATGGCTAAAGGAGTGGGCTGTACACACAGCGAATTCACAATGCCTATTTCGGTCTGATCATAAATATGACAAACAAATCTGTCCTTTACTGGCTTTACTGGATCTTTCTTATCTGAGTAAGTCAGATACTTATCAGCAGATCCATGTCAATCATTTTAAATGGGTGACACATTTCTTATATAGGATACGCAGTGAGTCTCCAGTGTCTACATATTTGATGGTCATCAAACATATATAAAGAAACATACCACATCATGATAAAAGCTACTGCCCGAGAAATTTCTCCATAAATTTCTAACGGTGTGTTCATGCTGTGAGCAAATGTTCACAATGGAAGTCTGCCAATGTCCTATGAATGTGAGTAACCAGGGAAACACAGCTGAGCTGACAGTCAGCAGGTTTAAGGCTGAGAGAAGGTGGCTACGGCTGAATGTTTTATGTCCATCAAGCATCAACAGGCAGATCTTTTCATCGAGGATGGATGAGTACTAACATACTAAAGAAAAAAATGTCCAGAGAGATGATAAATTTCATTTCTACAGATGACGTTTTGCAGCCTATGGATACAATTGAGTGTCAATAAATAAATAAAAAACTGCCTTCCTCTGCATAGTCTTGCTGTAAAAGAGGACAGAACTCAGACATTTAAACTAAGTGTCCAACACTGAGTCAAAATAAAACATGACTGAAGCAGACAGATAAAGAGTAAGAACTCTACAGTGACTGCAGCCCACAATCACAAAAATATAAGATTTTTTTCCACAGACAGACAGCACTGCGTTGGTAGGACGCAGTACTTACTGATGCTCTCATCTGTAAAGTGTGTTACAACAGTAAGAGTTTGTTATTGTTTAATCTGTGAACCTTGAACTAAATTTTGTCATGTCTGCTAACAATAAATTGCAACACTTCCCATGTTGAAAGCTATTAAAGTTTAAACCTAAACTTAAAGTATTAAATAATTAAAGTGATCAAATAATTCTGTGCAACTTAGCCTAAGAAATATTCAAGTCATAATAATAAACAAACCCTTGTACAGTTAAATAAATTTTTGCTGCTACAGCTTAGCTTGTTTTAAAACTAACTAATGGCAGATCATGTTCCCAGCTTTTCTTGTGCTAAAATGTGTGCTGTTGATTGAGATATATCATTTTGGCGGTCTTACCAACCCTGTGCTTTACACACCTGCAGAGCTCTTGAGGTGGCAGTGTGGGTAAAAAGGCCCACTGCATGTCGAATTACTGCTCGTATCAACATCTTGTAGGTTTCTTTGACAGATGCTCACTGGGAAACCATCAAATAATATAAGTTGCCAGTGAGATGATGCCAAAAAAGATGTCTTAAAAAAGCCTGATCGAAATTAATTAAAATGCAACCTACCGCTGAGATGGAGCGTCAGACTTCCAGCTGCTTGCCTTGAAAGCGGCTCATGTTACTGTGTACAGCGGGGAGAAGTTTACCACCGCTAATGCTTTGAGACCTTCTTTGAAAAACACACGCAGGAGCCATTATTATACCACCCGTTAGCCATTACCACACACACCCACATGTGAACTGTGGCACACGTGCCCACCGACATACAGAGTACAGACACACACACACACAGAGGGAAGGGAAGAGAGTGAAGGGAAGATGGATAGAGAGCGAAACAGAGCCGAGTTCAAATTCGCTGTGGACCATAGTGAAGACAAAAACTTCATCAGAATAATTTTTCATTAGCTTTGATGGGCTGCGAGGCACAGAGAGACCGAGTGCAGCCAATGAGAGCCTCATCATGACAAACGCTGTTTTCTAACTTGTCAGCCAGACGGCGTCCCTGGGTAAGAATGAATGGAGGCAGAGGGGCAAAAACAGGAAGATAACAAAGAGGAAAAAGAAGACAGGAATACATATAGGTGTACAAAAAAGTCTGGGATCACAGGAATATGTCAATTTTCTTTTAGTTTCTCCAGCCTGGAAACTGTAATCCCATAGTTGTTTACAGTAATTGGCAGTTTTTGTGCACCTTGAGGCTTTTCAGACAATGGTGCTGTTGAGTTTTCAAACCTACTGTGGTTGTAAAACCTCAAAATACTATCACCCAGTTTAAATGTTAAAGGAATAGCTCAACATTTTGGAAAATCAACTTCAGCTGTCGCCCGTTGTTTTTCTTTTCAACTGATCCAACACATGAACCTTCAACCACAACGGCAACTTGTCTTTGTTACACTTTTGTGCAAATGAAAAAGATAAGATAAAGCCTATTAATTAGTAAACTTTAGAGATGCTGGAAGGTGGATTATTTAACTTGGCATGGCCAGACTAGCTGTTTGCCTGTGCAGTTCCAGTTATGCTGAGCTAAGTTAACAATCTCCTCCTGGCAGCAGCTCCATATTAACCATACGGACATGAGAACAATATCAATCCTCTTATCTAACTCCCAGTAAAAAAGCAAAAAAGAGAATTCTCCAAATAGTCGAACAATTCCTTTGACTTTTGACGGTCTATGAAAGCTCACATTAGTCGCGGCTACACTCAACAGCACTATGGCCTGTCAGGCTAGCTGTATGTACAGAAAAAGAGTATTTTCTGAAATCATTATTTCACTTTTAATCAAGTATGCATGCTGTATGTAACTGGCTGTGACATGAAAGAGAAGTACCACAGTTCATGTTTGCATTAATCTAGACGTTTTCTAGTTTGCACACTCGCCTTGCTATGCAACAAGACAGCTAAGCGGAAAAGAAATTAAAATGCAGTAATGACACTGAAGGTTCAGATGTAATATTTTAAACATCTTAACTCAAATTAAGAAATCAATGTTAACATGTCTTTTTACAGTGCTGGCTCCTCTCTGACAAGCTAGTTGTATCGTTTTCCTTGTCGACGAAGAGTGGATTGTTTTGCGTGTGTATCCTGGGATGTGTACATGTTACGTGTGTGTGTACGCATGCATGCCTGCACGCATGTAAATCTGGCCACGTGTCAGCGTATGTTCCTACAGAGTGTCCTGTTTTCATTGTAGCTCCCGCTGTGTCCATGTCGGTCTACGTCTACCCACATACACATACACTCGTGGGCATTTCGACACATCTGTAGCAGAGCAGTTATTTCAGCTTGTTCAGACAGTTAGTTCAGTACACAGTTAATTCAGCATATTAAAAAAAGACATTATTGTTTAGTTAGATAACTTTTTGTGCTGTTAATTGGGCATTTTAAAGGAAAATAGCAGTGTTATATCTTACTCTCATTTCACACTCATCCCATGGCCCCTCATCCTGTTGCATAACAGGGTGTGTGCAGTTTGATGTGACCATTGTGATCTCATTCAACGTGAAAACCCTCACAGTTTTAGCATCCTTGTCTTGTCCTGAGTTGTTATCCATCATTTGGAAGTAAGCAGCGTGTCTCTTCTGCAGGGCACTGTAAACCCTTTAATCAAGCAACAACTGGCAGTGAATTCATTTGTTTCAGTTTGCACTGGTATTAATAAACACACACACACTCAGACGAGTAGAATGGCTCTAGCAGTGTCCTTGGATGAATAATAAAGGGTCTGTAGACTCCAAATCATACAACAGAGCCATGCAACGTGGAACTAAAGTATTTCCGAGTGCACTAAACAGTGGTATTTTCCTTTAACATGCCGACACTGGAACATCATTGTGAATGTACGTACATGCACACTACCTCTGTATTGCTTTCCTATTGTTTAAACTGGAAACTTCATTCGGTTGTACGATAACAAAGCTCTGACATTGCAATACTTCGAGCAAGTCAAACATGTACAGTTCGATGTCCTCCTTCACCACGCGGTACATTCAGCATACGTACGTATAATCATGTACAGTGTGACCTCAACAGGTGGTTGTACACAAACGCTTCAGATGAACATTTTCTCACTGTTTTTTTTTTCTTTTGTGGGGGGATGGAGTCCAAGCCCGCTGCTCTCCCCTTCCACCCTCTCACCCAGTCAGATTCAGCTGATACGACATACAGCATCCACATGTGACAGCACACATACAGCAGTTCCCCCCCAGATAAAAAACAAAAACAAACAGAAAACAACAAAAAAAAAACATCCCCCTGCCAAAGCACAGTTTAACAAAAAAAGTGTGCTTGTAGAGGGTGACAATGTTTAAAATTTGCAATCTCCTCTCTAGCTCTTTAAATTAAATTGTCATAATTTTCTTTTAAAACAAATATAAATGTGTTTAAAACAGTGCTCCATTCGATGGTAAAAAAAAAAGAGAAAAGAAATCAATAAAATGGGCATGTAAGAGCAGTGATGTCACCGTCTCCGTTAAGGTCGCTGCTAGAAGAGCATACAGACATGTTGATGAAGAGTTCACTAGCCTACAGTCCAACAGCCAAACAGGGGACACACTCACTCTCGGCCCACACATCCTACATCCATATGTTACACAGCGAACTAGTTTGTGTTACAAGCGGGAGTTTTTTCTTCTTTTTACATCAATTAAAATTAAGACTAAATATTCAAACAGTACTGCAGAATGAAAGGAAAAGAAAAACAAAGAAAACTGATTATTCCGTGTAATATTTTCTAACAAACCTTTATACCAAATCTGTGCGCCTTATTCTCATTTACAAGTACAGCACATAGAGTACATATTGTATGAACAGGCAGTGAAATGCTCATTCCACACACATTTTCCCCCTTTCTGTCAGCTTAAAAAGTCTTGGCCATCAGTGAGCGCATTAAACAACCCTCACCTTTCCTCACCTCTTAATGTCCATAAATAATCCTTTCACACAGCCGTGTCCTGAGCTGAACTGGGTTATCTGCACTGAACTGGGCTGAACCACACTGCTGTAGCCTGATGCACATATTGATGCATATATTTTAGTTTAGGCAGCAATTTAGGCAACAACAAATAAAAAAAACTTGATCGGTGGAATGAAATTTATCTTGTGTAATTGCTGGTCTGAGTGCTTACATTTCAGGTGACACCGCTCATGGGCAAGTTGCTCTGAATTCAGTCAATTACTCATTACATATAACTCAACAGCAGTGGTATCGATACTCCTTATGTTACAGCGTGTCGCGCAACCAGAAAATGAGAACAGCGAAAGTTAGCTTGGCCTCAGTGACTGTCCTCAACTGAAGGCCTGCAGCTATGAAGACACAACATGTAAAGAAAACGGCTTTGTTACTGGTGCAGTCTGTCCTTTGTAAGACTCCCAAACCTTTGATTAGTAAACTTAATATAGTTTTATTCTACCGTCTCTCCCCCAGTTGCATGTCTATGAGTTCTGTGTATGTGTGCATGTTTGTATCTTGGGCCAATGTGTGTAAACTGTAAAAAAAAAATGTATTTCCCAAAATGGATAAATATGGAAATTCTTCGTCTTTGCTGAAAAAAGTAATCATTGAAATGTTTAACTAGGTAAAGCATTCATGCCCAACACTAGTAACCAACTTTGTACGTTTTAAGCATTTCTTTCCTGTGAAAACGTTATTGCAACGATAATTGTCTGTACTTCATGTTTTGTATGATTGTTGATGCTCATTTAGTAAAGGAGGATGTTTTTAACTTGAGTGACTTTAGGGCACAAAACTGTTGTTCAACTATGTTCAAGGCTTATCTTTGCTTTCCCATAATGCAAAGATATACAGGATTTACAGGAAAGAATGGATTTGCAGATGAGCTGGTCTGCTGAAATGTATATCACTTGCAGCATCTTGGACGCTGGAAATACAGTCCCACAGCATTCAGCGTTTAAAACTCTTGTTCATGCCATTCAAATGTAAATCCAGTTAATACAAGTTACATGTGCAAATACATTTCAGTTCCACTGTTCAAAATTAATGTTTCTACTTTAAATTTTGTTGTCCAGGTTTTAGATTTCTGCCTTCACCCCACTACAATGGCAGTAAATAGAATTACAATTGTTGCGCTCACAGTATTTAAAAATGGCATTAACATTTGACAGTAATATGTCTCTTGGAATTATCATTTCTATAACTCTGTCCTGTTTAGACTGCATAATCCATCAAATGTGCAGTGATCTGTTTTGAGGGATGACATGAAATATTTAAATACTTTGGGCAAAACAAAAAAAAAATTACATTCCCCTCCATTTTAATTGGGTGGAGGAAGAAATTTCAGAGACAGGTATCCTAACCTGGACAAGCCAATGACTTTAATGGCTCCTGGGAAAACATATTTGTTCAAATTTGGGTAATCCAAGCCTGTATCCAAGAGTAGTCTGACCTATCTATACAGTGTATTTTTTTGCATTAAGGGCTCAGTCCTTCAGATACCAGTCCAACCACATCATAAAAAGCTTCATACCGCAGCTGGCGATGGCTTGTGAAACCCTGAAGAACGCTCACATCCAGTCCACTTTGAGATAAATATTTAGCTCTACCTTCTTATCCCATCTCTCATTTGACCAATCACTCCAATTCCACCAGTCGTTATCACTTCCTCTTTCTCCCTCTCTGTCTTCCTCTTCTACAAATTAAATAATTTTCCTTCAGGACACAGCCTTATTGACAGCCATCTCTCTCACTTTCGCTCTCTCTATCATACAGTATGACTAAAGCAACACCTAGTTACTATTGTACATACTCTACCACCAATCAAAGTGCTTACAGTTTTTTTTTTCAACATTTTGTAATCAATTTCCTCCACCAGAAAGAGACAGGGACAGAGAGAGAGAGACACGCCAAAACTGGCTAGGCATGAATTCACAGTCAATGTGTAATTTAGCATTCCTGATGATTGCCTGAATGTGACACAGGAGAACCTACAATCCTCCATCGATCCGCTTCTTGGAAACAAGAAAATAAAACACATTTATTGCTCCATTTCTGATTTAACATTTTCTCTCTGGTTCTAGAAAATATATATGAATATATCTATACGCCTGGATTACTTCTCGTAACTTCTCGTACAGTGGTAACAAGGTAAATGACGTCACGATATAAACAAGAAAATACACGCACAACACACAGGAAAAAAGCCCTGCCCTCGTTGGGTAACCAGCTGTCCTGCAGCAGAGCTTTACCCACCCCCCTCGCACGCGCACGCACACACTTCATCACATGTTCACACACACACACACACACACACACACTCGCTTTTTTCACATTTGCCCACACGCATACACATGAATGCACGCGCACACTACATACAGAGAGAGAGAGAGGGGAAGGGGGCACTAGCACGGTTCAATGCCAACAGTGTTTCTTTTAGACTCTTTTAGATTGGGATGAACCAGAGGAGCCCCCTGGCTTGTTAGCTCCCCGTGCTAATACCAAAGCTTCAGTTCAGTGGGCTAGTACAGTATGTTGCTGCTGAGACAGCCTGGGTTCAAATCCAGCTAGTCACATGGCACTCTGACCCCCCCTCTCTCTCGGCCCCCCCCCCCTACTGGCCCCTCCGTCAGTCTTCAGTCTCTCATCTGTCGGGTTAGTTGGAGAGGATGGGGTAGGTTGGCAAACAGAACCCAGTCTTTCTCTCTTTTGTCGCTTTTTTTTTTATATCTTATCTGTTTTTCCTGCGAGTCTTTCCGTCCCTGGGTGAAGGTGTAGAGAAGACAAACATGCGTCCAACACACACTAGTTATAGTGGCCGGCTAGGAGCCTGTCAATATTCAGTATTTAACTTTTAATCGTCAGCATGGGTTAACATTATTAATGTTATTATTATCATTATATTATATATCATTTACTCTAATGGTGTCTTTAAACTTATTTTTTGTGTATGTTTTCGTTTTATTCATCTTCTGTTATATTATTATAGCTTTCCCTACATGGTTAAGTTTTTGTATGTACTAGGCGGTTGGGTTGCACCACACCAACACCTGACTCCCTACAGACTGACAAGTATCATCCTCTTCCTGCTCTCTCCTCCAATCACAAGATGCGCGGCGCCGAGCGGTCGTTGGAGACGGTCTTGCGAAGGCGGACTCCTCTCCTGATGGTGGTCAACATGTCACCGGACCCTTCTGCCCCCTCTGTCCCTGTCAGAGTGTCGCTGGGGCCGGTCGCCTGCAGGGCCGGGTCATCGGGGAGGGCAGGGAAAGGAAACTGCCCCTCTCCGAGGGCGTGCGCACTGGCAACCAACTCGCCGATCTTCTCCACTAGGCTGTGCCGATTGGCCGCGATCATCTGATCCTCCTCTGATCCCGCCCCTGAGCCTGTTCCCATTGCGAGGCCGCCGTGCTGCTGGGCGTAGACCTCTAATGCGGCCCCCGATCCCCAGGCGGTGTTAGGCAGGCTGAGGCGCTTTGGCGACGCCTTCACATAATCAAGTGCCCCCTGTGCGTCCTCGACTCCAGTGAAGAACACACACTCCTCACTGCCTACACGTACAGGCACGGCACCTGCGTGTCCTCCACCTGCGTACCCTCCACCGCCTGCACCTGCTGCATACGAGTCTCCGGGAACAGTGGGGGTCTTGACAGGCACAATGGGTGGTCGAATGGGGATTGGTCCTGCGTTGGACAGTGTGCGTCTCACGCCGGGCTTGGTAGAGGGGGTTCGACGGATGGTGGCAGTGCCTGGAGTACCTGCTCCACCTCCACCAGATCCACCAGGTTGTCCTGGAATCACATGACCCCCTGGGCCAAGAACCCCGCTGGGAAGACCAGCTGTGCTGGCTGGCCTCTTGGTCTGGATCATACGCCGGTAGTTCTGGGCGATGTTGGAGTGGCGAGGAATGGTGGAGGACTTGTCAAACTCTGTCTGTCCATCTGGACCTTCAGCATCACCGTTCACTGAGTAGCAGTCATAATCTGAACCTAACATGGGCAGAAACGGAGGGTAAAAACTAAGATAATGATGATGTCTTTAGAAAAGTCACTGAGAAGAGACAGCGTGGTATCGGATTCACACAGGACCTCATTATATGGGTATGGTATTTGAATAAAAGAAGAAGAAACTGACAGTCAGTAGTATGATGTAGGAAAACACATTAATATGATTCAGTTTCCTCTTTATATTGTCATATGCAGCTGCTGTCAGGGAAACACCTGTTACATACTGTGCCTGAATAACTGAATGATTATTCACTTTGTTGGAGTTTGAACACAACACTCAAAAGACAGATTTTCCAGTGAATGTGGCAAAGTGAAAATTCTGCAGGGCTTTTAAATATTGATATTTCATTAAAAAATCATAATACATTCCTTTGACACATTGACTTTAATGAGATATTTAAAAAAAATAAGATGACGACTGTGGCCTTCAGAAATGTGTGTGAGCTACTTAGGATGGACAAGATTAAAAGCTGCAGTGGTCAAAGTAGGAGAGCGTAACAGATTAGATATTCACCTTGTGAAGGAATTGTATCCTCAGAACAGGACGGGGTTGTGGTCTCTGTGCTGTAGCCACTGGAGTACTGCAGGGAGTCTCTGCTGCTTTTCTGCTGCTCCATACTCAGTCCTCTGGTCAGCACCATGGCCAGGTCACTGGCTGCTGGAGAAACCTCCTCTCCATGCTGAGGATATGCAGAGAGGGTTCACATTTAGAGCCAAAGATGTATAATCAGCCAGTTGTTTGAAAACTGAACTAAAACCCAGGAGCATTTCTATTTCTTCTTCATATAATTAGCACAGGCAGTAAATGTGTAAGTAATTCACAGTTCCATATTATGTTAAAACAAACTAAAAACGATTATACTAGCAGCAGTAATAACTACTTTATGCAACCTGAAAACTCTGCTGATGTAGTATGCAAATGCAAATGTTGCAAACAACTTTATTAATATTAGTAATTATACTGATTATAGTATATTCTATCGCTCTTTGTCTTCTAGTACTTTTATTGTTGAGACCCAGTACAGTATGAATGTTGTTTATTCATGTTGTGTACTCTCAGTACTTCCCTTCTAGTGGTTAGTGCAGTTAGTATTTAATCCTTGAGGGTTTGGGTTCAGTAAGGGTCAACAAACTGAGTGATGCAGGGGCCACTGATACCTGTTGATGCATTTTTTATGTCTCAGCCTATATTTATTTAGCGTTTTTAATTATAGTTTCCATTTTTTCCCTTAGAATTGGTTGAGTAAATATCCCTCCACACATGTAAAGCTAACATATTACCTTGCTTTTTCCGACTGTAATCTTCCTATATACTCGGCAAGCTTTTCAGCAACATCCTGTGTTACCTTGGCAGCAATGTTAGCTGGGGTCATCCTGGCTCTCTGCGCATCTTCAGGGTGTGATGGCCCGGCGTATCCCTGGGAGCTCGGTGATGCCTCGTTCTCCCTCAGTCTATCGAGAGGCTCCTTTCTCCTCTGAACTGCCGCTGCAGCCACGGGCTGCTCATACTGACCTGCTTTGGACCAATCCTGAAGAGGTGAGTGGGATTAATAAACATGAAGTAGCTGGTAGGATTAGCACGAGAGACTTGTCCACTATCCAGCAGTTTGAAGCCCTTCATCTGAGTGCAGAGAGAGGGGGAGGGGCTTTTTTGGGTGGATTGTGTCTGGTTGCTTGGAGGAGTGTGTATGCGTGGGTGTGTTGGCAAGAGTTTGAATGCATTCATGTTGGTGACTTTGGTCGGTCAGCTCTCCACACACTGTTTGATTTGGCCAATCTCCAGTTGGTATAGTGCAAAATCAATGGGTGAGACAGGGAACGGCAATAAATAAATAAATAAATAAATAAAATAGGCATGCACACACAGCAAGTGGGGATGAACACTTTAAGGAAGCAAAGCAATGTGGTTATGGATGAGTTAATGAGGTGAAGAAAACTAAAAGAAATAAACCCCACGCGTTAACTGAAAGGTATTAAACAGAAACAGAAGAAAAGGTGCAACTGAAACTGGACTGAAATGGAAGCGAATTGAGAACAAACCTTCCAGATAGGAACCTTTGATGTGGGAGAGGAGGAGCTGGATCCGGGGGGGCGATTATAGGGTGGGGACGCAGGAACAGGAAGAATGACAGAGAGAGGCCTTGTGGAGCCAGAGTGAGAGAGAGCGGGGCGGAAGGTAGCGAAGGACGTGCCAAACTGCGGGATGAGAGACATAGTCGCGTCATCAGAGAACGAACACGGCAGACACCAAGTCCAAGAGAGAAACAGAGAGCGAGAGGTGCGGGTGGGCGACCACCACCGGGGCCGAGCACAGGAGAATAAAAGCAACACACACAGTCACAAGAGACACTCACACACCTCAAGTCCTCAGGGGTGAAACAGAAGAGCAGATTTGACGCACAATTAGCCACTGCTGTCCCCCCATGCATCAGAATGACTCTGTATACTAGCTATATGTTATTAGTCAGTGAAGCCTAGAAAGCCTAAATGTCACAGCTATGTCACGTTACGTTGATGTTAAAAAGGTCATGAGATTTGTTAAATGCTGCCCCACGCATGCACTTTTGAATTTGATTTGACAGGTTCTACTTCAGTGTAATAATTCTGCAATCGTGGCACAAAATATGGCCATTAGACTTTCTGTATTATAGCAGCGGTTGGTCCTGGCCTTGCCCTGTTTTGGACTGACTGACTAATGGAGAAGATAACCATATGTGCTTTTGCAAAACCAAGCAGTTATCCCCTCACTCTTTAAGTCTCTTCTGTTGCAGGCAAAATGCAGCTGTTGCCTGGGTTACCCTATTTAGTTTGATGTGACAGATTGACTTGGATACTGAATATAAGAAGAGAAGTTTTCATTGTCTTGTGATTTTTGTGTCCAGTATGTCCAGAGGATGTCACCAATTCAAACTTCCTGATAATTAAAATAAAAAGATGTACATGTGCAGAACAGGTGGTTGTGCAAGATTTAAAGAAGGTAACAGGAGGTTGTGGAGCAACGCAACCCATCTTGACAACTCGCGTCACTCAGACTAGACACTTACTGCTATCAGATGCATGTAAAGGGTGTTAATCAGCTGGAAGGCAGTCATAAATGCAAGCTGTTGTGGATGATAGATGCTCCTTAAAATCAGACTTGAAGATTTACTTTGCCTTGTGAGCTACGTTGGAATTTGTGTTTTTGTTTTTCTGCAAATAGATGTGCATACTGGTCAAAGAATGTATAATGACAGTGAAACAGACAAACTGTAATACATAAATACCACAAATATGTGATGAAGGAGTGCTACTCCACAAATTAAAGTGGTGAAAACAGGACAGGCTACAAATGTTGCACGCAAAGTTTGCTGTTGACCTGATCTTAGCTACTGCAATCTAAAAAGCAAAATTAAGATTATATCATAATATATATACACAGTATCAAGAGTATCACAGTATATGTGTGTGTGTGTGTGTGTGTGTGTGTGTACACATTTTGTTCAACACAAAAGCATTCTCTGCTGGAGAGTCCATTTAATCCCCAGAGAGCCCCTGCTGTCTGTTCTGTTACAGGTTTGACTACCAGTCTCCCACTGTTTTCAAAAAATCCATTAAACTTTAAAAATGAAACTGCTGCTACACTGGTGAATGCACCTACTCATTTTAAACAGCATGAGTTGTATTACTCTGTTGTATACTGAATTTATACCACCATTATGATCACAGTTGTCTAATAATGTTTCCATTTAATCAGAAATAAAGTTTTGATTTCGTCCATCACCTCTATCAGAAAGTAGTATCTGAAAAATGTTTCAAAAAGAAAATGATGTAACTCGGTGTTGAATAAAGTTTGATCTGCAAGCTGTTTTAATGGATGTCTGAAACCACTCAGTGACAAATTTTGTGTAGATTAGCAAAGTTAAGGCAGGACAGATGGCAGCATTAGAGTCTTTGCCTCTTATACTAAACTTTATCTAGACATTTAAAGGATGAACAAAAATACAAAACTGGTATTAACCTTCAAAAAGGACCTGCAGCATGCCAAATGTCTCATCACAAACAATTAATGAGCTTTTTTTTTTACCAGATTCATATGTTAATATGTTTGGACAAACATCCCAAAACCAAAACATAAGAGTAAAACAGGAGGTCTGGGGTAAAGTCTTTGTCTAACAACATCAGTATCAGATGGGCCAGGTTGAGTATATTTGTTTTATGGGTAAGGAAATCAATTAGTCAGTCAATCAATCGATCAAAATTAATATTATTCAGTTTGATATCCAACTATTGTGCATTTATTGAGCTTTTTTGTTAAATAAACATATATCATATAAAAGTTGACAAGTTGATATGCAAATGTTGTCTATTTGTGGCACACTTCAATTGATTTTAGCTTCTGATTTGGTGTGAGTGTTACACTGTTGAGGACTCCATACTGAACAGTATAAATTTGAGTACTTACAGTCGTGGGGGAGCTGCATTCACTGACTGACTGGCACGTTTCTGAGGCCTCTGATGATGCTGAACTGGATGACTTCTACAGCAGAAAAAAAGGGCAAAAGACACATAACTCCATTTTATCACGTTTCCGGAACTCAAAAGAATCCATATGTTCTCACGAGTGAAGTTTTATCTCCAAAAACAAGCGAAAAATACCAGTTTGACCTTTTTGCCAATGCCAAAATGATTTTCAAATCAAACCAAATCTAAATCCATTTAGAAAATCAAGTGTTATTTTCATTCAGACATTAAAAGTCATCACCACACTAACCTTCAGTTTGCGCACATCAATGTGTGTCTCTTTCAGTGTGTTTACGAGGCAATTGTACCTGGCTAGTGATGTCCGAGGGCATGGGCGAAGGGGGCTTGGAGTAGATGTTTGCATCCTGGGACACAAAGCCCGAATCATGGGAAGAGACGCTGCTGAGGCGGTGGGCGGCGATGCCCCCCAGGGGTGGAGGCTGGTGCGGCAGGCTGCTGCGGTGGCGATAGGAGGAGGAGGAGGAGGATGAGGTGGGTGAGTGGGGCTGCGAGCCTCCACCACCGCCACCAATACCGCCTCCCCCCGACGAACGGGAGGCACTACTGTGGGCGCTGTTGACGCTGCTGCAGGGGGTTGGGAGGGGAAGGTGCACAGGAGCAGGGAGAGGGTGGAGTGATGGAAAGGAGAGGGGAAGTGTTGGGGGCCGATGAAGGTGAAGTTTGCCAGTGTGGGGGTAAAGGACAGAATTTAGGAGAAGAGAGCGTGATTACATGTGCCACAGTGATGGTTTAATTTGGGAAGAGGTTTGTGAGATATGAGGGGTCGGTTGATGATGAATGTGAAAGATTTATGATTTGAGGATGCATTGGATGATAGTGTGATTGGTTTGAGCGATGGGGTGAGGTTCGGGAGCGAGTTGTCGGTTTATCAGGTTAGTGAAAGCCCATGATGAAATGACGCATTAGGTCACACGCCAGTCACGGTTAAAAAGCAGAGATCCCGCGAATGAAAGGAAGGCAGGGAACCAAACAACCCCGCAAGATTTGAGAAAGAGGGCAAACCACACAAGTGTGCACACACACACAAAAGACACAAATAGAAGACAGACAAGTGAAGAGAGAAACAAGTACAGAGAATGATGGTTGTTGTGAGGGAAGGGGGGAGGAGAAAGGGGGAGGTGGGGGAGAGAGGGTAGACAGAGAGTGTGTAAACTTATGAGGATCCAAGGCACACACACACACAAACCCACAAACACACACTAAACACTGCAGGCAAATGCTGTGAACTCGCATGCTTTAGAGCTTCGCCTTGAGGGTGACTGCTACTGCATGCAGACTCTGACACAGAGACTGTTATACACACATACACAAGTGATTTTTTTCAGACAAAGAACCACAGAAATCTCTTTTTTAGTTTACAACACTCTTCCTGTGGTATTCATTTTGTTATTCAAAGGTTCTGAATCCAAGAACTGTATCTCTATACTGCTCCAGACAACAAAGATTGCACATAAGCTTGCGATATCCTCCATTTATGTCATCATTCAATATCTCTTGTCGTTTTTTTGTTGAGCTGCTCATAAAGACACTCTGCGGTTCTACATAATGTTTCTCTGTCTGAAGGCTGTGGTTCATTCATTTGGAGATTCCACTGAACTGAAGGATGACTGGACAAACAGTGATGACAGAGGACAGACACATAGAGACGTGCAGACTGTCACGGTAAAACACAAACTTCAGAGAAGGCTCCTCTTTCTGAGACTCAGACAGTTTATAACACACAATGTTGGTTTGTGTCTGTGTGTACGTGTGTGTGTTCGTGTGTGTGTGGGTACCTGCACATGCTGCTCTTGCGGGAGCCAGAGCTGCTCGGGGATGAAGGAGGAGTCTGATAGGACCAACTGTAATCTGACCCCTTCAGATCCTTGATCACCTGAGAGAGAGAGAAAGTCAGAGGTACAGTAGAAAGAGTTTGTTTATGAACTATTGCTTTCTGTACATGTGTTTTACTCGTGTGTGTGTTTCACCTGTTCACTGGCTGGGGGCAGTTTGTGAGGGTCAGTTGTCAGAACAGTGAGGTCATCGATGATGGCCTGGAGGTGAGTGATCTCTCCTAGCATGGCGATTTCTCCGTTCTTAAAAACAAGATAAAGATGAGGACTCTGATTTCCTGCCGGGCTTGCTGCGATCGAATCTGATTCTTTTGTCATTTTAAAATCCCAAACACACCAGGCTTTCAATGCAGCACCCATTTACGGGTGACACAATCTGCATACATCTGTACACATCTGTAGCACCATCTGGATATAACACTGGATATAAGCTGAGGCCAAAACACCCACCACCAGAACTGAAGAAGCCTCTTGGATAAGAGGTGAAACGTCTTCAAGGAACTATCTACGTCCAGTTAACCTGATTGCAAACACGTTGGATGAGCTGTAGCACCATCAGACATAGGAAAAACAGAATGTGGAGTGCTGTGTTTTAATCAGGAGTGTATTATCTTACCTGCTGTCTCACCAAATGTCTTTTAGTTTTTTGTTTTGTTTTGTTTTTTTTAACTAATTTGATGACCACTTGTTTTAATCTGTCAGCAACATGTTTCTCTTAATTTACTGTGACAGTTTCAACACAGCAGGATGACATATCATTACCAAATGAGACATCAAGGAACGGTAGATGGGATGTGTCGAAGAGAGCAAATCTTAAATTCTCAAATGAAATCAAAGCTGTTATTTTGCATGGCGTCATTGTGTATAGTCACATAAAAAACAACTGGACGTAGTTTTCCCTCATGTGTGATGATTTTATATAGAATATTTTACCAACATTTCCATATTCTTAGTTAATGTTGTGATAATAATTTCATTTTGCTGTCTTCTGTCTATGTCATACCTCATGGTTAATGAATAATAATAAATGCAATGGTTTTCTTCTCTTTTTTATATAAAAGAATGGTGCAGGTATACCAGATTTTATAGTACTTTACATTAAATACGGTCACAGAAAGTGTACCCCCTCTTTTTCCCTCCTCCCTCTCCTCACCACGACGGGCTGAAGGAAGCCGATGAAGGTGCAGAAGCGACCCCTCTCCTCCACAAGGGCCCGACGCACCGCCTGCTTCTCAGTCTCCTCCATCAACAGGCACATGTCAGTCACATCCTGCATGGCACTGTCCAGCTGAGGCTGCAGGTCCCCCCGCCCTGAGGTGGGGAAGGAACAGTGGTGGTGAGTGAAAAATAAATATGAGCTAGAAGAGAGTTAGGCAGGCAACGACAGGGAGAGGATGGTGGTAGAGAGGTACGAAGGACAGACTTGAGGTTTTCACCAGAGGAGGTGGATGGAGAGGAGGGAGGAGAGAAAGACGGATGTGCAGGAAGTGTAAGTGAAAGGGAAGAAAAGTGTGTGTGGGTATTCACAGCGGCAGAAACAAGAATTCACACAATGTGGCTTTGAGGGGATATCCCTCCACCAGCCTCTGCCTCTAATGATGCACTGCTCCATCAAACTACTGGTGTACATTATGAAAAATAGACAAGACAAAGCAGCAACACCTTGTTTGATGTTCTGGCTCTGTGCTGTTATGTCATTATATCATATTATATATCATTAAACCAGACTGATAGCATCCACCCTGACAACATAATGCCCTGCACGCTATGTATACAGGGAGATAAATACATGGGAAGATCATATCAGAAGAATATGCAGCAATATTGTGCCCCAAACACTAATAACTTGATAATTTATGATGCTGAGTTATCAATAATGGATTGTAATATTGGCTATTTTGCTCCTTCATCCTCAGAAATTTAACAGCTTTGATGATATTTAGCGATCTTCCGAGGGAATTCATACGAAATGCAGGACCTGTGCACTACGTGTAATGTGTAACAGAGCCAAAACACAAATAATGTGTCTCTCTCTTAAAACTTCACTACCTGCTATAATTACAGAGCGATCACTTAAGATAAGACACGGCTGCTTAAGTGTGGCATAGAAAATCTGAGTCCTATCGACAGAAAAAAAACACGAAATGCAGTGACTGGAGAGAAAGACTTGAAATAACCCTTTGTAGTGTTACGGCATGCAGAAATGTCTGCAGTGACAGACAGAGTGAAGGAGAGAAGAAGAACAGTGGAGGGGCAGCATGAAGGCGGAATGAGAGCCTGCGGTCAGACTACAAAGCTAATAGTGGCAGCTACAAAAGTCATGCAGGAGTCAAGGAAGAAGTTAAATTACATCATGCATTGTCGGGGGTGAAACTGCACGACTCCAACTTCTCTACTCTGAACTATAAAACTATAGAGGCTGAGCCCTTAGCTGCCACAAGGAGACAAAACTTTAAGTGAAGCTTCTTTAGGAACTGCAGTGTTGGTTGGTGTAGGTTGGATAACCCAACGAGAGAAGTGAGCTATTGTGATAGAATCTCTTAGTATTGTATGCACCACAAAAGCATAAATACATTTTCTCACACTCCTACATACGTCAGTCTCAAGAGAAATAATAAACAACACACATTGAGCTACAAATTAATGTAACATGGGTTGAAAACATTTCAAGATAAAGTTTTTGTCATTTTTTTGCCTATCATTTATAAATTCCCAAGATATTTTCCATATGTATTGTTTAGTTTTGACATGGCTTGCTATATTTTTTACCCATTATAATTATACTGCACACAAGGTAGCGTAAGTGTAATTTGTTTTTAGCAAACATGAATTAGCAAATCAGAAGAATCACAATCACTTTCTTGTGGTCACCGCAACATGGCTGTGTGCGCTTCACACTGTAACTGTCTGCAGTTTTGCATCTACTGTCACACTTGTGACATGACACTAAAATGACACTTGTGAAAAATCTGCCCGATGGACTAACATAAAAATCATCATCATCCGTTGCATGAGGGACAAAACTGTCTCGTATCAAAGAAACTTTTTTTGCCCGTTAACTTGTACTGTTAACTTTGTGAGCAGAGACATCTGCAGAGACAGTGAAAATGGTTCAGTTCATATTGTGCTCTAGGTGCACAAATTAAATGAATAATTAATGAAGTTACCAGAGACTAATAGCTGATCACTAACTACTGCAATGCATGCACATAAAAAATGCCCTGAAGTCAACTTTCATTCCATATTGTAAAGCAATGTACCTTTCTATCACAAATTGAGTGACAACCACAAATGAACATGATAAACTAAGCTCAGCTGGGTTTTAGCCTCTACCCCATACATGCATGTATGACAATCTGCAGGACAAGGTTGAGAGAATGCGAGTAAAAAAGGAGGTAGAGCTGTAGCGAGCGACAGGCTGATACTTACCCTGCATCTCTATAACAGGGGGACAAATACCACAGGGAGGGAGAGACAGAGAGATGGTAGCAGTGAGAAAGGGAGACAGCAAAAAGGAAGCAAAAATATCAGGGAGGAGAGAGGGGAGACAGAGAGAGAGAGAAAGGGGGGGAGGGAGAGAGAGCAGAAATAGCAGAACTCATTGTTAAGGTTAGTACAAGGAAGCCATCACAAGACAGCCACAGTGCCACAGGTTAGAGCAAAAAAAAAAACACTGCTGCAACCAAAAACTGAATCCAGAACTAATAACACCACCAAGCATCAGCACTGACGGGGCTGACCAGATACTCACAAACACAACAGCAGAGGACACGGCACTGTTTCACTGTCAGTTTCACCAAATGCTGTATTATTTGTCAGTTTCATTATTATATTAATTGTATTTTTATATAAATTGATTTTATATAATGTTTGTATTATATGTCATTTATTAAAATGTACTGCTTTTACTTTACAGGCATTATTTTTTTTTGCATTCATCTGCCTGGCAACTGAATGGAAGCTGTTCCAGATAGAAAACACTAATTATTGGTTGCTGCATCCCGGAGTGAAGTGTTTCAGGACAAATGAAAAAAGACCTGCAATGCTGCAGAGCGCCACTAGATGGAAGTATTAACCTACAAATCTTTTGACCTACACTGTCTAAAGTATGTGGTTCTTGCCCTCAGTGGATTTCTCAGTTTCCAGTGTGTGTGTTGGTATTATATATAATTACTGCACAGACATCAAACAAACACACACACTTACAGACACACAGACAGACGGATATTAATCAAAATCTGTACTGAATATCTAAATGTATCCACAGCTACAGCAGATGAACCGTGCAGAAACATCACTCATACTAGCAGAAGTGGTCGTGTCTGAGTGACCTCGCAACGCAGTCTTTGACCTCGACAGTGTGACCTTCTGCCCCTTCTGTCAAATGTGAGACGAGCCTGAGCTCAACTGTTAGAACTGCTGATTCTTACCTTTACGAGCTTTCTTCTGTAGTTTCATGGTGTCAGATGACTTCTTCTTGATCTCGTGGCGTGACCTCTTGTACTCTTGAAACAGGATGAACAGAGGGGCTTTAGTAACAGGAATGTAAAGCCTCTCTGTGTGAACTTGCATTTCCAATTTTAACTTTAACAGAAAGCAGTGCTAGCAGGGGTTCACTGATACGGAGAGTACGATGAACGATCAGAGGAAAACTTAGATCCCTAGTGATTAGTGACTGAACACTATGTTTGTTCAGTCAAGTCTGGAAGAGTAGAAACTAGTAAGTTTATATATAAGAATGAGAAAAGAAATCTATTCTAAAATGTAAAAATAAGTTTCAGGGTGCTTTCCCTCTCAATTCAGTTACTCAGTTACAAGTTACTGCCACACTACCTACTATCATCAAACCCATCAGCCAATCATGATTGTCATCATAATGACCTTATCATTAAACCAAATGGGTGTTGGTTTGGGTTGGACTTCATGCATTTCAGCAGATTCTCAGTAAACACTGAGTTAAACGTGGCAGTCCAGTCCAGATGAGCTTACGTCTCTGTCTGATAAAGGTCTGATAACTTCCTGCATCACATTTCATTGTCTCACTGGTGCTTATAGCAACACGCCCACACCAACACATTCCCCTGTATTTTTTTGGGAACACAGTGAATGTTTTTGTTAACAGATTACATGAAGACATGACATGATGGGAAAGTATTCTTGGAGTTCCCTGGAGTTACGTGATAGATTGGGATAAGCAACCACTTTGGGATCCACTATATGTTCACAGTGATCTCTTTTCTTATATCAAACCTTCTCAGTGGTCACTAAGTCACGGGCAATGCCTAACAAAGCAGTAGGTACTTGATTTAAAGCCTCTTCAACAGAGCAAATGTATGTAACGCATACATAATTCTCATGCTGATACTTATGTGGTTCCCAGTAAAGAAAGAAAGAGGATTTGGCAAGTGGGCTGCACTTCTGTAGTGCCTTTCCAGTATTCCCACCACAAAAGGCGCTTTACATTACATGCCATTCATCCATCCACACTCACAATCATACATTGATGGCAGTGGTTTCCGTGCAAGGTGCCAACCTGCTCATCTGGATCTAATCTAATCATGCACACACGCACACACACCGATGGCTCAGCCTTTGACTGGCCTGCAGCACAATGCGGAGACTGACAATGCAGAAGTAGCATCACAACCCGCTCTGTGCGTGTACCTTTGGCGTGATCCTTGTCCAGTTGGTTGGCTGTCTTCTTCCAGTCCTCAATCTTGTCCTGGAGAGGAGTGATCAGACTCTCCATCAAAGCACTAGAGGAGAGATTTAAGAGGAAATTGTAAGTTAAGAGACAGATGACACACAGTGCCAACAACTATTGCTTTGTTTCATTCAAAAACAAAACAAATATTTCCACATATGGTGTCTTGTCAAGACACTAACTCAGAGTAAACAGTAGTGGCCCCCATATTCCAACCACCAAGCCACAATGAAATTGAGAAGCAACAGTATATTTCTGTGATGAGATCATAATATATACTCTCTCTATGTGCATTTCCACATCATCATTATAGTACATTAAAACATTAACATATATTTGATACACATGCACACATACACAATAAGCGTAAGATTATTGGAACACGTGCAAAGATACACAATAGCTTTCAGTCTGATTTGGTCGTCAAGAGGAGCCCTGTCATTAACATGGTCATAGATCATCATCATCATTATCATCACTGTTGATATAATAGTTTTTGCTGTGGAAAAGTCATTAGAGGATATGGGGAATGAAGGAAAAGACAAACAATGGTTGAAAATAGACTCCAGGTTTCCAGAGTGGTCTGCGTTGAGTGCCAATGGTTGTATTCATTTACAGTCATTTTAATATGTGCAGCCAGAGCAATGTTCCTGATGGAATCCATAAAGCTGACGAAAAAAAAAAAACAACCTCTGAGGTCAACTAAGAAAGGAAAGGAAGCACTTGAAGCAGGGGAATGAAGACTGAAAGCGAGGAAGGGCACTTACTTAGTGAACTGGCGAAGTTTGGCCTCAATGCTGCGATGCCTCATGCACATCCTGGTCAGGGCTGAACCGATATCTCTGGTCGCCCCTGGAAACACAAAACAGCCAGGTTCATATGATGAAACAGACACACACACTAGCATACACACACATGCAGATGCTGCAAAAGAGTCTCATTGCACTGGAGGGGGGGTGGGCTTTTTTGTTCCACAGAAACCACACAAAGCTGTGATCAATATTTACATTACAGCTCTCAGTGTGAAGTGAATGCTGGTAAAAGCGTTGTGTTCTTCAAACAGATGATCCACTACCAAGCTTTTGCAGCCTTTTGAATTCAGCCAGTATTTACAAAAGACACTGATCTGCCTCTCGTATATACTCTCTGCTCTGCCTGCGCCATCCAAATAAAGTAGTGTCTTGTGAGTGTGTGTTTGCATCGCAGCCAACCACTCAGGGACCCAGTTTCGTGAGCGGCTAACCTGCAACTGTAAACACTGGTCTATTTTTAGGCAGAGTAGGTCCATGTGGAAAAAACTGACCCCGGAGTTAAAGTCGGTTTAACTGATGGCAGACACCACCAACTTCCAAACAAGGTGCTCAGAGCTGCCGCCGCTGCACAGGTGGAGGGCAGACAAGAAGAAAAATGAGATTATAGCTTCATTCTCATGCTATGTACTTAAAGACTTTCCGGCAGAGGTGAGGCTTATACAGTATACTGTGCTTAGAGAATACCATAATCACTGCTGCCACTGAAATGTACACACTGGAAAATTCAGATTAAACAGCAGCCAAATGGGATTTCCTCGAGAGACACTGTTTATCATAAAGGCTTAGGCTGGCTTACACAGTAAAATGCAGGGAGTGCACAGGGAGGAAGGGTGTTATTCCCAAATGTTATGCACCAGATTAATATTTTCATCCAAAACTGAAAAACACAGTGTTTTTCAGTGACGATAACTCCTGCAAAATGACTCAGTCTGCAATTTCAGAATAAATGTGAATGGTGCCACGTTGCCCTGGCGTGATCAACCAACGCCTTGCTCATCAGCACCTCAGTGGTAATGCAGATCTCCCCTTTAATTTCCTCACTAGCCTGTCTGCAGATTCAAACCAGCAACCCTCTGATTGCAACAGTCATGAGGAACATGTTACCACATAACCACACACTTACAAATGCCAAACCACACACACACATACTTACACTGTGTGTTGTTCACATCCAGAGAGAAGTGCTCCATTCATAATTAACAAATTCCTCCCTCACGCCTCCTGTTCTACCCGGCAACCATTCATTAAAGCGGGGCCACCCTCCCCCAAACACAAACATGCACACACAAACACACACACATGCTTCAAGTATACACCATGCATGCCGATCAGCTGTACAGCTGAAGCTGTATTTTGAGCTGTGCGTTTACAGTGTGATCTAATCCCAAATCAATAAGTGGATCTTAGAGAGACTGACGCGGGAAGAGAGTGGCACAAAAGTCATTCAGCTGATCGAGAGGGGAGGGTGTGAGATTTAGTGTCAAAGGAAAAGGAAGATTGGGAAAGAAATGAGAGAGGAAGAGATGCAGGAGAGATGAGAGAGCATGAAGACGAGAGGGGTCGCCTTGCACATTTTAATGAGCTCACTGCTGGCGAGAGAACCATGGGACTGGAGTTACAGCCAAGTGTGTGTGTGTGTGTGTGTGTGTGTGTGTGTTTGATCTCTACATTTATGATGGTCCTCTTCCTGTTTTTCTGTTATTACCATGCCTCTCAGACTCCGTAGGAGATCAACAACAAGATGAGGGGCGGCACAGGGCACAGACTACTCACATCTGGACTACAGCTACTGTGTGTGTGCGTGTGTGTGCATGTGTAAGTCAGTGTTAATTTGCTTTCAATGCAAATCAGCATATTTTAGCACTTCATTTGAAGTAAAAGAGGCCTAGCTTTAACCATGCAGAGTCTGGCTTGTTGTTTCCTGCAAAATTACCAAAACAAGTAGATTAGAACTGCATTTTCAATACTTTTCTCTGTGTGTGAGGGTTACTTGTTCGCATACTGTGGACTGATTGTGTTGTGGTAATGATTTGGCAAGAAGCAGCCCCCCTAAAAAGAAAGAAAAGATTGATGACAGAGAAAAAAAAGACTACCACAGAGCTGAGAGGCATACAAACCAAAACTATGAAATTCCAATTTACTACAAAACTGTAACATCATTTGCTGTGTTCTCATTGTAAGTAAATCATTATCATAAAAGTGGATTGCATTTGAAATGTATTGCACAAAAAAAAGCAATGCAACAATTTCAGCTTCCTCTGTCTGCCCACAGCTGAGCTACTGTCAAGTATAATACATTATAGTCATGGACGTCTATTTAACTGATACACTTTTTCAGATAGAAACACTGAAATGAAATCTGTAATGTATCTTCTTATAGTTAAAATAATGTAAAATCATGTGACTGTTGTTGCCTCAAGCTGCACAAATGATTATTCTTATATTAACAAGGGATCAAATCAAACGAAATGAGACTTACTACCAACTGAGCTCTGATAAACTCATTGCAAACTACTACCTGTCCGGCACCAACAGCAGACATACAAAGTTAGCGATTAGGAGGTGAATATAGACTGATATCTCCCATTAGACTTGGCAGAGAGCTTAAAGCAGAGTGAACACTGGACTTAAAATTTAAAAATCAAGCAGCCTTTTAAAATAAATGCTGATGTCTGTGTCTTCTGGGTGTGTAAATAACAACTCTTAACAAGCTCCCTATATCAACAAGATCACTATATCATCTAGTTAATGGTGATGCTATTTGTTGTGTCAATTTGTCAAAAAAAAACAAATACAATAAAAAAACAGTATAGGTCATTGGTCATTGAAAGAATGAAATATATGCCAGGTTGTCAAATTAAAAAATGTATTTCAAGAAAATAAAACTAATCACCAACACAGTTTAAGTATTTATTTTATAGTGGGCTTTTTATAGTTTTATAGTTTTTCACATAAAAGACGTATCAAAAATGTTCTTAGTTACATTCAAAGCAGCTTCCTTGTCAGGTATGTTCCCAATGGGGGTGAATGGGAAAGACAAGTTAAAAGCAAAAGAGCAGAGCCTATTTGGCTCTAACAGCACAAAAACACATTTTTATTACATTCCTTTTTTTCACCAAATGAAGTGTACCAGTATTCAGAGATCCCCCCCCCCCCCCCCAATCCCTCCGCCCCCTTTTCTGTCTGTCTGTCTGTCGTACCAAGCGAAGGAGGGACTCCCTCCTGGGAAATATGACTTTACTTTCTTTTTCCTTCCTCTCTCCCTCACTCGCTCTCCCTTTCCTGCTTTTGATCTGCTTCCTGGCTGCAAAGCTCCCTGTGAAAATACGTGTGTGTTTTTTATGTGTTTGTTAGACAGACCCACCCAGACAAGTTGCCAAAGGTGCCTTTGTACAGTAGTTTCACAAATGTTGTAAAATGTATAATTTGTTTAATTTCCACAACAAATCTCATCCATCATGAAATTAAATCAATTTTGTGACTAAATATTGTTTTCTTTAGCTTAACTACTTAGCATCAGCTCTGGCCAAACCAAAAGAATATTGGGTATTTATCATATTGATACATCTGTCACAGACCACAGAAAGTGTTAGTCTGCCTGGTGAATGGCAGTGAAGTAACTATTCTTCCTCGTCACCTAGCAACTGACAGGTTTGTTACGGTTTCCATGACAGCGCAGATCTTGGCCTGTTGCTAAGGTGAGAATGAGAATGTTTGTTGCTAAGGTCAAATTGTCTGCTGCTACGGAAACGAATGTCTGAACTGCACCGAGAGAGAGAGAGAGACAGAGACAGAGGATACCACACACACACACACACACACACACACACACACACACACACAGACAGTATGCATGTGAGCATGTGAACAGGAACAGAGAAATCAACACACACACATACACACACACAAACATCATGCTGGAAATAATCAAATGATTCCCAGAGTTAAAGTACATGTACTGTATAATGACACCATTGTGCAGAGAAGCACAGTTTGCAGTCCAGCAGCCATTAAACTGTGGTAACATGTAAGACACATCACAAACAGCTGTTTTTAAAGTCTTGAAAGTTAAAAAGTTTTTGGGGAGCTCTTGACACCAAAGAATCTTCTATTACCAGGTCAGACCCCAACGGCCACACCCTTATCTAATGATAGTAATATCCTGGAGTGATTACGGGTACTTTGTGTATGTAACTGTACTTACACACACATATATGCTCTCTTATACTGATGCTTTCCCAGAGAATATCAATGAGCCTCTTTAAACAGTCTGCACTCTAATGATAACAAGCTCTCTCTCTCTCCCTCTCTCTCTGTTTCTTTGCCTGGGGCATCTGTGGCCTTCCCACCGGTGCATCTCCATGGCAACTATTATCTATAATCTTGCAGAGGGATTCGTCAGCCTCTGCCTCTCCATTTGCTGCGCAATGCAAGCAAACATTGAACAGCAAAAGTGAATCTTAGTGCTGACCAGTTTCCCATTTGACTTGGCTAAATGCATCCAGCATGTGTATGCAAGCTTGTGTGTGTGCAGTGTCTTTTTAAGTCATATCAGGTGAGTGGAAAATAATCAAAACGTCAAATATGGCCTGTGTCTATTTTCACTGTCAGTTATACTGGGACATCTCCCAATTAGATTACCCAATTAGATACATACACACACGCACGTGTGTAGACACATGCATCCTACGTTCATTACTCTAAATACTTTATTATACAATATCCTAATTTTACCTCAAAGCAGAGGGCAACCACTTGATACTACAAATTGATGAAATTATCTTTTTATTTATGTTAACATTCCTAATGTATATCTGTTCTAGTTTTTTGGGGATTGAAAACTAATGTGAATGCAAAAACAGAGCAGAACACTTGCTTGAATATCCATTTGATATTTTTCAATACGTCACCACCAACCTGTGCGTGTTGCCTGACCAATACTGGATATTTGAGGCTTATCGGGCAGTTTGAAAAATATAATGACAACAGACAAAAACTCATCACCTTGATGTCTTAAAAATGTCTCTCTGCTGGACAAACTATGTGCTTCCTAAATTATAAACCTTGTTTGGCATTTCTGTGCCACAGCTTTTTGTTATTCAAAGGCCCAGACTGACTGGTGACTGATCTCCACTGGATCCCTGCTCAGCTGATGACATTTGAAAACCACCTGCGATTTATTGTGACCCTGTTCAGGAGAGGCAGTGATCGTGCATGGGTTTACTGCCATCAGACTCCTGTAGAGTGACCACTGCAGCTGAACATAGTCTTTGACCCAGTGTGTCTGGAAGTAGTTATTCTTAAATTTGATGTGTATGTGCTTCCAACACATACAATCACAGGCAGTGTGCACATCATATCAAAGCCTAAGACTTAGTCAGTTAAAAGCAGGTATTTATAACAAAAATGAGCAGCATTAGCCCACTTCTCAAACAAACACCTGTCTGCTGCTCTCATTAACTACGGCAGCATCTGCTCTGTTCACAGAGGGGTATGAAAACAAATCAAAAAGCCAGTTGCATAGTCAGTCTGGAATCGGAAAACACAACCCGTATGATGAGTAGGTCTATGACCCTTTGCCCTTAACTGGCATGTCAACAAGTCATATCTTACTTTATGAACAGAGTCTGTACATCTAACAACCACTCAGATTATAATATAATGATTCAGTCACAGTTTTGTGTGTGATACAAGCTATGAGGTGTGAACTTGTTAAGCCTACTTGAGGGAAAGGTTGTATTTTTTGGGATGTATCTATAAACTATCAAACTGATAATATCCAAATTGATTGCATACTTTTCAAATATCTCATGTGACACAAAGTGGGAGTGGAGACAGGTAGTTTTCCCTGTCTAATCCACTCAGGTGCTTTTGTTGGTTATGTTCCTCCAGGAGCCTCAGTGCAGATGATGACAGTCAGTGTCCTTGTAAGTGACAGTGGCACTTACATGGATCAAAGACGCGCACGCACACACACACACACACACACACACACACACACACACACACACACACACACACACACACACACACACA
>JBAJHX010000001.1:12743440-12761469 GCA_037176925.1 Amniataba percoides
AAAGAAAGAAAGAAAGAAAGAAAGAAAGAAAGAAAGAAAGAAAGAAAGAAAGAAAGAAAGAAAGAAAGAAGAAAGAAAGAAAGAAAGAAAGAACAGACCCACACCTTCATAAATTCCCTTACTTACTTTGGTATTTTTGGCCACAAATGAATATTTTTTTGTAGATTTTCAAGTAAAGATGCCAAAATTCTTAATTGTCAAAACTGGATCCTGTATAGGATTGCAGATTGAATACTTCAGTAGTTTGGACCATTGGTTGAATTAAACAACACATTTTTCAGACATTTTTACAGATAAGACAATTGATTGATACATTGAGGAGGTAATCAGCAGATCAGTCGTTAATGAAAAGAATCATTATTTACAGCCTCACTCATTTACATTTCTCAGTCCTACTCCACTGGACATTGGCATATGGACACATTAAAAGCCTGCTCATCACATTGTTTCTCTTTAATAGGCGCAGTCTGTGAAGTTTAAAAAGCAGTGAGCCTAAAGTTTGGAGGTTTGTGCAGATCATCAACTGCTGGCTTAGTCTCTGTGGCTGCAAGCAAACAAAATAGGCTAACAAGGTAAAATATGCCAAAGAACCAAAAGAGCTCATTTTTTTGCGTCATCTCATTCCCTCACACTGGACCACTTCACTGTTTGTGTTTGGCTGCCCCCCAAAAAACAATAAACCAAGTAAACATTAACTTCTTACCATCTAAATAGCAACATTTCTGTACATTTCTAAAACAAAACAACCTGGGACAAGTGCAAATGCCTCCATTTCCATTCTGCCTGAACAAAGTTACACTAACTATTACTGAATACAATTACATTGTCATGTCTTACTGCCCAATAATCATTAAATGACTGCTGGCTGTTTGATTCTCTGACTCAGAAAGAGACAAACTTGGACAAAGGCAGACACTTAAATTGTGATTATGGGTCCTAATGTATTCAATGGAGTTGAGGTAAGGTCAGTAGCTGACTAATCCTCATGCTAACCCAGTTATATGTCGCACAAAACCCCTGCTCAGCCCCTCTGGTTGCATGATCAACTGATATCAGATCAAATGCATCTTCAGTTGACCGTGAATGGCATGCTATCTGTGAAACACAATTAAGCCGTCTTGCTCAGATTTCTCCTCTCCTCTTGGCAACAACACGGCTATTTTTTCTCTGCAACCGCTTCCCTCTCTTTCTCACACGCTCCCTCTCTCTTTCTCTCTCTCCCCGTGTTGCCTGGCAACCACGCTCGTAAATGTGATCCCACTCGTCCGCGATTGGCTGATGGGACGGCAGATCCATGCCAGAGTCAGAGCGAGAAAAGGGGCAGACACGCATGCATCACACATGGGATGTATATACTCAAAAATATCACACAACAGAAATGCAATAAACTGTTTTTTTTTTTTTTTGGAGAATAAACCCTGCAAACGCTCTTTCAGGGCAACACCCACTGCCCATTGTTCCCACTGCATGTCATTTCAGTGTGTGTGGTCACTAGTGCTTGGCATCCTCCATGCAGTGCCTACATGTTTACACACACATGCCCGTGAGCTAATATACATGCTTGTTAGGGTTGCATGTGTGTGTGTGAGAGAGAGAGAGAGCAGTGGTATTAACTAGCAGGTGGTCCTTGCAGGGGGGTGCCATGCTGCGAGCTGAATAAGGGAAACCACTCTTGCTGAGTTGCATGTGTGTGTGTGGGTTTGTCTATATGTTCTGTGTGTGTGTGTGTGTGGATCTGCATTAACTTAAGTGGCCTCAGATCTGAGTATTACTTCTCTTCCTTCCACCCAGGGAGTCGTCAGTGCAGCCAGCATGCAGTGCTCTGCCAGGCAGCCACCTAGTTAATGAGGGAGTGTTGAACACTTTTTCATTATACTGAATGAACACACACACACACACACCCCTACACACATACACACACAGTCTGCAGACAACCATTAAAACCATTTTTTAATCGTTTTTTTTACCCTCTTTGATTTACCCTTTCTTTACCCCCTATTGTTTTATGTACCCTCATTGCAACATTATGTCACAGCACCTTCCTGTTTGTGCATCTCTTTCTCCCTCCCCCACCAGTCACACAGCTCAGTATCTAACTTAGTGGAGTAGCTCAACTAATAAAGAAAAAATACAAATTATAGTTTGATTTATTCATATATTGAGTCATGTTGTGGTGAAAGTGAATAATAACTAATTAGCATGTAAGCAGAGAAGTCTAAACAGCTAAAAGTAATAGATTACTATTTTAAAAAGAGTTTAGGAGTAAAAACTGAGCAGTACTGTGGGGTAATCTTTAAAATAAAGGGGGGAGCCACGAGCTGATGGTCGTATCCACAGCAACAGCACAGGCCTGCCGTTGAAGACTCCCCTCACAATTCCTCCACAACAGTCCTCTCAGTCCGTTTTCTGTCCTGACTGCTCACCACAGTCAGTGCTCTCTCAGGCATGGACCTCTCTGTCTTTTTTGTACAGTCGGAGGAGGTCTGCAACAGTCCTCAACTGTTGGCCCCCCTCATTTCGCCACTATTGAAACACATTAGCTATCATTTCTCCACACAGCGCCACTGTGCCTCAAATCTGAGCCTCTCTATTTACAGAAAGTCAATGCGCTCTTCTTCTTTGTGCCTTGGTTTGAATGTACTGTGTGCGGCGGGGTTAAACGCTGATGAGCTCAAATTAAAATTCCTACCTTAGTAAAATTACTGTAAAAGCACGAGAGCACGGTCAGGATCATTGGCAGCTTCCACATCACACCAGTGGTATTATTAGTGGTGGTGGTGTTTCTCAAAATCAAGACCACATTTCCCATAAACTTGCTTCCTGCCCCCCAGCTCACTTCCTTTGGCTTCAGGGAAGAAGATAAATATGTTGGAAATTAGTTTTACAGCCTCTTAAGATGCAGTAAAGATAGACCTTAGCCCCACTTCTGCACACTTTTAGTTGAGATAAAACATTAAAAATATATATATATTCTTATTCTCATCATCATTTTCCACCCTCACATCTAAAGGCTGTAATAGGAAAACCATCAAGACAGTGTGCCTGTTTAGCATTATCAGACAGAAACCTAAAAAGCTCTGGACAAATGTGGGTTTTTAATCCAGTTTAATTTGGGCTGCCTTGCACACAAAGATGATGATTTAAAAAATAAATATTATGTTTCTGTACAGCACTCTCAATTTATACTCCCAATTTAACAAGGTCTCCTAGTTTGGGACTGGTGTCTTTTGATCTTCAGGATCTGGACATGAAATGGACTGATGACTTGGCTTCTGCATTTCTCTTTGTAAGTGTAAGAAGACAACCTGATGATGAACATTTCTTTTATCTGTAAAATGGCGCTGACAGATTTACTCGCCTTAGGGTGGCCACGACCTTATACTGGAAAAGATTTTATCCTCGTTTTATCTTAAAAAATGCAGTAGAAGTCAGTTCCTTATAACCATTATAACATTATTATATACTTTATTACAGAAACAGAGAGTGAAGTCTCAACCACGTTCTCACACATTTTTAATATGAGAAAACTTGAAAGCAGTGAAATAATGGTGAACATTATCTGTTTATTCGTTGATTTTTTTTTTTTAGTACTCTGGTCCACGTCTCTTAACTGAATTTTGCAAATGCAAGTTAAAATGCAACTAAACCTTTGTTAGAGAATACACTCTCACACAGCACCTCTTCATTTTGTTCTACTGCTTTAATAATGTGTGTATGTGAGTGCATTAATAAGATTTATGATATTCATTATGAAACTTTATGAAATTCAGATGCAGGCAGGCGGCCTGGCAATAAAATCACCACACACACTGCACCATCAGATCATCATCATCATCATCATCATCACACACACACACACACAAAGCTGCACTTTACTGCTGCTGCTTATGCCAAGTGTGCATAGTGAGAGTCCTGGGACTGACCCAGGTTTTAACTGCTGCTACTGCAGAGAGAGTGTGTGGAGACAAAAAAGACAGAGGCACTAAGGGAGACAAAGAGATGGATCATCAACATCACTGTCATCATCATCAGCATCATCTCATCATCATCATCAAGACTGACAACAGGATTATTATCTTTACAGCCATAAAGAGAGAAGACTGATGAGCAAAACAGCAAAAATAGGAAAGCGGTACAAGTGTTTTTCTAGTAAAAACACGCACAAATAATAAAATTTTCAGATTTCACTATCTGTAAATCTTGACAATAAAATAAATTGCACAATAGAATAATTTTATCATCCAGAGCTTTCAGTGAACTGCACATTATGAACACAGAATCAACAATTTTTATATTAGACGTAAAAATTCACCATCAAATACGAAATATCTTATAAGATACAACTGAACAAAAACTGAGGTCCTGGTCATGAAATGTATGCTGGATATCATCGCAATAGCAAATTAAATGAGTGAAGCGGAAGAGGGCAGTGACAGCGAGTTGCCAATATAATTAGCCAAAGAATGAAACAGATGGCTGGTGTGGCACAGATGAACAATTAAATAAATCCATGAAAAAGAAACCAAGCAGTTTTACCAGTCGAGGTTTTCTGAACATATCTTTGCCGATGCATCAGTCTACAGTTCCTGTACTCTGGTTGCATCACAGTTGTGTTGCGTTGTCATATTAAACAGAGCTCTGGTGCTGGTTAGAAAAACTAAAGCTCCCAAAACAACAAGATCTGACTCTGACTCTGTTCTGAAATGGTCAAACAAGCTTAAAACCAAAGCAAATAATTATTATTATTATTTTTTAACATTATGCATGTGCCTGTTTCAGATTAATACAAATACGATCATCTGGACAGAGACAAAGAGTCTGAGCTCTTAACTCTCCATCAAAAAGGCCAATAAACCACTGCTGCTTAAAACTGCCGATGCAACAGCAGCTGAATTTGGACAAGCTGCAAAAAGGTTTCTATTTCCAGTGATAAGGAAAGTGACAAGAAATGATTTATGTTTCTAAAGAGCCTGAAATGAAGTGTATTGTGTTTGTATGACTTATTTTGAAAGACTGGAAACAAATGTGTATGTGTGTGTGTGTGTGTGTGTGTGTGTGTGTGTGTGTGTGAGGGTGTGAATATGTGTGTTTGTGTGTCTCACTGAAGCAAGCATGAAGAGGAGTTGTTAAACAGTGACAAATGGACAGGTTATTAAACATGAGAAACACACACACAGGAGGAGGCAGGCGTCTTGTGTATACTGCATGTTAACATCCACATACACACACACACACACACACAAACACAAGCGGTTTGCCCTGAGGAAAGTGAATGTTTGGGCTATAAGAAGGGAGTGGAGAACACATCTAAAAGTGCACTCAAATTCACCCCTCACCAGGGAATTCACAAACACTTGCACATTTCCTCCTTGCTAAATCTCACACACGCACACACACACAAACACCATCACAAACACAAGGAAAACCATTCCTCTCACCCTCAATGCTGCCTTCTTTAACTTTAGCAGCTTGAAAGTAAAACTGAATATATCTGGTGCCTAAACATTAGGGACCAAGAAGGAAACAAGGCTTGGCCATAATCCAGCAGGACAAAACCCACGAGTAGCACTTTTGTTGGACGACTTCCCACTGGCGATGGAGTATACAGCTTTGTTGTGTATGTGTGTTACTCCTTTGAAATAATCCTGTAGAAAACAGTTAAAGACTCCAACACATTATGACTGAGTCCAGCTTTTTCTTCTTTTCCAAAATCATTTTTTTATCTCAGCAGGAACTCTGCTCTGAAAGTTTTTCGAACTTGTGCTTAAGATTCTTTTATTCTCCCGGCCCACGTCCTCATCTGACCCCCAGTTGAAAAGAAAAGAGAGACAGCAACCTCGATCCAAGTACCTTTTTTTTTGTAAATTACAATGTGAACGAGACCTAACAAGACTAAAGCATCTACAGACATGATGGCAGCTCACAGAGGCAGAGCAGTACATGCTCACAGTAACAATGCTGGCGTTATAATAGAAATATAATCTTCACCGTGTCCATCATTGTTGTTAAGTGTGCTGGCATGCTAACATATTATCAATAAGTACAGCTGAGAGTAATGAGAAGTTATTCACTTTCCAGCTACCAAAAGTACTGAGCAAATAAAACTGCACCTGACGATGGTGTCGCATAGAGATTGTGGCATCCTGAAGGGAGCATTAACGCGTTCACGGCAATCCATCCAATAATCGTCAATGTGTTTAACTCAAAATCACAAATGTCAACTTTAGGCAGCGATCACCAAAGGGATGAGCGTGTCTGTCTGTAACAAATAACATGACCAACTGACAGTGCCATTTACAGAGCAACACCATTAGTTTGCCTAAAAAAAACCTGAAGGCAAACATCCCCCTCTGCTAAAATTGACCAAATATGACACGTACTTGTGTGGAAATGAGTTTGTCAAATATGTTCCTCTACACAGACTTGGCATATTCAAACTGATTCAATATCAATGTCACTTTGGCCTGTAAAAATCCAGCCAATATGACTTCCAGAAATACTCCATATATAGTTCTGGGAGGCAGTTTTTATTTATTTATTTATTTTCTTTCACCCATCTGATGAAAACAGTCTGGCTCCCATAAAATCTGGTTGACACGCTGAATGGAGACACAGCCAGTGCAGGCTCATAAATGGGAGTGTCGGTACAAGAGCAGAGCACAGGATCATCAGTACCCTTTGGGCTCGACCCACACACACACACACGCAGTAATAAGTGGCACATTGATATAGGAAATGGCAGGAAGACAGAGCGCATCATTATTGGTGCCGTCTCCTGCCTCCATCCATTTAACAAATCTATTAGAGAACATCACACGCTGAGAAAGAGCGGCAATTGTACGGCAATCTGACAAATGGACTCCAACGGGAATGACTCATCAGAACAGAAAGTACAAAGAGCTTCAGATGCACAGTCTGAATCTTCATGCCAGCATCAGTTATGTTATATTTTTTTTGCATGTGTGTGTGTGTGGGGAAGTTGTAGCGGCACGTGTAATGAGCTGATAGAGCTTGGTGATTTCCTGTCTGGCCTGTAAAAGCAGCACAAGCCTCTTCCTGTATCCTCTTCTGTAGGATCCCACCTGGGGCCACACACACACACACACATCACCATCACATACACTGTCTGGTAGCTGCAGCTAATAAGTCAGGAGGAGAAGTTCCCTGTATTACAGCCTCGGTCGGTCGTCTCTCCCGCCTCCCTCCCTTCGCTCAGCGTAGTATTCAGATGGCCTTCAGTGGGCGGTGAGTGTTTGTCTGACCTTCTCGGCTCTCAGCCCACACTCTATTAAAACTATGAACGCTTTAAGCCTACACGTACAATATCAAGAGTGTCAAGCCAGAAACACAAAGCGCAGTCCATTGACCATAATTCTGTGAAGTTCAGTGAGTTTGTTTAGACACAATGAAAAAACATAATGATGACCTTTGTATTCAAAATATCAGAACAAGCTCAAACAATCAGGGATGTGGGTGCAGCAGGTAGGTAGAAAACATGTCGCCTCAATGTCACGATGGCTTAATAATGCACATTTTCAGTTTTTAAACAGGTAGACAACTCACAAATGCAAAATGGACCTTTCCCTTACGACTGGGAAGTCTAACAAAGTGTATCCTGTTACCGACATAGCTTTCCTTGACCTCTCCGAGATTCCTCCGTCATTTTTGTCTCTGCAAACAGTGCAGCGCAGTTGCTTTGAAGTTTGGGACAAAATGTACCTTCAGGCTGCTGGAAACGCTTTCATCAATCAAAGCAGAATTCGGCGGGCACGTTGATAATATCTCAACAACATGATGAGATTCTTAATAGTGCTGCCATGTGGAGGGCGCTTCAGAGGAGCAAAACAACACGGCGCAGCCTTGGCAAAGAGACACATTAATGCACACAGCTTATAAAGTGCTTCTCTGAGCTGGCAGTCAGTTCTTTCTTTGCCACATTCACACGGCTGAACACAAACGGCTGTGGTCCTACCTCTGGTGTTGGTAGCCATGTCTGCCACCTTCTGAAAGGCATCCAGGAAGGCCACAGCAGCCAGAACAGTGGTTCTAGATCAACAGAAGACATTACTTTAGATAAAATGGCACCAAATGTTGAATTCAGTGAGCCCCTGATTTAGTCTGAAGTAAATATGTAACAGTCAGGTTTTGCACTAGTAATGTAGTGATGCATTGCCGATATGGTTAATCAATTTGAAAATGGAAAAGATTTTTCACTTTTGTTTTCTGTAAATTAAACAGCTAAAGTCATGTCTGCTGTCTGACTTTCTTTACGCAAAATTATTTAATAAAATTCAGAAAAAAAGTAAATAAAATTGCAATCTTATAGTGTTAAGCATCAAAGATACTTTTGATGATTTCATTATTTGTTTTAACTTACCGGAGCTGGGAATGCAGCTTGGTGGCCTTGGCGCTGAAGTCCTCCCACACAGGATAGGAGCACTGGCAACACACAGACAACGATGCACGTTAATATCGACAGACATATCAAAAGGATAAACAACACGTCTGGCACGACCACACCTCATTCCACACTTTACAGCAGGTGCCAGGAGATAGAAAAGAAAAGGAAAAATCAAAATATGACACTATTGATACCCCATTCTGAGTAATAATTGGATTTTATTTAATTCATTACTTTTCAGTCTTTCCTGATATTTTTAGACATTTATTTCAGTATTTTTCAAAATTGAATGACCCTTAAAGACTAACAATGATCAGTCATTCATTTTTATCCTCCTTTTTCATATTTAAACAGCTTAATACAGGCATTTCTGCAGATCGCAGTCTTTGTTCTGCTCTTGTACCTCTGTAGGTTTATTATGCATCTCATAACAATTTTCAACTTCTGTCGCCAACCCAATTCCCAGTTCTCGTTCCACAAACGCACCCAAAACCCTCCCACTTTCTGCTCCATACGTTCCCTGCATCTCCCCTTTTTATCAGCGTCTCTGCACCTCATCCTTCATCCCCCAAAACAGGAGCCGCCCCTCCTCTCCTCTCTATGCAGCCATCTAATCCATCTACCAAAACACACCTACACACACACACACACATATGAACAAACGTATGCATGCATATGGTATACAGAACACTTGACATCAGGCAGCATCAAAGGGTTTGACTCGAGCATCAGGGGCTGCTAACACAATTCAAAGCTGGGGCTGTGTCTCTAATGGATGCTGCTCCCCAATCCTCCCACCCCTCCTTGAGACGGGATGACTGCCCTATCGCACACGCCCAGCCTCAGCACATATTACATTAGACTTGATCCAGGTTAACCTATAACCCTGTTAAATGCTTGCAAATTGTGTGAATGGGGGTGGGTGATGGTATTTATATCAGCTAAATATCCTTACAGGAACAGAGAGATATACGGAAAATATGCCCGTAAGAAAAAAGAAACTTAAGGCAGGTAGTAATTTGAAAAGGAAGGTAATGTGTGTGAGTGCGTGTGTTTGTGTGTGTGTGTGTGCGTGCAGGGGGAAGGGCATACTGTCGTGATGTCAGACTGGCACAGACAGTAAGGGCTGTATACTCTTTGATCTGGCCTGTTTGATGTGGCTTAATTTGGTCTGAAATCACAGTCCTATTTCCCCTTGGTACCAAAAGCTACCCCCTCTACCATCCACTCCCAACACACACACACATACACACACACACACGCACACACAGGCATGCACCCTGCTCCCTCCCATTGCAGGCTGTTTGAAGTGCCCTACGGAGCTTAAGTAGTGTGGATGGGAGACGCAAAGTGATGCCCTCCTCCTTGCACATGCACACACACGCAGACACACGGACACACTCATACATACACACATGAGCAGCTCTGCATATCATTAGCATATTTTGGGCATTAAACATTTTGTTTTTACCATGTCAAGTCAACAGTCACCTGCTTAGTGTGGGATGTGTACTGTGTTAAAAACATGCACTACTCATGTTTATATAGCTGTTTTATGCTGCACTGTGTGGTAAATGTGTCTTGCATGTTAAATGCAAGTTGTCATTTCTGTGTAAATTTTAAAAGCAACGTAGAGTGTAACATTTGTGGTCACATTAAATTTAATAAATATGTCATTTCTAAAGTGCGTGTTAGCAGTACACATTTAATAGCACACACTGATGAAGATCCAAAATGGAGCTGTTATTCTCAAGGGTCAATCAGTAAATATTTTATGGTCAGTTCGCTTGTGTTTTTATGGTTTTGCGCTAGATGTAAAGAAACCTAATCCAAAGTCTTCTTGGCATCTGTTAATGTGCAAAGACAATCTACAGTATGTTGTCTCAGTTCATTAAGACAGAAAAGGTCCATTTAAAAGAAAAAAGCAATGTGATGTTGTTTACTTAATATTTCTATTTTCAGCAGCCATTAACAAAGTGCTTTTCCCACAAGCCCAATGGGTATAGAAACGCAAAGTGAAGCAAATGTTTGGCCCCTGTTATAATCATTTCTGCAGTTTGTGTTTATTAACTTCAAATATCCAATAATTGTATCGGATGTATATTTTTGATACAATCATCAAATGTATACACAAATGTACGTTAAATAGTACATTACTATAGTACATACATTAGCTGTGAGCTAGCATTCATCCTGTGTGTGAGCCTTTGTATTTCTTCTCTCATCAGATTAGACTGAGCACTATGATTCTTTTTGTTATTTTCTTCCAGCATCTCTCCTTTTTCCTCTCTAACCAGAGGTCTGTATTGTTTATTTTTTAAATGAATAATTTCTGTATTTACATATTGTTTTGCTTTATTGTCTGTAAATAAAATGTTCAATAAAGAAAAAAAAAAAAAGAATGGAAAACACATAAATCATGTCTAATCACACCCACTTCTCCCACATTGACTTTTTTTATAATTATGCTGCCTCTACATGTTTTCCAAGGTCTCCGTCTCAAGACCTTCATTGGTTAAACGTCACCGGTTTGACAGACCGAGGCCAGTGGAATGGAAAGAAAAGGACATTTTTGTTAGTGTGGGCAGATATCAGTGATAAGGGAGTACAATGTATGATACGCACACTGCTGCACTGGAAAACTCTCAATGGTAGCTGTAGTTTTCAACATGATGAGAAATTAAACTCACAAATCAAATTAACAGTAAACCCCAGGGGACCTTTGACTTTCTCTCTGAAGACTGAAGAAGCTGAAAAAGTGAGTGTGTGAGAGACTGGACAGAAATGCTGGTAACACAGAGGCCATCCTGGAAATAACATCAGGAATTTGCTTCTCTCACTCGTAAAGATCATAACATAAACACACAGCTTGCTGTAAGTGTTAGACATATATAATAAGATAATTACTCTTCTTTTCAGTATTCCTTTCATTACAAGAGAACTTGTGGGAAGCAAATGAGCTTACAAAGACAGAGGCTTGTCTTTCCAATGTCAAAGATCTGCTGCGTGAATTCTTCTGAAATCAGTTTTGCATTTTAAAGTGGTTTCAGAGCTCTGGGCCTGCAAGCCCTCCGCTCTATAAATGTGTCTGTGAGCGTGTGTTTGTCTCCACCAGAGAGCTCAAAGACCGCGACCATAACTACTGCGCTCACATGATTGCGGGAGTTGGAATATCACAGTGGCCGAGGGGCAAATACATCAGTGTGTGAGAGACACAAAGCGGGAGACAGTGAGTGTGTGAAAAAGCTTCTGGACTGTATACTATTACATCACCACTTCCTGTGGTACTGAACCAAACTCAGACGGGCAGGCATGATTACCTCTCACGCACACACATGGACACACACAATGTCCTGCTCATCTCAGTAAAAACATATCACACCTAAAAAAAGGATCGCAGTTTAGTTTCTCTTCATCATCTGTTTCTTGCCTCAATGCATAATTTAAAGACTATAATAAGAACAATTTTTATGTGTACTGTGTCAGAGGGTGTGTGCAAGTGTGCAGCCACCATGTTTCTGAGGTGAGGGAATGAGGGAAACTTCCATCTTTCTGCAATTCACTGTGATACTTCACCTTTTCCACTTCCTTTACACCCTCCCCTCCTTCCTTCCTCCTTCATTTATCTCTATCAATGTTGAAGAAAACATCTATACATGATTATTATGGGGGAAGAGGGGAAGGTAGCAGATTCATAGCAATCTGAATGCACATAATGCTTATGTTTGACCGAGCTATGACAGAGAAAGGCCTGCAGCTCTGATGCAAGTCAAACTTTCTCTTTTCATGTGTGTATAACAATATGAAGTAGGTAAACTGTTCTTTACCCTCCACTTGATCCCTGTTTTAAATCAAACTGTGTACAGGGACCCCTCCATCGTCCTCTGTCCCTTCAGTAATAATCCCTCGTCCCTGATACCGAGCAATATATTGACTACGTTTGCCTTTTTCCCCCTCACACTCTTTCTTCCAGTAATCCTCTATTTCATCTGGTTCTGACTCCGGACTCTGGGGTGCTGTCAACAGTCCTCTGGCCTAGTTCTCAGAGCACCACCAGTCCACCCAGTCTGCCCAGCGCTCTATTGAGAGCTCCACTCCACCACTCACTACTGTGGATGAGAAGCTTACTGTCTCCTCTCGTTCTTTTGTTCCCTTTGTTTCCCCCACAGCAAGACAGAAAAACAGAGGAAATCCAGCAAGAGAGACAGGGGGAGAGGGAGAACGGGTGGAGGCAGGCAGAGAGGGATGTAAGGATTAGCCCGATTTTTTTGTTGTATAATCGAGCCAATTCACACATTAAAAAAGAAATGCAAGACCCAAACAAAAGGGGCTAATTTCACAGTGCTTCATGTGCATAATCGACTGGCTGGGAGTTTTTCAAAAAGAGGATCAAACTCATTTTTATCAAGGTTGGGGATGTATAACCCACAGAGAAAAATGCTATGTATTATCTGTCTCCACCTCTCCCAGAGAGAATGTTTCTGTCTCTCTTCTGCAGCATTACTTACATATTATTCATATTTTTATTAAACATGACATTAGGACTGTTAAGCTTCAGGTAAAATGAGCTGTGGCACTCATCAAACACTGCAAAAGCCACATTTTGAATAAGTGAGGTGATTGTTTAAACTGTTGTTCTCTAACTACACAATGAGGTATGTCATGATATGTCTGATTCAGCAGGTGATTGATCGATTGATCAGATCATTTGTTCGCTTTGTGGACATCATAACTTTTAAGAAGGATGCAGTTTCCTTCCAACAGTCAACACTGGTTTCTCAAGTCATTTCCCTCTCCTAAATTGAACCATATAGTAAATTACAAATACTATGAATAATGTTGTGATGGTCAAACGCTATTTCGTGTTTTCAGTTTCAGAATTTAAGTACACCTGAATTCCTCTTGTTTTAAAAGAAGCATTATACACTAAGAAGATAAGTGGAGTCATGATTTCCTCCACCATGCTGAGTAAAACACTTCTCCCAGCACATTGGCTGGCACTTTGTTTCAAAGGGAAAAGGATCAGCATGCAGATGAGGAGGCTGAGGCTGCCTCGCTGCATAATTGATGAAGTGCAGCAGCTAATTCCAATCTAAACACAGTGATGAGGGGAAAGAGGAAACCATCTGTGTGTTGTTGTGTCTCTGCGCTGCAAGGCCAGAGATCATAGATGCCCTATCAGTGAAACATCTGCCCAGTGGGATGTCTGCACTGTGTTTTGGGTGAAACGATTCTCATGAATGTCATGTAAAAGGCCAGACAGGGGTACACATGAGCGTATGCACATCAGATGCTACATCTCATGCTACTGTATCACAGAGGGAACGTCAGACGAGAGATGACGCAGACGCAGCTACACATTTCTGTAATCTGGCTTAGAACCAAAATCAGCCTCACTGACCGCATGATTTTCTTTCTCTTGCTCGTTATGACCAATATCGCACCCAAAGACTTTTGAAGATACATGAAACTGTAATAACATCACACATACCACATAAAGCAGTCAGCATAAAATAATGACGCAGGTCCACTTGAAAGTCATGTAACAACAATGTAACACTAAGAAGAATATGAAGTAAAATCTACAAGGGGACATAAGAACCATCAAAACTGAACTGAGAGCTCTGCAGCTCAGATAAACAGTTTACGACTGAATGCCCCAAAAAGGGAAAGACAGTACAACAGTGGTCAAAATCTGTGTTTTTTTTTTTGTTTTTTTTGTTTATAACACTGTTGAAATATTAAAGTCTCCCCATCCAGGCAGAGATAATGACATAATCAGTTATTTATACAGCCTGAGTGGTGCTAACAGTGAAAAGTAGACGGACTTTGACGCAGATCTCTGCGGAGCTTTCAGGCCAAAGCAGCATTTCCTATGAACCTAAAGAGAGATTTACACACATAAGAGACAGCACAGTGATAAAAGACAAGACTGTGGCAGGGCCATCTGCATTATCTTTCACTGGACTGCATGTTCACAAGCAGCCGTCAATCACCCAGGACGTTACAGGTATCAAGATGTCACTTAGCTTTTTCTTTGCTGTCCCTCGCTGGGCTGAATGTCATTATTATGTGCACTGCTCCAATCACGTGAAAGGGCCGTCGATGCGCGCTGAAGGTGCGCCCGTCAGACCACTTAGTGTAAGTGACGGCAACCGTTACTGCGACCCTCTGCGCTGACAGAGATATGTGGGCAGAGACGCCTTCACTTTGATGGCTAAGCCCGATGAAAGCCATACGTGTCATAAAAGCCTCAGCAAGCAGATCTGGTGGAATTTAAAGACACGTGAAGCATTTTTGGATTTTTCAGCTCACTGTTTTGGTTTTACAGCCTGCAGCTAAACTGTCTCGGTTCAGTCTCGCAGCTTTAATTGGCCACGGTTTCAATGTGGACAGCTGTTTTCAACAAAACTGGCCGAACTAAATACATTAAAGAGGTAAAGTTAGCCAGCTTGTGGACGCTGTGCAAGCATGTAGCTACTGAGTGATAAAAACGGGCTAAAAGGAGACTGAATATTGGACTTACACTTATCATGCAGCCATTTATCACAACTTTACGAGAAAACAGTTTTGTTTTTTTCAGCTTGTTCTGCTGCCTTCAACATCAACATCACTTAATGTCGCTTTAAAAAGAAGAAAAAGATGAATGTAGAATAAAAAAACACATTAACATGACATCTGTAATCATTCTGTAGACAGTTGAGTTAAAAGCATTCTGATCAGATAATATTTATTAACACATAACTCAATATGTAGTGAGTGTGATGTTTTGTTCAGTTTTTTGGTGGGCAAACTAAGTAAAAGAAGGACATTTTCTAACTGACCTTAGATTTATTGGGTATTTCTCTCACTTATCAGCCAACTTATCAGTCAAGGTGATTACATACACACTTTCTGTTGCGTAATGTCATGATGTGGACATTTTTGCTCATGCTTCTGTTTGTCCTTGGCCTCTGTGCAATGCACTGGAATTGATTCTCATGCAAAGTCCTTTAAACGCATGACAGGAGGCACGGCCGGGCTGCACACGTTATGAGATGCAGAGGCTGTCAGTGCTGATGGAGGGGAGGGGTGGAGTTTCTTTATGGCTCAATGCAGCTGCTGCATTATAATTTTGCTCCCCTGGATTTCTGTACAGCTGTACCAGTCTGCTCCATTCTGCAGCTTCTTGGAAAAAAAGTATCGATTCTAATGTGCTGATAAATTAGCTCTTACTCAATCTGCAATCTGCGAGTGCCCAATACAGCAATCGTGCATTCGAAAATGAAGACGGGATATATAGAGCATGAAACCAACTTTCTGTTCATTCAGGAGTTTCTTTTTGAAATGAACAAGAGAATATTGATTTGCCACATTCATTGTTATTCTCCGTCTCTATCGCTGGCCGGTTCATAATGATCAGTGTGTTTTACAGTGAACAGCTGAGTGTGATGAGAAGGCTTTGACAGGCCTGACAAAGGGTTCAGTGAGAGAGGCTGTCTTGGCTGGCTCCCAGCAGCCTCCACGCCTCCCACGACCAGCGCTCCCCATTCATCTCTACCGGCCCTAACGAGCCCCGGGGCCCTAACGACCTCAGAGATTTTAATGAGCTCTAACGAGGGAGATGCTCCTTTGCGCGTCCTCTGATTCGGCTGGCACGTTGGCACCTTTTACTTATGAAGCGAACTGAATATTTGTATGTGGTTGTTTTTGCCATGAAAAGAGTTCAAAGGTCAAAAAGCCACGTCCATGTAGTTTCACTTAAAAGCTGTGAGATAGACGGCATCTGCTCTCGACTTGCTTCTCCTTCTGTGACTTTCAAAATGAACTTCTCTACAAGACGGGCTGCTTCTCCACCTGGTCTTACGCCTTGGAGTCACAAGGATGTAGTCAAAATATTCTTAGGGTCTGAAAGCACAACATTTATAGCATTTATCAATTCATGTTTGTTGCCACAATAAGTGTACCGGTAGTCGCTAAGGGGGGATGAAGAAAATCTGTGCAGTTTTTCACAAAGTTTGGTTTAATTTGACTCTCAAATTTGCAAAGTTGACCTGTAAACTGTCTTACAGCTGACCTTCGAGAAAGAGAGAGAGAGCGAGAGGCAGCGAGACAAAAAAGGAGAAGGCTGTGACACACCACCTAGCTTTATATAAACCTGCTTTTCCAGAGAAACATAACTAACTGATCTACAAAAGAGGCATGGTATTCAGTCAGTGGTGAGACAGAGGATACCAGTACTTATCTTGAATCAGCTAACAATTCTTTGTTTAGCTACCGAGATGGCTAGAAGTTATATCTGTAATGTTATATTGTAAAGTGCAAACTAACATCTGTATTATTCTCAATGCAAAACACCAGCAGGTGTTTCTGCAGGAACAGGCTCTGAGGATACTTTGACACCAACAGTAGGAAATACAGGTGTAAATACTATAATTAATGAGGGCTGAATTCCATTTAGCCGCTTTATGAGTCAAATCACACGCATGTGCATGACCCATGAAGATGAGAGAGCTGTCTCTGCTGTTTTCCTCTTCCTTTCCATTGACACGCAATCTGTCCTCTGTTTTAAACAACAGTGCTGCGGTGAGAAGTCCCCTGGACCACACAGACACAAACACACCGCAGATTGGACTAATGATACGCTTCCACAGAGCATCTCCAGTTCTGCAAAATGGCCCAGAGTCATAGGACATAATTGTCACAGGCTTTTAAAGGGCTGGACAACAATGGGCAGTCTCTGTGAGGATACTGGTCAGCTTACTTCCAGTTCTCCTGGTTTGTTGATGTTGTTGTTTTTCCATTTTTCAACTTTAATGAGGAGGCTGAGAAGTCTCAGACATCATTTTCACTGAGCTCCATCAATTTCCTTTTCTTTTACAGAAGGGATTTTGAGACCAAAAAAACATATTTAACAACAAACAGAAAATGAAACATTCCTAAGAACGATTGACAAATGACGGCATCAGTGAATTATACAGTGAGTCTCATTTCTACATGTTTTTTTTTTGTTTGCTTGTGCTGATTTAAAACTCTAGAATAATGTGACAAGAGTAATGAGTAATGTGCCTTACTGATAAATGAAAGACATTTAATTATCATTTTCAAAATCAATAATTGTTTAAATAATTTTAGAGGAATTATCTGGATTCAGCTTCTCAAATATGAATATAACCTTAAATGATAGTAAACCTTGAGCTTTTTTGACCAAATAAGATGATGGATATGTCAACTCGGCCGTAAGATAAGTATTTATTACTGACATCAGTAAATTGATAATAAATGAAAAGAAAACCACATGTGCATCCACTGCTTGTGTCCATGAGTAAATCTAGCCCTAAAGAAAGTTTACACAAGACTTACTGGAAGTGGGGCTTGTGATCTGAATGCATGGTATATAGTACATAAATTGTGTAAAGCTGTAAAGCTTTTCAAGATACATACTCGATTTTCCACAATACTGCCTGTAATTTTTAGAAAATGCTCTTGGTATTTTGCCTGATAGATAATCTAGATGAAGAGGGAACAATTTGGATTTAATATTGTTTTCCTTTCATAATTCCTTTTAGCAATTGACCTTGTCATATACAGTTATTATCAATTACAAAGTAAAGCCAACATAATTCATGCCACAGGGCAGTCATCTACA
>JBAJHX010000001.1:12767567-12790074 GCA_037176925.1 Amniataba percoides
CGCATCACTGTGCCATCATCTTAATGTTTAACGCGAATCACCACCAGCATTTGTGTTTATGTGTGTGTGTGTGTGTGTGTGTGTGTGAAGTCAAAGCTGCAGCTCGGCGGTGATTATTCTCAGAGTGGAAGCACGTGTGTTTGGTGAAACGCATGGGAAAAAAAGGAGGAATAAAAAAAAAAATAACAAGCTCTTATTTACCTTCATGTCGTTGACAATCGCCTGGAACAGACCCCCGAGGGCCCCGCATTCCTTCTCCACGGTCTCCATGTTTGCCAAATCCACCATTCACCGGAATCTGCAGAAGCGCGCAGCGGCCGCGCGCTACCAGCACCCAGCAGGAAACCAAAAAAAAAGAGAGAGGGCACAAATGTATTTCCACAGAGCCGCGACCGGGCTCTCCCGTTTCTCCGAAGGTGACGGAGGGATGCAGCACGAACAGGAGGAGGAGGAGAAGGAAGAGGAGGAGGAGGAGAGGGGGGGTGGAAAAAGGAAAAGATGCCGTAAGAATCGGCTGCGCTGCGGTCTCTTCCAAGCGGAGAGAAGATGGGCTGTGAGAGAGCAAAGATGGTCTCTCTCTCTCTCTCTCTCTCTCTCTCTCTCTCTCTCTCTCTCGTTCAAATGGCACCGGGGCGGCCGCTCATCTTGGCGCAGCCGACGCTCCGCGGAGTCGGTGGGGACACATGTGAGAGGAGAACCGGAGCGATGGATCGCAGTGTGTGTGACAGAGAGAGTGTGCGTATGTGTGTGTGTGTGAGAGAGAGAGCGTCAGGGTCTCTGTCTGCTCTCGTGCATGCATGTGCGCGGAGGTAACAGGCGGGCTGTGATTGGTGCAGAGGCGGTGGGCTCAGCGGTGCGGGGAGAGCAAGCCAGTAACACGATCCATGCAACTGCAAGAGAGTCAAAAAAAAAAAAAAAGAAAGGAGGCTGGACAACTCTGGACGTGCCTGTCACATGTCCACACACACACACACACACACACACACACACACATACGCGCATACCGTGGACCACCAGAAAAAAATTCAGCAGGGGGTAAATGTCAAATAGATTCAGCTACCAGAATAGTGTGTGCCTGTTTGTAGGAATGTGTCCCTGTGACCCTGATTAATCACTTTTTTTTCACATAACACTGTCATAACTCCCCTGTGACCCCGGGGGACTGTTCTTAGAGGTGCTGCCTTCTTTAGAAATGTCCTGGTTTTGATTTCTTACATCTATGTGGCCCGTCTGCATGAACATCAGCTGGGATGCAAAAAGCAAACTGAGAGTTACACCTCTGCTGCTGGTGAACTTAAAGAGCTCCACAAATCTCACTCTGTATATATACAGGTTATTTAACTCTGTCTGAGGTCTCTCTGTGAAACAAACTGTTGGTGTGTCGGTGTTTTTCCTTTTGTCATCATGATGATGTTTCTTACCTGTGAGCAGGTTTACCCTGCCCGTCACCACGACAACTAAAGGACATGCTTCTGTATGTGCATCCATTTCTTTCCCTTTATTTTGATATTATTAGATATTAGTATTATTAGAAACACTGGTTATTGTCAGAAACTCTCCAGTTCAAGTAACTCCAGCAGTGACAAAGCAGAGTTAAACTGACATTGCTGCTATAAATCGTTGAATGTCTGATACCGTTCATTTGTGTTCATTTGTGTTTGCAGATTTGGCTGTGAAGAGTTTGATCCTTAGTGGATGACCCTGGTAAAGTGCATCATGATGACTGTGGTCATCAGTTTCATAATACCTGCCCTTCACATCACCATGCACTTATGTAATTCTGTAAAAGCCACAACCAGCTACAAAAATGTTTCCTGGGGCAGTTCTTGCATGAGTAGAAATCCTTTCAGCGCTGGTTTCTTCATCTTATTTGGATGCGTTTTGATGTCCTTCTTTGACGTGAACAAATCTGCTGCTCATCACAGCTGAGCTGATGTTCTGTTTCGGTTGAAGGTTATGATACAACTGAGACAAGAGAGCGAAGCAAAGGTTGTGCATATAAAAGTACCGCAAAAGAGTGAGGATTTTGTTTCTGTATGCTGAATGTACTGCACTTCTAGAGTATTCGAGTAACATGATGCTGGAAGCAACCAGAATGATGGCTGAAAGGTCAAAGGTCACAATGCGCCGCATATTCTTGTGACTACAGATGGATCATGTCACAGAGAAGTGCTCAGAAATTGGACAGCATTTGGGAGCTGTAGATGGGATCTTTTCCTTGTATCGCTTTCAGGCAGTGAAATGTCTCTGCCGCATGACAACCACGTGATGTTTTCAGAAGGTGGCGTGTTAATCTTGGATTTTTATTGGAACCGCCTTTGTGTCGAGCTGAAATAACCCAAGAAGTCACAAACTCTATCAAAACACGTAGAAGAATGGCAAAAATGCTGCTGCTGGGTTTCTCTTGCTAAAAACTTTGATGACATGCTACGTGGTTTCAGTCAGCAGCACAAAGATCTAGACGTTTATTAGTTTTTTTGTTTACCAGGATCCCTCTGAGTGAACACTGATGTCGAATATTAATCTGAGCGCTGGTATCTATAGAGAGCAGGTGACAACGAGCAGGCGTGTCACACTGTGTTTTGCGTAGCTCCAAGCTCAGGTACATATGCTCAGCTCATGCCAAATTCCCTTAGAGAGACCACATGTGGATACAGGAGAGGACACACCCCTGTGAGCATCTCTAGTATGTGTGTGTGTGTGTGTGTGTGTGTGTGTGTGTGTGTGTGAATACCATATGTGCACTCTGTGGCCACCTATGTTGGTCCTCTATGGTGACCTTGACAGGAGGAAGGAGGTAACAGATATCATATGCTCGGTGTTATTCTCGTCTTTGCTTGCTCCTTGCTGTGTGTTTACGTGCGTCCTTAAAGCCACGCATTGTCTTGCCTTTCCTGCGCACAGTATAGTTGCTTCACACACACACACACACACACACACAGGTCCCCTCGGACTTTGCAGATAACTGAGGAGCGCGTGTTCAGTCAGCAACAAAATCCTCCTTTGGTTCTCATTATCTCCCACGAGGCCTTTCCTGAAAGCGATCGGATCAGTGTGGAAGGTAAACATGCTTCAAAGAGTCATGAAAACAGTGTGGGTGTATTAACAGCTGTGTATGGTAAAGTGACAGATTCCACCGAGGTTAAATCAATTTGACAAGGTTTTACTGCGTTCCCAACCGCGGACCTGGTTTCTATTTAAAGGTGTCTCACGCACGGCTACTGGAGGGCCAGACGGACCATTCCCCCTCATGCATAGATTAAGCTTTCTCACCTGCTGTGCTGTTGTTACTGGACCTGAAACTCTACCAGTTGGACCAATAAATCTACCGCCGCAAATATTCATAATTTGATTTTATGCCCAGATATTTCTGACCAAATGCACGATAGAGATGTCATTCTCCACACAATTTATCTGTCAGTACACTCTCACCTCTTCTTGAGAGCAGCTACACACAAAAATGTTGTATATTATGAAATTAACTATAAATGAACTATGTAGTTTTGTAATGTTTTGCTGATGCATAAGTTTTGCTTGCTCACATAGAAACCATTTCATTCTCATGTAGTGTTGTGTTCAACTTTATCAGTACGGGTTATAACGCAAAGCTTATTTCTTAAGATTTCTAAATAAAAAGCATTTTTAATACTGTCACTACTATATTCTTACTGTTTTTACTGATCTAACATGCAGTGCAGCCATTTTAGCCTCATACTCATTCCATTCAAACATCTGCTGTATCTCACTCGCACCAATTATATCTATGCACTGTTACAAAGATGCAGAGATGTTGTTTCAGTGTTATTTTGTTTCTGTTTGTACGTTTTTTGTCAGATATTAGTCTTGACATCCAACCGGAATAGGGTGAAATAGAAGGGTGAGAACATGTGATGTGCTCAAAGGAGGTTGGAGGAAGTTTTCTGAAGAAATTCTTTTGATTCACCACGGCCAGTAGTTTCTCAGTCGAACGGAGCGCTGGAGTCTGCAACAGTAGAGCTGGTTTTCCCAGAGACTGCAGGCATTGGAAGAAGGAAGACAGCCAGATTGTCCTTTGGATGTTTCTGCTCTGTGATCACTGCCACCTCTTTGTGCAATGCCATCAGCGTCCCGCTCTGTGAGTTGACGTGATGCTGAGTCTAAAAGAGTTTTCCCGACAAAAACACAGTACAATTAAGAATTGTGTTAATAATATAGCAAAGGAAAAAAAAGTATATCTTGTATTATCTCATCTTCAGCTCATCATCAGCTTGCTGTGCATGGTTGGACACGTCACACAGTTAAAAAGCTCTTTAGGTTTGGTCTGCTGGATTTTGTCTATCTCTGCTCCTGACAGCAGCTCTGCAGATGCCTCAGAGGGAGGTTTCCTCTTGACGGAGGCCGAGTGAATTTTTCCAGACAACACATTCTCTCTGTTTGTGCCCCTTGTACATCCTCCTCTGTTTGGTTTGATGTTCAGAGACAGTCTTTGGGACGGGCTTTTACTTCTCGGGGCTTCCTGAAGGAGGCCGAATGTTCCACAAAAACAAAGGACTTCCTTTGACTGAAACTCTTTTCAGTCTGTCTGTCTCTTCTCACTGCTGACATGAGGGCTATTTCCAAGATCTTCTGCCTGTTGTCCGTCAATCCATTGTGTTGAGCTTGAATAAAAGATTATGAATTACTGGTATGACTGACTGTCTCAATGCAGATGAGTAAATAAATCAAATGACGACTGAATGACTGAAACCCTGGAGTTCTGTAATTTCACTCAATGTAACAAAATATACCAAAAAGTAACAATGAATGTTAATAAAGATTAAATAAAAAAATATCATTATAAAAAGGAAAGGTCATTTACACATATGTATAGCTGCCAATGTAAATTCTGCTTGAGAGCAAAGTGTGGTTTTTGAGACAATCCTGGTTCAAGATCAAAATTAAGATATTTTATGAAAACCCACATAAAAAGAGAATTTCTAAATCAAGGTCCATTTTTTAGGTTTCTTGTGGAGCTCTCAGCCTCATATTTTGTCTTTCATTAGTTCAATAGCTACTGAAGTGAATCACACCCATCCTAGCTACAAGTTCATTTCGTAAAGAGGCCAAAATGTTGTTCATGCTGTCGTATACATTACTGTAATTCAGTCCACTCACACTCGTATCTCACTGCTGACATTTTCTTTTGAGTTCAATGATCACTCAGCTTATTGGTGCTACATGAGTCAAATGCTGAAACAAAAAGAGTGTAATAATGTAAAGTACACCTGAAATGCTTGTCATTCTTTCATATCAAAACCTCGAGCTTATTGGAGTGTTTCTTTTGGTCTCAGCTCTGATATTCCTGCTTTGTTCACTGAGTGAGTCAGAGAATAATGTCCTACAGTGAGATAGTGACTCACCGTCATCCAGCCTCATCTGCATTTGTTGCTCTTTTTGGGCTAAAAAACATCACACTAAGTGCCCTCTTCCACTTCTTTACAAAGCCAGTCTTTCAGTATCACTCAGCTCAACATCAGCTGTTTTAAAGTCTTATCACAGTGTGACTGCAAGTGTCTTCATCTGCTTACTTTTTGTATTTATTTTATGCAATTAAATAAGAAAAGGGAATAATGTTTTATTTTTCGATGATTATATAATATCTATTGTGCTTGAAATACTTTTGGTGAAAAGATTAGTCAGTTGGTTTGAAAATGATATTTCTACATGCCCCCAAAAAGAGGTGGCATACAAGATGATTCAGATGAATCACAAATGACAGAGCTGAGCCTCTATGGAGTCACTGTAGGAAGGAGCACTGCTCAAAATGAACATGTTTCTGTTTGAAAGGACGGACATCTAATAAAAGAGGCTTAGTCACATCCAGCACAGAGAAACTTCAGCCCACGATTTGCTGTCAGACTGCAGCCGCCTTTATTTAGAATCTAAATCTTCAGAAATTATATGACATCTTCTTGCCTACATCTATATGTATATGCTTATATTGTATACAGAATAATATAATAATATATCAATTCACTAAAGTAAGAATTTCTACTATGTAATGACTGTGCATCACAGACAAATATATTTTCTCTGTATTTTAATAATTGAATATATACTTTAGGTCGGTTTTATTCATTTAATATCATTGTTGATGTAAATATTAGAAAGTGTTCTTTAGTGTTATGCATCATATCTATAGTCTCTATATTTGTATTATTCACTTCGTAGCTGCAACTCTGTGTTGTGGTGGACTCTGCTGATGCACACACACCCAAAGCAGAATCTGTTCGGCCCCTGGGTGGGGTCAGAGGTCAGATGTCAGCTGACCATAAAATCTGATGACGAGGCATTTCTTTTGAGAGGAAGCAGCAGAACTTGAGCAACTCGTGTTGCCTGTTGAAAGCAGATGTGAGCAGTTCTCAGCACAAAAGTGTCCAGATTGAACTTCTGTCAGCGTCACTGGCTGAGTTGCTATTTCAACTTCAGCTGGGTGTTGTTGTTTTTTTTTGGCCAAAGAGGAAATAAAAGTGGGAGTAACCCTTGCAGTACTAGTTATAGAAATAGAAAAAAAATATATCTGTTGCACAAGGGTATACAAGATGAGTCCAACAGTGAACCAAGCTGCAAGATGCCATCTGTAGATTCTGTCAACATCCACCATTTGAAAAACATTGAACACTAAAATCTTTTGCACTGAGCGCATTTCCTCCAAAATCAAATCTGTGCTGTCTGTCAGCAGGGAAGACTCATGCATGTTCACACCTAGACATAGCTGTAAGGACTGCAGCGCACCGTGATTGATGGAGGAGTTGGTGCTGATTTTGTTGTGCAGGTAAACAAACAGGCTCCCCAAATGACACAATATACATCCTTCAGAACGGGACAGGTTTTTTCTGATGCTTTGTTCAGGTGGCTAAACATTATTTGTCAGTCTCCTCATAAACTCTTCCTAAAACGACTTTGTGATCACTTCTGTGGTTAAGCTTTGGTGCAGTTTAGCCAGTATTTTAGAAATACTTACACACTACCATGCTGAACTAATACATATATAGTACAGCAAAGTAAAGACATACTAAAATAAGTGTCTCACAACTGAAGTCTTCATGATTAGTACTCAGAAATGGGGCTTTTCAGGAAACTTCTTTAGAAGAAAGTAGTCAGGAAAGTCTTGCTGTCAAATAAAGTATTAGCTTTCTATCTGTCATCACAAATGTCAGGATGCTGACAGTGGAGTAATATTCTCTGTTCACCCCTCCATCGATGTCACTCTTCACATCTCATCTTACTTTTTCCCTCCCTACTTCTCCTTCTTTGGTCACGGTTTTCTCTCCCTCATTTCAGGACTCACTTCCTCCCTGCGTGCTGAGTAAGTCCCACTGTCTGTCAAGTGTCAGACCAGACAAAGCCAAGAGATGTAGCCCGGGTGGAGGAGATATGAGGAAACAAAGATGAGAGAGCTCAAGCAAAGGAGTGTGGGAGGTCGCCATAGAAGAGGGGAGATAAAGGAGGGAGAGGAGTACAGGAGAGACCCCAATTTTTATTACCCTACTGCACCCCTCCTCCTCCTCCTCTGTATGGCAGAGCAGAATGTAGGTCTGTGCTTGCCTACAGCCATCAGCAACAATCAGTTCTGCCCCAGTTACTGACGCATCTCGCAGACTAAACACACACATGTACGTCACAACACGCAGAAACGCACTCCCAGACGCACATAGAAACAGACACACTTACAATATGCTCACAGAGCGCACACACAAACCTAACAGGCCTCAGAGGAACACACACACACACACACACACACACACACACAAACACACGCTGGCATGATGCAGAGGCATGATCTGCAATATGCCAGAACAGATGTACGCAAACATTTGAAGACGTGTTTCATCCTCAACAGAGAAAGAGAAGGTGGATGAACGGGTCTGATATTAAGGCAGATATTTTCATTATTGTGCACATTTATCAGACACACACATGCATGCATGTACACACACACATACACACACACACACAAACACACACACACACACACACACACCAGTCTGGTCTTACCAACTTAACTGAGCTGAGTTTTTAAACACACTGATGTAAACTGTTGTAACATGAAGAATGTGAACTCATTTTTTACAGTTAGTTTACAGAAGTGTGAGAGAACAAAACCTTATTGGACATTTATATATCTTCACCTTTCAGGCAGATAGGGCAAACGTCTTTCATTTGTTTACTGACACACCCAGGAGCAATGACAAAACATGTCATAGCAAAACTTGTGTTTTTGTGGCAGATGTGTGTGTGTGTATGTGTGTGTTTGCTGCCTTGTGAAGATGCTGAGAGTTCCTAATTGCTATTGGTTGGCCAATCAAACATGTAGCTGCTTCACAATAAAAGTCTGGTCTAAATAATAGTTGCCTGGTGGGAAGCTTTTGTGATACAGGAAGTGTCATGGATGACAAAACTGCGTGGGTTACCAATAATGTTGCTTAACTGGTGAATACGTTTTTTTAAGATTGGAGGGGGAAAAAGCATTAATGATAAGAGAAATGGTTAACCTGTTCATGTCCTTGTGACACCGTCACAAATGATCAGGGGTGAAGGGAAAGGAAATGCCTCACAGACTTTAATGTAATTGACTTTTGCCACAATGTACTGCATATCTCTCTGTGTACTTGTTTCCGTTGAGGCTCAAGGCATTCACTGTAAAAACAGTGTGTTGGTTCACTTATTGTGTTCGTCTAATTCTCTTCATGAGAGTGCCCCATAGGCACAAAGAACCAGCTATGCGTACAATAGATTACATTAAAGGTAACATAGACAACTCTGGGTTGTTTCTTGTGGGGTTGCTGTGCTTTTACTAATTCACAAACCAGGAAATGAGCTCAGCATCGCTTCCAGGTCAAAATGCTGCATGTGGTCCTGCTTAAACTTTTCACCTTTCCCTTCACATTAAAGCTAAATAAAGTACACTGTAAATGCACTTTATTGTGCCACTTGAGGCACATTTCCTGTAGGTTTGTTGCACTAATGGCACAAAGGACAGGCTGAGGGCAGAAAATGTGATGAACTCCTGTGTAGGTTATTCAGAGTACTCGTAATCAGAACTAAGAAACATATAAGCAAACAGACAAATTTATAATCAGCCGTCAAACATCCTCCTCACGCTCCTTTCTGAAACCCAACATAAACTTTACTCTGTAGCGATGGTTCATCTGTGCTTATATGAAACACTTCTTCACAAACATCCTGCGCTGTAATTAAAAATAAGTGACTCATCATTATGCCCATCTGGGCAGCTTTCTAAAGGCCCCATGAGAGGGTCTGTGTTTTTGCATTATTGCTTCCTGTCAACATGCTCTCACGCGCCACTCTGAGGTCTACGGGTGACACGGCTCTGATGTTTGGCAGCGGCAAATGGCCAGTGACTCTGGGCAAAAAACACATTTTGCAATGATCAAGTCTGATGCTGTGCTTTCATTTGAGATGTGGCAGAGTGAAGAGCTGAGCAAAAATCTTCATTTGAAGAAACTGAGGATCAAGACTGCAAGAATGACAATGTTTGATAAGTTATGGGGACCAGTGCTGAGACATTACAGAGCTCTGAGGGTGAGTGATGGAGCGGGATGAAGGGCTGAATAGTTTCACCCTGTAACAGCAGTGGTTTTGTATTTGTGTTTATTTGCTTCTCACACTTCTTTCTTTATTTTGCTCTCCTGGTTTTTTCTTTTCTTTCCCAACATGTGTCAGCTTTTTAACCCACCTCGCCCACTGATGTGGATAAAATCCACCAAATTATCATAATTGCATGTTTTTAAGACTGATGTTTTGTTATTTAAAGAAAATGAAAAAAAGCCTGTTTACATGTGGTAATTTGGTCTGTAGCCAACAATATCCTGCGATAAAAACATTAATAAAGAAAATATACTGTGACACACATTACCTTCAGTCTCACTGTATTCTGTGAAACACTACACTACTGAGTTTACTAAAGACTTAGATGTAAGTCTACTAAAGAGGAAAAATACATTTTTAATACATTATTTTAATCATTTAGTATTCATTTATAGAATTCCCCTTATCTGGTATACAACAAAAGATTCATTTTGTAAAGTAAAGTAAAGAAAACGTGTCTGATATTGTTCAACTAATAAACCAATAAGCTTGCATTAAGGTTACTTAAAAACCAATGTTAAGAAATGCTTCACTATAAAAAAATGAAGCACAGAATGTGAAATAAGATATAACAAGACAAATACCAAACCATCCACTTACACACATAAAATTGTTGGTACCCCTTCTCTGCTAAGGAAAGAGAAATTCACCATTTTTGTCCTGAACAGTTTATTTATCAAGTAATTTTACTGAACTACAGTTCAAAAGCAATGTCTGATTTTCATCAGTAAACTTTACATTTGCGAGTTTTTCTTTCTTTAACAGAAGGGTACCGACATGTTACCTGCTTTGACTTGTATGGGGCTGTAGAGTCGCTACTATTTTTGTTACTTTAACTAGCTTATGGAAAGATGAGACTGAAATCAGAAACACAGCAGCTAAATGTCAGTTTCATCAGCCTCTGATATATTCTTTACCCATATATCAAATGTTCAGCAGGTAATTTCCTTCTCCAACACCTGAGCCTCCAGGCTAACACCTTCACTGAAGAGGTAGGAAAACTAAATGGTGACAAATGTTATTTAACATAAGGGAACAGGCGCAGAATTATAGAGACTTGCAATGTGATTAATATATGTGACATTAGGTGTATCTGAGTGCCATTTATTATGAGGACATGTAAAGCAGAGTAACTTCTTTAAAAAAAAGATAAAAATCTTAATCTTAATGTGGATGACAGTGCTGATACTGAGGGCCAGCTAAGCTTGTGAGAGAAGATATTCACATCAGGACAACAGGAGAGGGGGAGAGGAGGAGGACAAACAGAAGAGAGGATCTGCTCTCATTAATTTTTCACTTTCATTTATAGTAAATTATTTAAGAGCCATGTTGCAGTGCGTTTCTGATACAGCATGGGCCCTCACATTCATAAGACACTTAAACACCAGCGAAGGGACACACACACACACACACACACACACACACTGTTATGCACAATCCTAGTGGCACATGTATACACAATATTCATAAATTCAGAATATTGCAGACACAGACACACGCTGTTATGCATACAGACACACATGCACTATCCCAGGGGAGCTGATTAGGGTAAGATTTGTCAGGCAACCTGCCCCCCACCCATGTATCTGCTATATGTACACACACACACACACACACATACACACACACACACACACACACACACACACACACACACACACACACACACACACACCACACACACACACCCACACACACACACACACACATACACCACTAACAGATCTTTTCATATTGATCCCACAAATGTGCACACACATAGACCTCCCTCCTTGCACTTGGCAATAATAATAATTCTTTTGTATCAACCTGTTCAGTTTGTTGAATAATCCATGACCTGTTTGGGACAAAGAGACCTGTCCATCACAAAAAAGAGACAGATATTAATTGTGCCAGTTTCATGGTAAGGGGTAGCAAAAATAACACACCACATTTAACAGTGTTTCATTTTATAGCCTCGTGACCTGGTCAGCATTCATGTTTAAAGTTCACCAGATGCTTTCCTCAGAAATTCCAAAAGGTAGACTGAGATCTACAAATATAGGTAGAGATGTATGCATTCACACTTTTCCCTTCCTGCATACATCCTTGTGATAATTTACTTAACTTGAAGCACTAATTTCACATATGACCTTTGACAATATCTACGACCTACAGAAAACACATCTACCAAAGCTTTTTTCTTGCAGACATTTTGACTTGTCATCAAAGGAAAAGCACAGGCGTATATAATATCATTAATAACGACTGTACTCCAATTCCAGGACTTTGGTGTCATGCTGGCTTAAATGTTATTAGTTAAACCCGTGACTTTCCAGTTTGGGAAAGTCCCTGCTCTGAAGTGGATATATATATATATATTTGTGTATGTGACTATATTTTATAAAGAAACAGTGAATGGAGTACAGTAGAGCTGTGATCTACAGAATAGACACTCAGTAACTCACATCATTTGGCAAATCATCACCATTTTGCATCATAATTGACAGGTGTAGAGTCTCAACGGTCATTTTTGCATATAAATTGTGACACATTGCATTCTAGGATTGTTAGTACAATGGGGTAAATACAGTGCAAACAAATATGAAATACTACACCAATACTGCGTACTGTGCTGTGGTTCGTGAGGAGTAAGAATATAATCTAAATATCTATCAGAATCCCAAAATATCAAACAGATGCTCAATTAGTGGGCTGTCTGAGAAAAGATTGATGCGTCTTTAAATCAATTTTCAAATTCCACAAGGTAGCAAAAAGGTAGCAACAGCACAAGGTCTCCTCTTTGTCTCAGACACGCTATGAAGCAGCGATGTCTGCTGCTTGGCCCAGATACATCATACTGTCTGGATACAGCATAGCAACAAGGCATCTGATCAAAGAGTATGGAAGAAGGGAATGGAAAGAGAGAAATATGGATTGAAGAGAGACAGACAGAGAAAACAAAACACAGACAGAGAAAACAAAAACAAGGGGGGATTGCAGAGGGGAATAGGCAAGAGATGAATAGATGTAGCAGAGAGTAAAGAGAGTGGAGAAAAAAACAAAAGCAGAGAAAGATGGAGGTCATTTGATAATACAGAAAGATGCTCCAGGAGACTGGGGAGGAGCTCATCTGCAGGGAAGCAGTAGATCTGAAACCAAATCGGGACTACGTTGTTTTTTTCTTCTTCTTTCAATTTAAGAAATTAGCAATATCCTCTTAACATGAGTGAAATAAACTAAAACACTTTTGGAAATCGTCCAATGAGCATGCTCTCTCCAGCAGGGTCAGAGGATCGAGAGTTTCAGGGGGAGTGTGTTTGGTGCTGATTACATGGAGGGGATAATACGACGGTGGAATGTCTAACTTGGCGCAAAAAACCCACAAGTAATGAGACAGGAATTTATCCCCTCTCCTAATGTTAAAGCCAGTAGAGAGTAGAGGAAATATCCCTAATCAACTGTTCACATTTCAACACATTCCAACATTGGGTACAAAAATAAACAGGAACTTCTTCTCCTCACCATTATTCTTATTTATATTTTACAATCTATGGGCCCACATACCGAAACATTTCATTTTACTTTATATGTATTCATAAGTACAACAGCCAAGTCGTTTGGCCAGAGGTGATCAAAATTTACAGACAGAAGACACCATAAAGACAGCAGAAGCAACTAAATAAGCATGAAGAGCAACAGGACACAGTAAATCATTAGCACAGTGTGACAGCAACAATATCAAATATATAATACATGTAGCTATTCACGCAACATGAAGCAGCAAAATGTAGCAAAGCAGTGCATTTCTTGACACAAGTAGATATGTAGAGTAGCAATCACAATAAAAAATGTATATAATTTTGATAGAATGTTAAATTATAGTTATATTGTAGTAGAAATGATAAGTTAAAAATGATTATACATTGAACAGATAAGCCCTGCAGCACAATGTTGTAAGACACCAAAATAGAGGATCATACCACTTTGAAGAAGTAGTAATAAGAAAACTGACCAAATGACCTTTGCCCTCCTTTTTCACACCAACTGACTGCATTTGAAAAGTAGCCGGCTGCTTAAAATGGGCACATTTTCATAAGTGTAGATTAATGTGTGTTGTCTTCAGAAATATATAAATTAAACTAAGTTAAAGTGGTGTCTGTGATGATGGATGTGCTGAACAGAATTGAATAACTACTGTCCACAAGATGTTTCAGTTTGTGCAAGTGTCTGGTTATGTCACAGCAGAGCATTACCCTCTAGTGGTTATTTTATGTACATGCACCTAGAAACACCACTTACATCACCATTTATCAAAAACATTTGTATTGTAAAAAGAAAATAGTGTAATGAAACAAATCAAATTGCATATGAATCATCAGGGAAGGACACAACAAGTGTCTTCACACTATTACATCCACCCATGGCAACCATGATGTGTGGTCATGAAAAATAAAATATTTCATTTCAGTGATGTTACCCAGGAGGCAGTTTTCAGCCTCCACCAGAGCTCCAGGCAACACTCAGCTCACAGTGCTGGAAAAACATGTTCAACATCTCGAGCACATCGGGACCTTTTCTGTGTCGATTTAAGGTTAAAAGTTCTTCGCTGTTCTCGATCACAACTGTACTTGATGAGATTGCATGCCTGAAATTTCCTCTAAACATTATTTAAGAAATTTACAAAAAAATGTATATAGAAAGTACTATAGAATAATGGAGAGGAGATTGATTTAGATTGATCTGATATGGTGATTTTTATTGTTGTACTTAGAATTAAATCTGTTTATGAATACATAAACTGGAAACATGATGAAGGCAATTATCTGAGCATCGATGTCCTGTTTTTGTCTTTATGCATTCATAATAAGTATCACTGTCACTTTACCACATATCATAACCAGCAACAATGCCAAAGATCAGAGACAAGCTCATTTGACAGATATTTCATAAGACTGCCTCTTCGCTCTTGACGTTGACTGAACCGACCAATCACAGGACGAGTCATCAGGTGCTGGTGGCTCCAGGTCGTATAAACCAATCAGAGGCTGGCTCCCCTCTGGAGGCCCTCCGCTCTGATTGGCAGAGCTCCCGTACGTGATGGCGTTATGGGCGGGGCCTGAGCCTCCACGGTGAATCTCCATCTGCGTCCACCTGAAAACCAGCAGCTGGTTCAGGAGCCGAGCCGAGCCGTGCCGAGCTGTCCGCCTCCTCTGTCCGACCCCGCGGTGAGTGAGCGGCCACATTAGGATGTACAAAGGATGTTTGTCTGTCGGTGTTTAGTTGTTTCTGCTGTTCGAGGTGTTGAGCGCGAGAGGAAACAAAAGGGGGCGCGTGCAAGGGACGAGTTGCTAAAATATATATTATTTTCTCTAAACAGATATTGAATAGAAAGTAAAATGTTTGGACCTTATGCAACGGTGGGCACCTCCCTCCTCCTCACCCAATGCATGTTTGTGCGACACACACACACACACACACACACAGTTTTATTTCCTGAAGCTTCACTGTGAGCACAGCTGCAGCGTTGCAGCTACCTTTGCTCCAGGTGTGTGTGTGTGTGTGTGTGTGTGTGTGTAAACGTGTTACTTTTGTGCCCTTGCTGGAAATCTGTTCACACAATAATGTCCAGAGTCCACTAAAGGGTGAAGACTGGGTTTAAGGTTATGCCTAGTTTAGATGAACGTTAATGTAAGTTTGGGTTAGACATGTACGTGCTTATAGTGAGGGGAAGTCTGCGGGAAATGAATGAAATGAGCAGGTAAACGTGCAGTCCTGTGAAGTGATGGAAACACCACACTGTGTGTGTGAGAGGGAGAAAAATCCCCAAACTTTTTCCTCATTGAATAAATGTGGCATCAGTGAATGAGCATGCTGTACAGCTGGTTTTATCAGACTGACCTCCACTCTGAGCTCTGTTTATCTCTCATATCCAAGGACATGCACTTTAATTTCAATGACCCCATTATCTGCTCATAAATGGGACCAAATTGCGTGACTTGACCTGTCACTTTGGCGCATGTGTTGAAAGAGCACACACCAAAGTGCACTGATCCTGTGAAAAAGGAGTAAAAACAGTCATGGTTTCAAAGCCATTTTTTCTGATATTGTAACTGTTGCTGCTTTTAATGTCATCATATGTTGAACTGTTGTCATCATATGAAGACCGTAAAAGTGTACAAAGTCCAGCTGATCTTAACCTGATATCCTGATCCCTCATCAGAAATGAACGGTGCAGTAACCATGGAGGCCGCCCGGAGACGGACCAAGCACAGTGCCAATGGGAAAACATCAGAAGAGGAGAAGTCAGCACAGTGGGGGAGAGCGTGGTGAGTTGATATGATGCCACAGGTTGCTAAAGGCAATTTTGTTATCTAATATACTCCGTCTAAACCTGTGTCACATGTTTATCACGGAGTTAAGCTTGCCTTGGACCTGAATATTGAATCAGAGACTAACCTGATTCAAGAAAGTCTTGCTCAAGAACTCTGACACTGTTTTTGTCGACAACACTTTGCAGCCACTTGTTAAACAAATCCATGTAATTAAGTGACAGCAGACTCAATCTAATATCATCAGGTCCTTCAGGATTATGGCATAATTACCAATTACCAGATCATCTCCATCTATTTACTCTCCTAACAAACACAATAGCAGAAAGAGGGGGAGAGAGAACATGCAAGAGCACATTATTTGTCTTGTGGTTCATTATGAAAAGTGCAGATAAAAAGGCAGTGATGATGGACAGATTAATTTGTCTACAAGTGACAGGAATGCAGTATTCTTGGTGCATGACAGGGAATGATTAGTTCAGAGTGATTTCAATAGTATTTAACGTCATATAACTCATATACAGTCCGTTGTAGTGCAGCGTTCAGTCTCTTTATGAAGGTGTTTGTCACCAGCAGGGCAGATGTCACGATAAATAATTGTCCTATACTGTCTTTTTATTAATCCTGTTTCTCATACATTTCCTTCATGGTACCTAAAAGCATCCTTTAGGCTGAAGTTTTTTCTTCTAGTTTTTTAATCAAACTACATGGTGTTTTAGTGTATTCGTGTCTGTGGTATACAGAATGTTGACTGACCCATGTGTTCATTTAAAGTCACACATGGAAATAAAAAAATAAACTGTCATCATGAGCGACAAATTTATTGGGATAATTTGGGTTATTTTGATTTTGTAGTCTCATTCTCTAACATTTGACTTTGTCTACATTAGGATGTCACACAATATCAGTTTAGAGAAATGAGCTCATGTGAGAATTTCCTAAGTTTGTCAATAAAATTCATGTCTCCAGTCACAGTTTTGTTTGCTGTCATGATCAGCTGTCCTCATACTGAGTCTGTGTGTACTGATTCATTCTGATTCATTCTCAGGGAGGTGGACTGGTTCTCCCTGATCTGCGTGCTCGGCCTCCTTTGCTTCGCCCCCTTTATTGTCTTCTACTTTGTGATGGCCTGTGATCAGTATCAGTGCTCCGTCACCCAGCCCCTGTTCGAGCTGTACCAAGGGGAGACCACGCTGCTCTCCATCTGGGCCCGGGCCCCCTCCTTCACCTGGTCAGCTGCCAAGATATATGCCATCTGGGTGGCATTCCAGGTAAAAAAAAAAAAAAAAAGCAAAAAAAAGCAGAAGAGTGTTTGGGGGTGTGCAGTTCACAAAAACTGTCCTTTGTCTTTATGTCTTGCCCAACATCGAGGCAAATGTTAAAACAGCTTGTGTTGTCCCTCAGGTGGTCCTGTACATGTGTGTTCCCGACATCACTCACAAGTTTATTCCCGGCTATGTTGGTGGGGTGCAGGACGGAGCACGAACTCCTGCTGGTAATTAACACACATTTTCCCACACTCATCAGTACACAGCATTTGTTTAATTCAAATGTTACACCAGTCAGACTCAAGAGAAAACATTTTATGCCTGTTTAAAACGCATAGTTGATGTTATCGAACCAGTGTGTAGGTGGCATCTCTTAAAACCGTCCTGTGTTGTCTCGCTCTTCACCGCTGCAGGCCTGATCAACAAGTACGAGATCAACGGGCTGCAGTGTTGGCTGATCACTCACGCTCTGTGGGTTGCAAATGCACACTATTTCCACTGGTTTTCTCCCACCATCATCTTCGACAACTGGATCCCCCTGATGTGGTGTGCCAACATACTGGGCTACGCTGTGTCCACCTTTGCCTTCATAAAGGCCTACCTTTTCCCTACAAACGCTGAAGACTGGTGAGCACAGATACACATGACAGGATGACAAGTTGTTGCAGAGTGCTTATCATATCTTACGTTTAAAGTAGTTACACAACTATCAACATGTCTTCTTCCACTTTTTGTGATTGTACAGTAAGTTCACAGGGAATGTATTCTACAACTACATGATGGGCATCGAGTTCAACCCACGCATTGGCAAGTGGTTTGACTTCAAGCTTTTCTTCAACGGTCGGCCCGGCATCGTAGCCTGGACTCTTATCAACCTGTCCTATATGGCCAAGCAGCAGGAACTGTACGGACATGTGACCAACTCCATGATCCTGGTCAACGTGCTGCAGGTAAGCTGGAATAAAGAAAAAACTGTTGATGAACTGAGGAACTGAATAAATGTGTGCACTAATCCTGTGAAAGCAGAAGTACTGCAAAAATGGAGACATACCATGAGACAAAAGAAACTGCAAATGATTTGAATCAGCTTCCTCTTTACTTCTTAGTAGCCTTTTATTCTTATTGGCATGCGACCATAGAAAGCTTACATAATGTTTATAATGGAAATGATATTCTGCTTAATTGCATTTTTATATATCAACTATTTGATATATATTTATAATAATGAGGACACCCTTGCAGTTTTGCCAGATAAAATTACTTGTTGTTCTACAGTCCATTGTTTCTCAGGTTTTTTAAAACTTGTATTGTTTGTGTTTCTAGGCCATTTATGTGTTGGATTTCTTCTGGAATGAGGCGTGGTACCTGAAGACCATTGATATCTGCCATGACCACTTCGGATGGTATCTGGGTTGGGGAGATTGTGTCTGGCTGCCATACCTCTACACACTGCAGGTAACAAACATGTGCATGCAAACACACACATACATAATCATCATTAGTTGTGTTTGCAATGACATGAGTTATGATAGTTGTTGTGGATTATCACATTTTTCGTTTGCACACAAAAACATTGCATCCTGTTCTCAGAAACTGTTACAAACCCTTTATGTAAACAACACATTCTGTTGGCTCTCCAGGGTCTGTACCTCGTGTACCACCCGGTGCAGCTCTCAAACGCCCATGCCCTCGCCGTACTGCTGCTCGGCCTTGTTGGGTATTACGTCTTCCGCTCCACCAACCACCAGAAGGACCTGTTTAGACGCACCGAGGGCTCCTGTTCTATCTGGGGAAAGAAGCCAACTTACATCGAGTGCTCGTACCGCTCGGCCGACGGTGGCCTCCACCGCAGCAAGCTGCTGACCTCAGGTTTCTGGGGAGTGGCCCGGCACTTCAACTACACCGGTGACCTGATGGGTTCGCTCTCCTACTGCGCTGCCTGTGGCTTCGGCCACATCCTCCCCTACTTTTACATCGTGTATATGACCATCCTGCTGGTCCACCGCTGTGTGCGTGACGAGCACCGCTGCAGCAGCAAGTATGGCAAGGACTGGAAACGGTACACAGATGCTGTGCCTTACCGACTGATTCCTGGTTTGTTTTAGACAGAGAAAGAGGAGTGGGAGTGATAACATTGTGATTGACACTATATTCCAGGCATTCTATTATATGTACCTGCATACACTCATAGAGTGGTCTACATATTTTAAAATTTGATACTATATTTCTCTGCCTCACTGAAGGCAGCTTGATCCACCAGTCTGCTGCCTTTGTTATGCTGTGATGCTGTGACTGTTTAACATAATTTGATACATTTTTTTAAGGGTGCGATATATCTAGTTGGACCAAGCACAACATAAACCAGCTAAGGCCAAAATCAGGAACAGTTTTCAGAAGACAGTTCTGTAGTGGATAATTATTCTACACAATGCTGTTGACATTCCTATAATGCAGTTTGTAAAATTCAAACAAAAATAAATTAGTAGTTTGTTAGTTTGATATTAATTTATCAAGAAAAAATACCAAAACATGGCTGGTTCCATTTCTCACTTACGAGCATATGATTTTTATCACTGTAACCTGCTTGAGGTCTGCTGGGCTTCGTTGTTTGTTGCTCAGAAGAATTAGCAATGTAATGATGTCATGACAGGAGCTGTTTGTTATTTTTGGCCTTTTTAGACTAAATGAGTAATTATGGATTTAAAAATAGACATTCATATTAATCAATATTTACTATAATTTTTTATTGCTGCCCTGCTGGCTTAATTGGCTAAATGTGATTGTTGGCTCCGCTGACAAGACCTGCCTCATAAACAGTTATGTAATCTTTGTATAAAGGTTGTGTGAGTGCTCATACTTGTTCACTGTCATTTTCATATCTAACCACAGGGGGGAGGTTTCTAAAGCCCCTTCATTGTATACTGTAGTTGTGAGGCCATAAGAGCAGCAGAATTTCCCAAAATTTCCCCAAAACTTTTGTTCTTCCTGTTGTCCAGTAAGCCTGTAAAGCAGGGGTGTCAAACATACAGTCCGTGGGCCTGATCCGGCCCACCAGGGGCTCCATCTTGGTCCAGTCTTAGCTTTGATAAGTGTGAAAAGCATTGAGGAAATCCAGAAATTTCATTTCTATAAAAGTAACTGCATTTCTATAAAAGTAACTGCTATTCCTAACCAGTCCACTGGGGGTCGCACTGTATCAGTAAGAGCATGCCATAGACTGTAAAACAAGTAAAGTGTAAGAGTAGCGATTTACGTGCATTATTATCTTGTAACCACTCATTAATATCTCTCTCATTTTCTTTGCCCAAGTATCACATTTGTTTTGTTCACTTCCTTATACCAGCACTGCCTTTCTTATAACATTTAAGTAACAAAATAAAGTTCAGTTTTTGTTATGAGTATTGTTCCTAACTACAGTGTGTCTTTTCTCTTAGAATTTTCTCTTCCATGTCTATCCATGTCTATCTATGTCTGTTCTTATGATGTGTTCTATTAGAATAAGTCAGTGAGTCACAAGTTTGAATCTGCAATTTTTCAATAGATCAGTTAAATAAGATGCTCAGATGCTAAATGTATCTGTGCATATTTATGAGACCATACATAAATGGAGTTTTATACATCTGTGAATGTGTGAAAGATAAAAGTAGTTCATTTATCTATACAATCGCATATAATAGTAGTGAAGAGTAACACCAGCACACACCACTGAGCTAGAAACCACTTGTTGTCATTTTGAATGTTCAACACTGGGGGGCAGCAGATAACAGTTAATCCATGTATTCATATAAAAAGGGGAGTTGTGTTCATATATTTATCTTCCAATCCTATCTAGATTGGATTTGTCATCATGCATCAATTCCACACATTGCCTCAGGTGAGATTACACATGCAGTCACACATCTATTCCCCATTTCAAAGTGGAAACAAACCATTCAGACCATTTATACTTGTAGCTCCCCTGCGGTTTCTAAAACGTTTTTTGTCATTTGGCCAACCCAGATACAAACAACTGCATCATTCTCTTAATGCATTCACTCTATTTTATTTATTTCATTTATATAGAAACACTGTCAGTGATATCGCCATCATTAGGTTAGAGAAGTGGTCCACACATCCACAGAATCTCAGTGGATGCAAAAAAAATCAATAAAGTTGCAATACAATTTCTAATCTAATCCTACTCAGAAAACATGGCTCCCTTAAATTGAGCGATTTTGTCCGACTACTAGTCTTCCTTAAGTCAAAGAAAATCAGAAAGAAGCTCTTCTAACACTGTGCAAATAGTGTAGCACACAAAATCTCTCCTGTGGAGGTTGTTAAAACACTATACTAAATAAGAGAGGACAAAGTGCTCTTGATAAAAATTATTGTAACTTCTCAAAATGTCACATCTGAGTAAACTCCATCAGCTGATAATGAACAAGTGAACACTGAAAGCCACAGGACAACTATGAAACAGACCTTAGAATAAGACCTTCTCAGTGTTAGTCAAGTATTCAACAGTGACCTTTCCTTCAACAAAGATGTTTGTCTGAAACACTAAACTACCCAAATATTAACTAAAATGTATTTTTAAGATGGATCATAGTACTGTCAGTGGAAACATTGCCGTTCATGATTTGATAGCTCAAGTGTTTTAGTAATCGATCAGCCCTGACGGCCTATTATGCCACGTAAGCACCAGCCTGCTCCCTTAACATCACCGTCAGAAGGTCTCCTATCAGAGTAATGATACAAGTTATGGATGTAAATCAGTTATGATAATGGAAGACTCATTGATCCCCCTTGTCTTTGTTCAAAGCTAATGCAATATGCGCCAGATTCATTACATTGCATTACATTGCATTACATGTAACCAAATTACCATTTATTCTTTTAACAGGTTAATTGATTCTCAAATTATCCCTGAGGGTGGGGAAGTGTTGCGTGAGATTGAAGGGGCTCCACTGTGTGGTGGCCCGGGTTCACTCATAACCCAGCTGACAAATAGCTCTCTGTGAACGAGATGGAAATCTGAAGAAAGGGATGATCTTTTTGTGACGACACTAAAAGCCAGGCTATTGAATTTGTGAGTGGGGATCATGCACTCATTCATATAAATGTCCTGTGTACACAATAACCATATTGTGGAAGCCCCTATTTTTGCAGCTGCACATTCATCTGCAGTGAGAGGCAGGTGGGGTGGGGGGGGGGGGGGGGGGGGTCCAACCCCCCAAAAAGGGTTGTAACAAAGTTGGTGTTTTTGGTGAAGGAAAACCAGACAAAAAGAAAACAAAAGGACAAAGGGGAACGACAACC
>JBAJHX010000001.1:12790174-12887889 GCA_037176925.1 Amniataba percoides
CCCCCCCCCCCCCCCCCCCCCCCCCCCCCCCCCCCCCCCCCCCCCCCCCCCCCCCCCCCCCCCCCCCCCCAACACACCAGAGATGGCTGTAGCAAAGTTGGGCGTTTGGGTGAGAGAAAGACAGACAAAGAGAGAGCGAAAGGCACGAGGGGAGCGGCAGACAGAACAATGGGATACTTGGAGTTGGTGCCACTCCTCAGCCAAAGTTGGCGTGATTTCCCAAGAGGCCAAATTAGTTTTTATTGGAAGTTTGGGGGGTAAGAGACTTGTGGGTGAGAGTCGTAAGCGAGGAGGAAAGGGGCACCTCAGAGGGAGGAATGTACATGATTTGTCAGCAAACTGCGTGCACCGACGATTCACATGTACCATAAAGTAGAGCAGACCTCTAAAGAGCATTCCATAGAGCGGTAGGCCTAATAATCACATTGTGGTGGTGGTGGAAGGGGTGAGGTTAGATAGACTGGCTGCTTGCGGTTGGTGGCAAAGGAGCAATTCTGGCCGTCGTAATGTTGATTTCTTGTGCTTGGTTTGATGGCTACATTTATTGCAAGTGTCTTTCTTTCATTACTTTTACCTCAACAGCCCAGCAACTAAAGGAATCGCTCAAATCCGCTTTTTGCTCGTTTCTCCATCTCAACATCGATCGGATGGATTGTTGATAGATGAAATTTTGCGCAGACATTTACACTGACTTTGGAGTTCATTAGTTGAAGAAACTGTAGAACGCATTTGTTTTTGACTCAACCCCTTCTGAACTGATGCCACTGCCGTCAGCTCTGCTTTGTGCTCAGTGCAACAATATACCTACAAAAAATCAGCATGTTTTTCACTGTGAGCACCTTAAGCACGCTGACATACGAGTTTAGCTCAAAGCACCACTGTGCCAAAAAGAAGCTTCACAGAGATGCCAGCATTTAGTCTTCTTCTTCTTTCAGCCTACCATCCCTGTTCCTTTCATTGTACATCTGTTAGACAAGGAAATGAGTCTTTTTTTTCCCTTTATTCCTCCGCTAATTTTCCTTCCTTCCCTTTTCCTCTTTGACCTTTGACCTCAAGCTGTCCTGTTAGCTAATGGACTGATGAGATAACCAGACTGACCATCACACAAAACAAAAAGATATCCGCTGGTTTGATCCTAAGGGTCAGGGTGCGTTATCGGTACTGATTGGCCTCAGCGGATCAAAGACAACCCCAAAGATGTCAGAGCGTCGGTCAGATATCTGCTCCCCTTCGACTTGAACTTTATGGCTCCAGACCGCAAGCATCTGCCTACTTTGGGCCAGACAACACGTCCCATCTAAACTCCAGAAAGCCTCTCCCCCCATTGTGCTCTTGCAGGCGCACTGAAATGAGTCTTAGATTGAGAGAAGGGGTCCACCAAAAATAAGCTGACACAATCCAGCTCTCACATTTTCAGCCCGACTCCTTGTAAGTCACACAGAGAGTTGAATTAAAAAAAGGATTAGGAGCAGAGAAAGAATTAGGGGGATTAAAAAGGATTCCCAGGCAGCGCCGCAAATCCATAGCTGATGTGGTAAAAATGATTGGTTGTAGATGCTACATCTCATATTAACAAGGCTTGCGAGGCGACGTCTTCACACATCAGCGGCCACACCAGCCGGAGCTCAGGCACCAAATTGCCCGTATTTTACATGTTTGGAGTGCGGGAGATGAGGGCCTAACTTTCCTCCTGCCTCTCCTTCTCCTCCTGTGTTGATAGCGAGGCTCTACTTGAGAACAGCTTGAATCCTGCACCACTAACGCTGAGCCAAATTGAGCTTGACAGAGCTGCAGGGGAGCCGCTGTGGCTGTGGGGAGACTTACGCTGTTTACCGGATTATAAATGATGCTGAGAGATCAGCGACATTGAAGTTTGCTCCCGAAAACACAACCGGAGGACGGAATGACTAATTTACTTCCAGTGAGCTCACGGATACACTCATTCACCGTGAGGAGTACAGATGGAAGCTCGGTACTCAAGAACACAAAGTTGAACCTTATTTCCAAATGGCAAGTACGAGAGAAACCGGTGGGTCTTTTCCAGAGGGAGGAGGTTTGTTTGACATGTTTGGTTGCTGTGGAAACAGGGGGACGTGTGTTTGTGGGCGTGTGCCCGGGGTGACAGTTGTCCAGTGGATGGGGAGAAGGGTAAGAGATATTAGCTGGCACTGAGGTCCAGAGATGAAGCCGCCAAACTGGGCAGAACCTCCACACCAAGGACACCCTCTGGTCGGATTTTCTGGGCCTCGCCAGGCCTCGCCCCACTCCGCAATTTGGGATATTAGCTCGGGTGGCATTCAGTGACAATGACAGACACCAACAGTAATTTTGGGGTTGGGTTGATGCAGGTCCCCGTCAGCCTGAGCAGGATTAGAAATATGTCTCCTATCAAGTCATTGTTTCTGCTTGATGGCTGCATACATACATGATATCACACTTAAAGACGGAGACGCAGGCCTCACCGGTTCATCATTCATGCTGTAGGAGATGGAAATAAAGAAACAACATGCTCTTGTTTGTGTAGAACTGGCCAGTCATTATTTCATCCTGTTTATCTGCTTCACATTATGCGCTTGTTTCCGAGTGTTTCTGTGTTTATCTTTTCACTTTTAAGGTCACAAGAGGAAAGGCTCTCAGGATGGCAACTAATGTGTTTTGCTAGAGTTGCTTTTGTGTAAACTTTGTCAAATACAAACAGGACAGAGAGACTAACATTAGCCATATGATCTGTGGTTCCTCAAAAACACCCGTTTCTGGGTGTTGTTGTTGTTACGCCGAGTTTCTCGGAAACTTGCGGAAGCACAATTCCAGCTTAAACTCAGAAAGTCCTCAAGAAAGTCCAAGTTTTGATTGTCTGTTTACTACTTTTTTTGGCATCACATCATCACATTAATGTACTTCAGCCTCTTAAATTGCTTATACTTTTGGAAAGAGGAGCGTAGAGTGGATTAAATGAGCAATACCACAAAAACTAACAAACCATTTCTATGGAAGGCGTAGGTTGAAATAGGGCAGATAGTTGTTTAGGGAAGCCGAGAAACACATCTTAATCTGAACTGGGGTTGAGCAAGGCACCCTAGTAGCTCAAGGACCGCCGTCTGCAACCGGCCCTGACCTCGAGTCTGAACTACTTTCCACTGTGGACAAATAAGATGAGTGAGCCCGAATGTGATGGCATCCTTATAGCTCTGGACTTGTCTCATCAGACCCACAGTTACTGTACGTGAACCCGCAAAGAGATGCTGAATGAGCCTTGCACTTTTCTCTTACCAATTAGCTGACTGGTCTGAACTGGACCTAATGATAATTGAAGCGGCAGCAGCGCCTCACACAGCCCCTAATAGCTTTCTCTTTAATAAATCACAAGGGGCAATCACTCTTCCATTACCTTCAATCACACTAGCCACAATCACACACCATTAAAATGCTGCACTGTATAGATTATACAAGATGACAGTGGACCAATCCGTCTTCTTTTCTATTATCCAAACCCGAGGTTGGATCTAACACAGCGCCTGGTGCAAAGTCAGCATTTTATACATGTGTCACACATGTTCCCCAACTGTTTCATCTCATCTTTTATTTTATTTTTTTTTTTACAGGCCGGCTTTATCTTCTTGCTTTGTTTTAGACGTTAACTACACCGTTCCCCTAACTCAATCTTATTCTACTAGCCATCTTACTGCTGAGCCCAGCTCTTCCTCGCCACGTTATTAGCATTGACCTTTGCGTGCCGGCGTGCTGATACGGAGCCAGAGAAAGCCTGCCAGAACCTGAGCCAGAAATAAAGGGCTAACACATGTTGCATTTTATGAACAGTCCGGCTGTGAAGCGCGCAGCGATGAATACAGTACCGTGGGGACTGTGAAACCACACTCAGCTCTCCGCACACACCGAGAGTCCGTTCCCATCCACACCCTCGCAGCTCTCCAATGGCCCGATCCCGAACTCTGTCTATATGTCACCCCATCCCCTTCACGGCTGATTCACCCCCCCCCCCCCCCATTCCCTTCTTAACCTTCGTCCGGCGTGACAGCTCCGAACACATGCTCTCACCCACGCCCTTATTTTGACCATGATCCCCCCCACCCACCCTGCCATCACCATACTCCCACTGCTGCGGTCTCACCCTCCACGATTCCTCCTCTGATACTGTTACCCCGCCCAACACCTCCTCTCATTCATGATCGGGTCATCTCGACTCCCCTTCCTCCTCAGTGAATACCTGTGGTCTGAGGAGAGGTGTCGCTTTCGGCGGCTCAGCTCATTTCTGCTTTTTCGGCGGCTGGTGATTAATTGTTGGCGTTTTTTCATTTCAGTGGATTTGTCAGATATATTGTTGCCAGACACGCCGGCATTCGACTCATCTCAACCGCCAAACCAATGAGACACTCTCTGCAGCAGACCACATATGATTTATTTAGATATTAAAGCTGCTCTAGGTGATTCTTTCTGCAAAAAAAAAATCAAATACCACAAAGTAAATATCCAACAGAGAAAAAAGCAAAATGATGCAATGATGATGAAATTGTGGTGTTGGTATTTACTCTGGCAGGAAATCGCTACCAACAGGAAGTCCAAACTGCCTCCTTAACAGCAGGGAGCGGCATGCAGTCGACAGAGAGGTGAGCTCAGCAGCAGAATCTTTTTTTTTTCAGCTCTGTTCCTTTTGGTTGTTCACTTTCTATAGATTAAAGCCTCCCAGACCATCAAGGGTGGTAAACATGAGCAGGGCGTGTGTGAAGATTGCTGGTGTGACTTCAGAGGATTTCCAAATATCAAAGTAAAATAAGACTTTAGAGTCTAGATGCACTCGTGGGCCCCTCGAGGCCCGCTGCTGATTTTAGACTGCATCCACAAGAAGCCAGCTAAATCTGCAAATGCAGTGGAGACATGGTAGACAACAAGTACAACATGTGCATCCACGCTGCTGTCCTTTGATAATTTCCATACAGAAGTCTTTCTACGCTGAGACAACAAAAACAAAAGAGGGTGTAAGCAGGCTTATGTCTAACGGCTAAGGCCTAAAAGCTGCATTTTTATTACCCATGTTAAAATGTGGGTCCAGTGTATTACCCGCTCTACAGCAGGACAAGAGCCCAAAACCTACAGGAGCTTTACCGGGGAAAAATGAAAACTTTGTTTTGGGGGTAGCATTTATTTAAGCAACATCAGTTTGCTGACTTCATTTCACTGCCATCTACCAGATAACTTGTTTGAAAGTTGAGTATCTGGCCAGACAGTGACAGTGGAGCAGTGTTCAGGGATAACCAAAAGACATTAGGCTTCATCTTCCTGGGATAATAAATATTGATCACTGATATAATGGAATCAGTTTTTGAGATACCTTGCTGTGGACCAAAGTTTCATTTTGTTCTCAGGTTGCCAGTCACATCGAGCACCAGCGTTAAAAGTGTTCATTTTCTGCTAATGTGTAAATGCATTTCATGGCAGCTTTCACATTCACATTCCTACATTTGTCTACTGTTAAAATGATGATGGGATGAAATGATGAAATCATAAGAATTATAACATTTTTATAATTGGCTCTAATTGGTCAAGTCTTCTGTCTCATTAATGTTTTACTGAAACTGGCCTGGGATAATAGTTTACTAGTAGTTCAGGTACTTACCAAAGAAACTGAATGAACGTCAGTCTGTCCGCAGTGAATCACCATCTCTGGACCATTTCTGCAGAGTTCAGAAACAAGTTTTTTTCTTTTTTTTAATGCAGCCAAATTCATCTCCGACAACTGAGGTTTTGTAGATAATGAAATATTCAGGTCATCTAGGGTGCCTTAAGAGGCAAATTCAATATATTTTTTAACTTCTCTTTAATTATAATGTGCAGCTGCTGTCTGCATGTTAATACCAGACACCCTTTTTATAAATTATTTCCTCAGACTGGACAGGAATGAGCTGAATTGGTTAAATAAAGGCTGTTTCTGCACTTCATTGTCATACTGCCTATACTCTGTGGAGCTTATTCCTCTGAACATTATTACCAGTGGCCTTTACATGTTACAGCATTAGTCTCTAAATCTTTCAGAGCAGTGGCTGTGCTGAGCAGTAGGATGTAGAAGGTATTGTCATCAGCCACTCTGCGCTTCCTTTCTCCACTTCCTACTTCCTGTCTGGCCAGTGGCACTGCAGAGCTCGGATATTCCACTGTCAAATGCTTGGAATAAAAAAAATCTCTTTGTGTGTGGGTTTATTTAGTTTTGATCTCCACGAAAAGTCCCACTGGTTCGCTACTTCCCCACTTCTTTTGTGCTCCAAGAAGTGTTATCTGACCCACTTTGTGGACAGCTGCTGGCATGTATTCCTGTGCACATGTGAGGGATGTGAAGTGTGTGTGTTTGTCTGAACAGGTAGAAGATTGAGAGACAATAGAAGTAGTGGCTTAGTTCCAGTTTTATGTACTGTTGCTAAGTGATTTGCAATAATAAACACATTTTTTTGTCCACAGTTTTGCATAGATGCTTATGAAAACTGTTCACTACACCAGGTAGTTTTCATGTTTTATTGTAATGCGACAATTAAAGAAAATTTCATTTGGTTTATCTTCCAAATGAGTATTCATCAGATGCATCTTTGACAGCAATTAAAGACTTTAGGTATATTAGCTTGTTTTGTTTTTGTAAAACTGGTCAAGCTCTGTTGGGGATAAAGAAGGATCCTTTTTTAAGCCTGGCCACACATTATTGATCAGATTTAGATTTTTAACTCTGATTCAGCCAGTTTGGTCTCATCAGACATAAATGCTTTTTCAAAATCACTTGTCTGTAGCTGGATGCCATATGATTGTCTCACCCATAAAGGTGCTGCACAGTCAGGGTTATGCAGTGTGCAATGTCGGCAGTTTCTCCAGCCTTTCTCCTTCAGGATGGTCGCAGGTGTGTTGATGGTGTCGCTCTCTGGTTGCCTTGGACGTTTACTGCGTTTTCTGAGCACAGCCTGCTGGGAGCCGGTTTACAGCTGTCATCCTCTATCTATATTTTTTCTTCATTTTTTAACTGGACTCCAAGGGATGTTCAGTGACTTGAAACCGGTTTTCAGTGTTGTTTTGTGGTGGAAGCTTTTACAGAGCACCAACAGGAAAAAAAAATAGAACTTTCCAGATAAAAAATATATTTATACTTCAGCTGAATCCACCTGAAAACATCTATTTTTCTTTATGTTTGTAATTAATTTAAGTAACCGAGAGACAGAGCTTTTTCTTCACCATAGCACTAAATTATCTTTTCAGAAAGGGGCAATCCCACTTGTGTGTATGTTTGTGTATGTACCAACACACCTCTGTCTCCTCTGTCGTCTTGCCAGGCTAAATGGGCCTCGCTGCTGATTCCCATCAGCGGCTGCCACAGTGATCTAGTGGCTGGGCTTTGTGGGCGAGCTGTTTTTAGACGAAGAGAATGTCACCGGATTTATGTGGCTAATGCCAAAACAGCTGCTGCCATGAATAGCTGAATGAGGCCTCATAGTTAATGTCCACATCCAGACGCCCCCATTCAGGAAATGTTGCAGGTGAAGGTTAAGACAATAGAAAGTGAGCACATATTATAATATAGACTGTGTGTGGTGATTGTCTTGACACTTAAACGTCTCTCTTTACAGCATCTCTAATTCTTACACACACACACACACTAACACAAACACACACACAGACCATTTTCCTCTGTCAGCCAGCTGGCAAACTGCCCATCTGAGTCCATTCTGAGGCTTGTCTGCCATTTATGTTCCCAGCTCGTCCACAGGCCTTCCCGTATGTGTCCTCAGTGTGTGTGCGTGTGTGTTCTTGTCTTCCTGTGGGCCAGTCACTTGGCACACATAGTGACATTTCCACACCCAGTACCCGTTCAACTCCATCCGCACACCTCCCCATTCACACTGTCATAGTACATCACACACACACTTTGACGGGTCTGTCCGTGAGCTGAACCAGCTGTTACTGGAAGTGAGGTGTGTGTGTGCAGTGGTGAGTGTGTGTGATGGTAAACACATGAGTAAAGATAAGATTAAACTGAGAAGTTGCATTCATTGTCCCAGGCTGTAATTGCATATTGACAATACTAACTCAGAGCACCTAATGGTTAAGAAACTCCCTCTGTGTGTTGATTAATGGCACAAACATGCACAAGATTCAAGAAAACTATATACATTCAAGGATTATTGCACAAGAGGGGTTGATTGTATTGCACGTCCACGGAGAAATTAAGCTTTGGGAATCAAGTGCATAAAACAAACCAACATCGACTGTTAGGAACAGGAAGCACACAGCAGTCTCTTATATCAAAATGCGGCGTTTTATTGACCCCTCCATCCACCCTGACCTCCACCCCTTGCGGACTGTGTGGCTTGATAACAACATGACACTACTTCTTCCTTTGCTCCCAAAAGACAAGACTCCACACTCGGTTCCACAGCTGCTGGAGGGCACTGGCCACATTTACACTTGTCATTTTGAGTGTCTTGTATAAAGATAAAAAACAGAGGAGATGCTAGACATTCTCATTTTCGCTCTGCATTTACGCGTCGCTGTTCACCACATCACAATTCTGACCGCATCCCATCTTTTTCCTCTGGTTACATGCTACTCCAGTCCAGAGAGGAGAGCTCTTTCTGGAAAGTTGTACTTGAGTACTTACAGTGGGGCAAAAAAGTATTTAACCAGCCACCAATTGTGCATGTTCTCCCACTTAAAAGATGAGGTCTCCAATTTTCATCATAGGTACGCTTCAACTATGAGAGACAAAATTAAAAAAAAATCCAGAAAATCACATGATCTGATTTTTAAATAATTTATTTGCAAATTATGGTGGAAAATAAGTATTTGGTCAAGATCAAAAGTTCATCTCAGTACTTTGTTATATATCCTTTGTTGACTATGACATAAGTCTTCACAAGACTGTTGCTGGTATTTTGGCCGGTTCCTCCATGCTGACCTCCTCTAGGGCAGTGATGTGTTGGGGCTGTCGCTGAGCAACACCGATTTTCAACTCCATCCAAAGATTCTCTATGGGGTTGAGATCTGGAGACTGGCTCAGCCACACCAGGACCTTGAAATGCCACAAAGTCACTCCTTCACTGCCCAGGCGGTTTGTTTGGGATCATTGTCATGCGCAAAGACCCTGCCACGTTTTATCGTCAATGCCCTTGCTGATGGAAGGAAATTTTCACTCAAAATCTCCCGAGACATGGCCCCGTTCATTCTTTCCCTTTTTTTCTCTAGCAAATTCAGGCGGGCCTGGACATGTACTGGCTGAAGCAGGGGGACACGCCTGGCACCGCAGGATTTGAGTCCCTGGCGGCGTCGTGTGTTACTGATGGCAGCCTTTGTTACTTTGGTCCCAGCTCTCTGCAGGTCCTTCATTAGGTCCCCCCCGTGTGGTTCTGGGATTTTTGCTCACTGTTCTCGTGATCATTTTGACCCCAGGGTGAGATCTTGTGTGGAGCCCCAGATCAAGGGAGATTATCAGTGGTCTTGTATGTCTACCATTTTCTAATAATTGCTCCCACAGTTGATTTCTTCACACCAAGCTGCTTATCTATTGCAGATTCAGTCTTCCCAGCCTGGTGCAGGTCTACAATTTGTATCTGGTGTCCTTTGACAGCTCTTTGGTCTTGGCCATAGTGGAGTTTGGAGTCTGACTGTTTGAGGTTGTGGACAGGTGTGTTTTATACTGATAATGAGTTCAAACAGGTGCCATTAATACAGGTAATGAGTGGAGGACAGAGGAGCCTCTTAAAGAAGAAGTTACAGGTCTGTGAGAGCCAGAAATCTTGCTTGCTTGTAGGTGACCAAATACTTATTTTACTGCGGAATTTACCAATTAATTCATTAAAAATCCTACAATGTGATTTCCTGGATTCTTTCCCCCATTCTGTCTCTCATTGTTGAAGTATAGCTATGATGAAAATTACAGACCTCTCTCATCTTTTTAAGTGAACTTGCACAATTGATGACTATACTATATACACTCTATACTATATATTTTTTGCCCCACTGTAGGAGAAAAAAGAAGAATAACTTGTAAACTAAGCAGTTCAATTACAACAATAATGTTTGAGACAGTGTAGCTACATAAAAAATATTTTCTGAATCAGTATCATATTCAGCTTTTATTGACCATGTATTAGATTTGGACAAGCCTTATGTACGGATGAGTAAGTGAAAAAAATATGTTTAAATTATTACAATTAATAAGCAACGATGATCAATAACATTAAATATGTGTATACAACTGAAGGTGGCTTCAAAGTGTGCAGGAATAAATACTGAACAATTAATAGGTAACTTATTTAGTGGATATATGCAGGTATACATGTACATGTCTGTATACATTGTTTATGTGCTTGCATTCTTATTTACCAATGACTATGTACATGTTTAAAAACAGCATGTATTTAAACTGTGAAATATATAATTTATCATCTGTATGGACAGATGTTTTAGAGCTACAGAGTAATTAAAGCAAACACAGGACTGCGAGTGAGAGAAAAGCTTTGTCGTCTTCACTGCTCGCACTCACAGCGCTTCGTCACCCACGCAGATCATTCAGTGGCTCCAACAACTCACTTCATCTTTTCTGTACGCTTGTATGTGTTGAAATTGCCTTAATGAGATGAGAAGAAGTCAGTGTAACATGCTGCCACTGTCACGGGGACCCTGTGGAGACACTGTTAACCTTGAGATGAGTACAGTAAATTAAATATCCATCTTTGAGAGACAGACGGATTTACATGTTTACAACATCTGGTTAGATAATGTGATTCCACCACCTCAGATTTCAATTTGCTTGTGTAAATGTTTCTTGGATTTATACTTATACTGGATTTTTAAAAAATAAAATAAGGGTAACTTATCATTTTAATATGGTCCATTTTCTGTTGTGGATTAATTCACATTTTGTACTTTTGTGACTACATTTGGCAGGTAGAAGTAGGACTGACTGAAAACTACAGTGCCTTTGTTCAGTGTAAAGAACAAACATGTACCTCACATGATCTGTTCTTATTAGCTTTTGGATAACAATGGAGCTTAAAGAACGATAGGGGAAAGATACGTCAGGCTTTGGATACAAAGACAATAGTTGAGAGCGGTTGGCAACGTGATAAATAAATATTTTATACATGCTTTATCAGCTGATGGGAGTTGATGTAATGTTTCTAATACCTGAGGGTTAAAACAAGACATAAACCCTCACAGACTTATACATGGGAGAAATAGCCTCAGACGAAAGGGTTTGCTTGTGAAGAGAACAATATTTATTATTTCCCTTCTGCTGTCTAATCCTGTACACATCCCAAGGTGATCATGTGGAGGTTTCATGACTGACAGTGGAATCTGGTTGGATGCTGTTTGTTATTCCCCCGCGTCAGACACACAAACCTGAAATAGTAAGAAGGTTTAGCAGGGAGAGAGGAGAGATCTGTCCAGATTAAGAGCAATATAATTTGTCACAGTGACATATTAGTGTTACAACGACTGGTTGCCAGTGGGAGTCGTTGCGTCTATCTGCATGCGTGTGTGTGTGAATCTCTGTCTAAATCTAAGCTGTTAAGTTAAGTTGGAGTGTATGATGCATTATGGGTTACCACGCATACACACACACACTCGTGCAAAAATCAATCTAACACACAATACGGATATAATATGCTGTAATCTCATTACATACAACGTTAGCAGTAATCAGTCTGGTAATCAAAGCTTTGACTCTTCTTCCTTTGAGTGCAGCGGCTTCCTCTTCCGACCAAAAACAACAGCGACCGAGAGAAAAAGAGACGAGGAGAGACACAGCAGGGAGAGACAGTCCTTCTTCCTTTCTTGCTTACTTAAGCTTAATTGTATTACTGAGCAGGACCGAGGATGTCTGAGTCCACATTGTCTGCCCAGATGATGTACTGTACCTTCGACGTCTTGTGTTTTTATGTCTGTACACGTTGTGCCATTCCTCTTTAATTGTATGCCTTTGCAGCAATCCACGTGCTCATGTTAGTTTAAATCCCTGCTTTGGTTCGAGCAGTGTTGTATTTTTTAACCTGCATCCAATATCAGAGGCATATTTATGCGCTGAGTTTCCTCAAAATCACTATCATGACCTTTTACCCTATCAGGCAAATCAAGTGCTGAAATGTGTTTGAATAAAAATTTGATCATGCTGTTTGCGATAAAAACTTTGACCTTTAATTATCACCCTATCAACCAATCTGTGTTTTTCGTAAATGTCAGAGCACTGATAGGATATACTTTGGGTCATTTGTTTTGTCAAAAACAGGCTGGAGTAAACTTTTATTATCATTTTGAAGTCTGACCTTTCTTTACAGCAGTGCACAGTGGTAATTCTGGCACTTGATTTTGATTTAGTTTTTAGTCTTTGGCGACCTCCTGACCTTTTATGTAGTTAGTCAGAATTTCCCCTCAGTGTTTTCCTAGCAGATCTATCCCAATCTTCTCGGTGAACTTTAAAATGACCGTCGCTTTACACCAGAATTACCGATGGACAGACACACAGAAACGAACAGATGGGGAAGGCTGTGTCTTCTGGGACTCTTGCATCACCAGATTCTGTTTAGACAAAAAACATTTTCATCTGTTGATTGGTGTAAAAATTGTAATGGTAAAATATGTACGAGAGTTTGTTGACCTTGTGTTAACCTTGTTTGTCATCACAGTAATTTTCCATTGTCTGTAGGTACTGCAAAACTGTAAGCTTGCTGCACATCTGCACACGAGGGTGACTTGCCTTATCTTCACACCTTAGAAACCACAGAACTGACCAGTTCTGTACAGCTTTGCAGAAAACAGGAAGTCTTCATTTTGCACCGACGTGCCACATACACATCAATGTATTAGAAATTTTAAATATGCCCTGCTCTGTTTGCTCTGTCTGCCTTTCTCTAACACTGTCTCTGTACACTGTACAGTGTTATTGAATCTCATCCTGTGTTGCAACCAGAAATAAAATAAATGAACATAAAAAATAAAAATAAACAACTTGTGTTTTACCTAAGTGAAACCCAAATAAGATTTCAAGCTCTGAGCCTGCTGTCTTATTCTTTTTATACTTTTCCAGGATTTTACCAGGTCAAACTCATGTCTTTAGGGTGTCCACAGTTGTGTGATTTAAGTCTCAAATCCAAGTCAATTTGGACTGATGATTCTTGTGTTAGAGAGGGAGAAAAACATAAAGACAAACGTATCTCGTGTCAGTTATTTGCTAATCAGGCCGATTTCCTTTTCTATATATGTCGTGTAGAAGTCTACTCAAACTTTGGTTATTTATCTCACGGGGGTCACAAGCTAGAGAAAAAGACTGATGACATCCCATTTGTCAGCAGAGACAGGGAAGTGCGCGTAGAAGAAAATATAGCTGTATTTTCAGAAATGAGGATGTCAGATGAGAAGACTGATATCGGCTGGTGGTAGAAGAAAAAAAGAAAAGAGGAGCTGTGACTGAAAGGAAAAGAGATAGACCAGGAGAGAAGAGAGAGGAGGGAGATCCACACAGCTCAAGGACACGTCCTCTTTGTACTTTTTGTCACTTGTCCAAATTTCCACACTCGAGAGGGTAAGTGGAAATAAATCAGCTGACAGGCCTGCATGTGAATGAGAATCGGTCGTGTTTGTGTGTGTGTGAGATAGCGAGCAGAAGGAGTACACACTCATTTATTTCCACCATCCGTCACCCTCCCCCAGCCTGACTCCACCTCCTCAGTCTCCATTCACGGTGTCCCGGCCTCGGCGAGAACCGGAGACCTGCGCAGCCATAATTGGTGAACTGTCTGCGCCGGGTGACTGTCGCATCACTCGCCTGTCCACATCGCTTTGTGCTGCGCTCCCGCTAATTTGAGGGGTGTGGGGGGGTGGCTTTTTGTTTTTCTTTGAACATCCATCTGAAAGTATCATTTCATTTTTTACTCTCTGCCAGTCCATCTATCACACTCATTTGGTTTATCCTCCTCTTTCAAGCTCCCTTGTCCCCTCTTTCTGCCTATTCATTTAACTCTGTGGCCCAACGTATTGTGGTGAATGCTAATAGGTTCCCACGCTCACAAGGTACAATATAGTGAAGAGTAAATGACTGTGTGTGTGTGTGCGTGTATGTGTGTGTGTGTGTAGTAGCCTGGGCGGTCAGTCCACAGTTCCATTAGCCTGATGGAGTTTCTATTAAATTAGAAAATCTCTCTCTCTCCCACTCTCTCTCTCTCTCTCACTCTCTCTCTGTCTCTCTCTCTCCCAATCACATTAGTGCTCTTATCTCATTTGTGGAAGCTCTGCAGGCAGCGAGGGCGGGGAGGGATGGAGGGGTGGAGTTATGATCTGGAAACGGACAGGAAAAAGGACAAGCCCTCGTAAATAGAAAGAAGCAGGGTGGACAATTGATGTGTATCTACAGTATGTTTGTGCATTTTGTATACAATGACTGTGTATGTGTGTGTGTGTGTGTGTGTGTTTGTCCAGATATTTGGCACATGTTGAATCATGTGTGCGATGAGTACAATTTTTCAATAGTTTCAAATGAAACGGGTCCATCATCAACAACTCTGACAGAAGCGGCGGCCTTTAATTCTGCTCGATGACAAACGCAGCACAGAGATGCGGGAGGCGAGCAGTGTGTGTCACTTCAAAGAGCAGATGTCTGTAAAACACACAATGTGGACAGTTTGTTGGTTCTTGCTTCCACAGCTGGCTACTAGAAAGTCTGCTGAGGTTAGGAGTAATGCTAGACTAGGATTAGATTAGACTAATTGAGGTTCAGGGTGAGAGGAATAATTGGACATGCTGGGAAATATGTTTATAGATAAAACATGTTTTCTTTCCAAGAATTAGACGAGAAAAACACATAGTTAGCATCAAGACTGTCAGCAGGGGGAAACAGAGAGCACAAATAAACATGTTACATCTCATTTCTTTCATTCGTACACAAATAGAATTGTATAACCGTTAATTTGTGGTTTTAGAGGGAGTTGCGTGTTGTAAGTATTTCTTCATGAACAGCAGTTTATCTGCCCGCCCAGCCCCTCAGTACAGCGCCTGCTGGGAGTCTGGCAAACCTCAGTGTGACGGCAAGATCCAGAGAAGTCACGCCTGGCTGTTGTTCGGTAAGAAATACTTGTAGCACATAACTCGCTGCAGAAACATAAATGATTCTGGTTTGTATTTAAATCAAACAAACACCACGTTAATTATTGAACGTGCCGGTAGGTGGACTGGGACAGAGCCAAGATACTGTTTGACCGTGTGCATAATATTTCTGCCTCCTGACACTAAAGTTATACAGAACAAACTATTCATTTAAAGAAAATCTTTTTTATTCTAAACCGGGGACACTTAACACGTGATTGATCAGAGACTGTTCATCATGAAAAATCAGAATAGCAGATGCATACTTCATATACTTAATATTCAATATGCCAAAATAGCTCCAAGAACAAACTCAGTTACATTTTATGACATGAATTCTAATACACTTTTAAATATTTCTTCCACACATAATCAAAAGGACCAAAAAGATTTTATTAAAGATCAAAGAGATTTCAGACACTCCTCAGCTCGTCTCTTTCATCTGATAATTCGCCTGTTTGTTCAATTTATGATGGTGGTAGCGTTCAGATAGAGACTGATGTATTGTATTTAATCCCACTGTGCAGGGTATAAAACATTCTCACTAGACAGCTCTGAAAAGAAGTGAACACACAGTTGTCGTTGACGTATACTGAACGGTGGACAACTTCAGACACAAGACGCATTACAAAACATAAGATTGAGCATACATGTTTTATTCTATAGGTCATATAGAGGTCAAAGTAAGGGTAGAGTGTTGGTCGAGGCAACGGATGTCATTAGAAAGTATAGTATCTTGGACAAGTATATATGTATGTGTGTGTGTATGTGTGTATGTTTGAGTTCACCACCAGCCATCCATGGATGTCCTGCCCAGATGACAGAAGTAACGACTTTGTGGAGACTTAGAGAGACGAGAGGGGAGAGGTGGACGCGTGGAGACAGACTGGCATGGAGACCCGCCATACTGAGACAATGTGTCCCTGGAATGTATAATTATCAGTGTGTGAGTGTGTGTGTACGTGGGTGTGTGCAGGCGACAGTGAGCCATTAGCCAGGTTTAAATGAAGGTCTGCATCAACAGCAACTATTCTAATAATGACTGCCTTGGGCACAGACAAACTAATGTACTGTTGGCGTCTGCTATGTCCTATTGTGTTTACGTGTATGTGTGTGTGTGTGTGTGTGTGCATATGGCTGAGTAAGGAAACATACCTCTTTAATTGTCCAAGGTGACACTTGGTCTCTATGTGCAGACATCTCCTATAATGCACTCCTGGCAGCGATAGGGTTTCTCTGTTCTGCTGAGCCCTCAAACAGCATCGGTCACAGCAGATTCGACTTCATAAATGTGCGTTTAAAGACTTTTACGGTGTCATTTTGTGCCGCTTGATTACATGTTGAACTGTTAGACTTTCAAAGAAGAATTTTTATATTTCTGATAAACGGTCCCTTGTTAAAGTAATGCCTCCTTACAAACATCTGACTTCATATATTATAAGAATGCACACACACGCTTGCTGGCACTTAAGCCAACATACACACACACACACACACACACACACACACATACACACATGGTTTCAGGGAAGTGCCCCTCAGTTCTAAATCACTCAACCACAGAGATTAAATCCTAAAGTCGAGTGGTTACAGGTACTGACCTCACCGCTTACCTCATTTGTTAAACCTCTGCGATTGGTTAATGTGTGCCACTTTGTGCCATCAGTCTCAATAATTAACCTGCTCCCTTTGCTCTCCCTGAAGTCCTTTCATTGTTGTTCAAGACCTTTCATCCTTTTCATCCTTTCTTCTTGTCAGCTGTTTTTGATAGCTTTCCCTGTCATTATATTCAGAATGCCTCTCCGTGGCCAGCAGATAATCTGTCACACACAGAGCCTGCGGTGCGTTGAGCAGGATAATGCACTTCAGCAACCCTCTTTATTCAACGCGCTGGATAGTGGTAGCAGTTTTAGCTGGGAGGCCCGCTCACGCCGGCTTTTAAAATGGTGAAATATCACCTCAAAATCAGTTCATTCTAATGGAACTGCTGCAAACCAGTTTATTCACTCGCAGAGTAAATCAGCCTGTAATTTTCACACCAGGTTACATTTTGGTGAACTGTGACAGAGTTGGAGAAATGACACCACTGACCAGCAGCAAGCCTCCTCGGCAGTGCTGACCTTAAGCCGAACGGACTGCTTAAAATGGAAGAAGTTATTGTGGCTTATTAGCTGTGTGGTGTCATCAATTTCTGTTTAACCCACCCTGATCTGTCCGACTGCTCTGCTAAAGAGGGGAAAGTTCGAAGTCGGGAGACAGGAGTCAGTCTGGCGAATGTATTTTGAATTACAGGGGAGTTTTTTTTGCAATTCCTTACATACTCCTCGCAGAATCAGGATCATACACACAAGCCTAATACGACACAGCTACGAAAAACACAAAAAAAAAAACCCAAATTAAAGTAATCAATACGAAATTTTGCTATAAACTTAAAATTACACTAAAATTACAATTCAGTGGTTATGAGAGATTATAAAGGACAGGATGAATGGTTAATGTCCTCTGTAAGGGTCTGGACACATCACAAGCGTCACAATTCCATCTCTAGCTAAGGGCAAACTTCCTCCCTCTACCTCTTCATGCTGTTTCCCACTTCCTCTCGCTCTCACTGCCTCCATGTTTGCAAACTTCTGATAGAGGAGGCAAACTTACCTGAGGTCTATTTGCGGTGCGACGGCTCAGACTGATATGTTTTTGCGTGGGTGTTTGAGCAGAATTGTTTTCCCAGTGACTGAGAGAGATTAAGAGTGGAGCAGAGAGTATGTTTGGCTATAAAAGTTACGGTTTGACGCTTTGTCTCGGCAATCACTTTAAGCATGTAAGCAATCTGTAAAGACTGGAAGTTATTGACCCACGCTTGCTGAGAGTAAACTGCCGCGGGGAGGGGACGGTGCAGAAAAAAACAGCAAGTATTTTTTTCTTCTGTTTGTGTGTTTATATTCTACCTGCTGAACATCCTGTCATGTTTCTGCTGCACTGATCCAACTTTCAGAGGAGGATTATTAATAACTAATCTAATCTAACCTGCAATGTTTGTTCTGATACATTTCTTTTTTTACCCCCGAGCAGTTTGTGAAATTGAGGAGGAAAATAATGCCAGCCGGGGGAGGCAGCTTAAGAAATGTCTGGTTAACATGCAGTAATATAAGTCTCTTGATTAAGATGATCTGCACACTGTGTTATCATTTGCATATTTGTTTCAAAAGAGATTTCAAAACTGACTCACAGATTTGTTTTTAATAAAGACATCAGCTTTCAAACTAGTTTTTTTTTTTGCCATTGTTGTTGTTGTTTCATTATGCTGATGCCCAGAGGGAGAACAAGCTGTTCCTCAAACGCTACAAAAATAATTCATTGTCCTGTTCCGGCGAGCACAAAGTCCTTATTATCATCACTGCTGTGCCGATCGATTGGCCTTCTCTATCCTGGCCTCCAGTCATTTATTCAGGCTGTGATGTGTGTGTGTTTGCGTGTGTGTTGTCTCTCCCAGGATCTCCTGTCTTTAGGTCCTGGGAATCAAACTCAGTAGCAGACAGTAAACACAGCTGAGGTCATGTGGGAGGAGGGATGTATAGCTTTCGTGTGGTCATGGTCAGTTGACCCGAGAGCGACCTCTCAGCGCGAGCAGAACGGAGGAAGTTTCATCGGGTGCAGTCAGTCATGACGGACATCAACAGCACAAACACAGCAAATAGCTTAATCAGTTGTGAAACTGAAAGAGCTGAATCACTCCAGATTGGCTTTATTCCTACATACTCTCATGTGTATTCACAAACTTCAGGCTGTCAGATTATTGCCTTTAAATCAGTTGTACACCTCCGTAACATCACAAATTCTTTGTTTAATGCTCAACTGGTGACAGAGATGTGTTTCAGAGTCACATTTTGTAGTAGCAGAGAGGATTTGCAATGATTCAGCACCCTCGTTAAGCTGAACGAAACAACCAAAAATGGTAGAACGCTAATATGACAGAGGTGACACTTTCTTTCGGCCAAATTATTTTCAACATAATGAGGAAACATCCTTAGCTGGGTTCCAAAGCGTGACTGAAGGTTTTTATGGTTTAGTTGAGGCACTCACAGCGGTGGATTGTTGCATGACATGGGATGATTAAAGTAATAGTTTGTCATTTTGCATTTTCTGACAGGCTTAGAGATCGATATTGTCCTCACATCTCTCCATTACACATAACAAAGGTCGTTTTTACACTTTGTGCTTTATATAAACAGATTAAACAAACAAGACAGAGCATGTTCGTTAGTGAGCTTTAGACGTGCTCGTAGATGGGATCTGTTACCACTTTACAGAGTCTGACTATTTCCCAGAAGGAATTTGAACATGCAATGACCACACACACTCACACACACACATATATGGAGAAACAGAAACAGGCTCCAGGTCAGCAGCGTCATGTCCATCTCCTAAACTAATGGAGTTTGAGTTGTCTGCTGTTTCTTATCCGCCCTTCAAAGAGACATATAGTCTTCTGAGAGATGTGTATCAGTGCGCTAAAAACACGAGACTCATGCCTGTCTTTTGTACAAAGGTCAGCGTCACATGTGTGGATGCACATTCTCTTTGAACTGCCGCTGCTGGGTGCTTCTATAGCGCTTTTCCAAAACGCTTGAACAAAGATGCCTCACCGATTCGTGAATATTGGAGTAACATGACAACGACATCTGCCTGCAGCTGTTTCCAGCTGCATGCTGCACCGTCCAATGTGTCTCTGTGGTCAAAGGTCAAGGACCAGCAAGTGAATATTATGAGTTTATCTCTGCAGGCTCTCTGAAGCTGATGCATTTGACTGTCCAGGTTGTCTTTCTGATGGATGCGTCTCCATCCCGCTCTCTCTGGAGCAGGTCGTGGATCTCTGCATCACATAAAAGTAGCTGCTCGCTCTCTGCCTTTCCTCACGTCCCAAAACACACGTCAGTGCAGCCTTAACTATATCTACACCATCTGGAATAGCTGAGCAAGCAAAGATGTCAGGAAGATTGAGATGGCAAGTCAAGTAAAAATTAAATTAAAAATGGGGGGGAAAAATGCATTTCCGTTCCACTCTACATCTGACCGCTCACATGACATGTGAGAGAAAATATATTTACAAGGTTTCAAAGTCATCTTTTGCACTGATGATTTAGCAGGTTTCTAAAACTTGATGGAAACGCTTTATTTTTGTGCGAGTGTGAGCAGCAAGCGCATCCGGACGGCAAAACACTAAAATGGGAAGTCATTATCTCCGATGTGCAGTTTGACAGCACCCAGCATGTGTGCCGGTGGTTAGTGCAGCATATAAAACTTTATCAAGTTTGCTGAAGGAGTCGTCACTGCATCTGTGTGTTTGTATTCATGTGGTGTATAACCAGAATCTGACTTTAATGATAGTTTGACTGATCCTCACTGAGTAGATGACTATATTCTGAAGGCTACTTATAACGACATTTTAACCATGATAAAAAGAAACTGTGTGACATTTTGGGAATTACACACATTCATGTTGTTGCTCAGTTAAGAGAGAAGATTGATATCACGAGTGAAAGGATAGTGGTTCGATAAGAAGCCACAGTGGAGTAGTTAGCTTAATTTAGCACAAAGGCTAACCTAAGAAAGGTGCAATAGCTCTTTCCAGTTTGGTTGCTAAATCTTCTTATTTTTTAGATTTTTTTAATGTGCTTTGGAAAGTGGGTGGGTTTTTATTTTTCTTTTTGCTTTATTTTATCTTTGCACAGAGTCAGACTAGCTGTTTCCCCCTGCTTTGAGTCTTTATGCTAGGCTAAGCTAATAGCCTGCTCACTTAGCTTAAATGAAAAAGCTTATAACCTTAAATGTTGAACTATTCCTGCGTGCTAAATATTAATTCAAATTGGCAAAAAGCGAACAAACTAGAACAAACAAGCGAGAAGTGACACTTCCTCGAAGATAGAACTGAATGATTCACTCTTTTTGTTGTCGCGGGTCAAACCCTTTGGTTAGCACTGTTGGTTTCACGGGGGAGGATATTTACCGGACATCGTGCTAACTTTGAATTATTTCCCTGCATTTGTCATCATTAAGGTGTGAGAAATGACGGGCAGGGCGGTGACCGACATTGTTACATATCATCCTGTCTCACCACAATAATTAAGCAACATACAAATATGAAGTCTGTCACTCACACACATACACTCACACACATACACTCCCCCAGAAGCCGCACGTAGTCACAAGCGTAGTTGTAGGAGGAAGGAGGTGATGTCACCTGAATCTCTTCCTCCTCTCCTCTGCTCCACCCCTCCAAACTTCCACCACTTCTCTCCATCTTCCGTCCAAACCGTCCACAGTTGCGTAAAGGAAAAGACCTTCAAAATACTTCACACGCCCAGGACTTCACTTAAAAGCCAGATAAAGACGGCGGCTTCTCTTTCGAAACTGTTTGGACGGAGGAAGGAAAGGAATTAAAACATGCTCAGAAATGTTGAATGAGCAAACAAATGAGAGAAGTCTCACTCTGATAAAACCGGGTTCAGATATTATATAAAGCGCCTCGTTCTGACCTCTGAGGTCACACGTTATTATGAGTTCATGTTTCCTATTCGCTCTCCTCACCAAGCGATATTAAAGAGCCGCCTCTGTGTGTGTGTGTGCACTCGTGTGTGTGTTTTGCACGTGTGTATGTTGCGCCGTCATATACTCGCCTCCACCTTGGCTCTGATGAATGAACGTGACCTTTGATCCCTCCGCCAGAGTAGTTGATGGCGAGTTATGCCCGTGGGTATCTCTGCCAGCTAAATCATTTAGCTGGAGTGACTGCTGGTAAAACATAATAGAAAAGGTTTTTATTACACAGGGCTGTAAAAAAAAAGAAAAAAAATGAAATAGCTTTTTAAGGATTTGACTCAGCATACTGTTCTTTGCTTTGAACAGTAGCCCTCTTTCCTCATCTGGCACAAGTCTTTCATAGACGTCACCAACATGTATTTATATATTTTTATTTTTGTATTATGTCAGGAACATAAATTTGAAAAATATACAAGCGATGCATGTGCAAGTGTGTCTAAAATAGAGAGTAAATACAGAGTTCAGATGGCGAGTTGAGTTTGAGTGAAGTCATAAATTTTGAAAGATGCGGTCACTGAAGGCGTTTGGGAAGTGATCCACAGTTTAGTCATCGTTGACTCCTGTTATGCTGATTGTGTGGAGAGTTTGAAAAAAAAACAACAGTAAAACTGTAAAAAAGTGAAGCAGCAGACATTTAGAGTTGACCGACTTTTAATCCCTCGTGCAAGTTAAGATGAAACTATGTCACTTTTGAAGGAGACGACATATTCTTGTTCTTATAAATAAAAAGTTGAATTCATTAATATTAAAAAAACACTCTCATTTCATTTCACTCATGGGTTTTGTAGCGGAAGCCAGACTCCATCTGGCCTGACCGGTAGTTTATGATGCTAATGTCAGCAAACTAGATGCTGAGTGTCCCCGAGTTACTCCATCAAAAGTTACAAAGCTTTGTTTTAAGCTCTAACAACACTGAGTTTTCACGCTCAAAGCCTCTAGTTCTTAAAAGCAGGCTTCTGCTAAAAAAAAATTTGACATTTCATGCCCGATCCAGGGCGACAGCGGTGACATCCAGAGCCACCAAATCCATTTATTCAACTGTTTTGCTTTGTTTTCATGCTGAAAAGTGCTCCTCGCGATGAATCAGCTCGTGTGTAAAATGGGATTGGTGCCCCTTTAACGCAGCGAAACACAAAAACTTGCTCATTTATGGGAGGCGCTCAGTCTGTCGTACTGCTGACAAAAGCCAATAAAGTCTGCTCCGGTCAGAGCTTGCACGCTGGCAGCAACATGTTTCACACCATGTTTGTATTTTCATGCGGGGCAGTTAAATTCATCTCCTCTATTTCTGAACCTGCACTGACCCCAAATATTTTCGTGTCGCAGACTCATTTAGAAACACATTAAGATCAGGTCCAGATTTGACTGATGTGGGGGCCCCGTACAGAGGGACGACTGTTGTTGTTGTTAGCTCTGATATACAGGGAAGGTGATGAAAAACGAAACTGAGACGGGGACAAAGGTCATCGGCAGAGCACATCGCCTAATAGGGGATCATTACGGGGAATTGGGATCATTATTCATTTTGCATAAGGACTTCCACTTTGGGAGCTACTGGCCTGGAACCGTGGCGGTCAGATAATAAGCCCTTCCGCCCTCTTTTTCTTCAGTCTCTCCTGTTTCCTCTCCTCTTTTAACCCCCTTTTCTCCTCGAGGCTCCTCTCCTCTTCATCACCCTCCAATCTATCATGGTTTTGCTCTTTGCCCTCGCGGCTGTCAGAGGGAATAGCCACAGTGGTGACTGAACTATATGCTTCTATACTCCTTTCTAAAATACCCATAAAATGCCCATCCAAATATGCCAATTACAATGCCTATTAGTAATGACAGCAATAAATACGCTGCAATAAAAACAGCAGAGCGAGGCTGATTATTATATCTACTGAAGCGCCAAAGGCGATGAGCATCAAAGTTAAGTTAAATCAATAAGTAAATCAATGAGGCTAGTAATTTATACATCCTTGGATCCCTGGAGTTCAATCCATAACGCACTTCCTTTGGGATATTTGTCGTGATCTCACTGATAACAGTAAGGAAAGAGGAGGAGGTGATGACGGACACTGTCACAGCTTTGTGTTGCAAACTGAGTGATAGAGAAAAGAAGAGAAAATACACCTAAACTCAGATTATATGCCTCTGAGATATCGCCTGTCAGTCAAACTGCACAGCACATTTGATCTTTTTGTGGGTTTTTGTCCCAGATTTCTCTCAGATTTAGGATGCTCACTTTTCTTTATGCTGAAGTCTTTGTGCAAACTGGATCTACTTTCTTTCCACCAGAAATGTCAAATTCTTAGTTATTTTCTTTAAACTTGCACACCTTCTTTTTTGCAGATACGTGAATGAACACTCACACACGCACACACACATTTGCCTCCCGTCCTTTTGCTTGGCATTGATCCCCGCAGAGGAAATAGCCTCTGAATTGAACGGTAAGGTCACTCACAATGATGGGGACTTTCACTTTTCGCTCGACTCGTGGGAATTGATCAATCTTCTTAAAAGTGTCTCAGCGCGGCTCAATATGAATCTCAACGGTTCATGGCCACACATGGACACAGAGCAGAGTAACAGACACACCCGTGAGCAGAGCAGGCAGCAGCACTGTATGAAACAAGATATGTCTGTTTACTTGTTGACCTTAGAGTGAACCGCGGTCAGACTACCACCCATGGCGCACTGTCCCTGTGCGTAGGCAGAATAGCTAGACATAATTATCCGACTCTGAATCCTCCGAAACACAAGAGAATCGCCTCAGCCAAGCGGGGTAGGCAGCAGACTCAATCTGATGGAGCCCTGCAATTTACATAAATGAGATTGAGAGACATGAAAGGATAAAATGAAATGTAAAAATCTCGTGTTTATTGTCTTATTTGTGTGTTTGTGTGTGCGTTTACATACGTGCGTGTGAGAAATAGGAGTGGGAGGCAGTAATTGCGGGAACGCCAACCTACTCCAGAGATAGAGATTGAGATGGATGGACGAATACGGGATCAAAGGAAGAGGGTGGGGTGTGTGAACCACGAGGAGCAAAACAAAAAAGTGAATCATCTCAACTATTAACAATCTGCCACTGACACTACAGTCTTGCAGTACTTCATTGATGTACAACACTTGCAGCACAATATCCTGTTTGAGTTGTGTTGTTGGTATTCTTGTCATTGTCACTGCTTGCTAATTTAATCAGATCTGCCAGCAGGTAGCATTACACCAACAGTGTGATCAGAGATAGAAATTAGTATAAAGCGATCTTCCGTTTACTTTAAATTGCTTAAGATATTGCTGACTGACACATCACATCACCAGGCGTTGTAACAGAAGTATTGTTCCTGTAAAGAATTCTACTTTCTTTAAAGTTTTCAGTCTTTTCTGTCGTTTTAAATCACAAATGTGTGTGTGTGTGTGTGCGTGTGTGCGTGTGTGCGTGTGTGCGTGCGTGCGTCAGACTAGTCCTCCTTGCCTTTAGTGACCCTGGCAACTGGTCTCCTTGGTAACGGTGAATCATTTCCTGATTAGTGTGATTGGATGATATGATCCCACCAATGATCCTTTTGGGATCTTCATAATGAACTCTGCCTGGCACTCTCTTTAGATTGGAGCGAGGACACAGTGGGACTATACGGATCGAGGAAATGACTCATATTAAACAAATAAATAAACAAAACACATTAGCGAATGAATAATTTATTGAAACATGAGTAATACAGTAAATGTACAGGTGGAATAACAAACAATAAACTACAAAATGTTTTTTTTTTACTTATTAAAACTAAAATCTCTCGACATTTTATTTCCTGAGTCTCTCTTTTACAATTTTTTTGACGCTGATGTAACGGCATTAGAAAATCCTAATTTTGTGGCGACACTTTCATTTTTAAAAGGTGCTTTTTATGGCAGAGTTGTCGTGACCGATTTGCACCTCCTCACCTTTCAACCAATCACACGGCGCATGCTGACATTTCAAAATAATGGGTTAACCTTTAATAATAAAATATCACACGCACTCTTCAGAACACAGAGACCTCATCAGATGCACAAATGGTTTTCAGCTGAAACGGGATCATTTAGTTTCCCCAAAATAACACCTCTGAAGTTTGGTTTAAAATCACTCTATGCCTGAAGTTAACATGGCATGTGTAGATTAATATCCACTCTACCTCCATGGATCAGCCTTGCACACTTTACACAACTGCATTTGCTCCAGGCTGCGTGGTTTGACTAATTGGTCTCTTAATAATTAAAGAGTTTCATTCCAAAATGACATATCTGCCATTTGTTCAAAAGTGACGCCTACTTTCACAAAAAGATTGATTGCACCATTTAAAACAAATTATGGTCCTTTGCAAGTCCTTGACTGACAACATTACAATGCGTCCACAGTCCGCGTCCACGTAAACACTGCACTGGAGGTACGACACATTGAAAATGGATCGGTGCGCTGTTTGGGGAGTGTCTGTGATGTTGACATGAAGAGAGAGCGCGGCAGTGAGAGACAGGTCGAGATAAAGCTGCCAGTTTCCTCACAAATCACGTCCCACACTTCTTTTTGTTTGTTTTTACTGGAAAAGGGCGCAGGAGGGATCAAGGCACAAAAATCTGTCCGTTTACCACGAAGGACGATATTCTGGCTCGCCTCCCACAATGCTCTCCGCCAAAGGGACAGGCTTGACTTGGCTAGATCTCTCTTTCTTTCTGTGTCACACGTACAAACGTGCAGAGGCGAACTCAGCCAGCACTGGTGCTTAAATAGTGCTAAATCACATGTGCAGGGTTAATTAGCCTCCTAATGGAAAGGTTACTCTAGCAGACAGTTGTGCATGCATGAGTGAGATGCAGTATTTTGCGTGAAAAGGCAAAAGAGAGGTGGAGACGTGATTCAATATTTTAGAAATTGGACTGTTTTCCCCTCTGGTTCTTCTCACTATTGATCTTTCGGATCAATATGTCTCCATCCTTATGAACATCAACTATGTGACTCATCAGCTTACTACAATCAGTCAGAAAGAGCAAAAAAATAAACATGCACCTTAGTAAACAAGACACACATTTTAATTTCAAATATAATTAAGTAATCCCAAGTGAGGCAGGAATTATAAAAGATAAACAGACTCGATGTTTCATTTCAGTGACAAAAGTACACATTTTGCTGCCCCTACAGGAGAGTCACGGAGGGTCATTTGATTCATTCTCAATATAAAAATATTGATCCAAGCAGCTTTAACAGTAATGAGAAGTCAGGCTGTCAGCTGTCTCTTTCCTCAGCTAAGCAGCAGTCCACAGCAAACATGTTGTCACTGTAATTTTAGATGTTTCATGTCCCTTGTATATGATAATCCATCCTTCTAAAGCGTGACTGTGTTGCTATTGAATGTTTGAGCCTCTTTTGAAACTTTCTCTCAGAAAGTTATAAAAGTCCTGTGGCCAGAAAATGAGCAGAAATCTGAAGAAAAAAAAAAAGACTAAAACATATTTTCATCACAAGATTGAGCTTAAAAACAAATATTAGACAGTAACCCAACAGACAACATCACAGAGAAGCTTTGATTGATGCAGCTTTACATCTGCATGAAAAAGCAACTGGCTCACACTGACAGGATTGAGAAAGAAAAGTTTTGAGGGGAGAAAAGAAACATTGGGTGACAGAACCGCAAAGTCGGAAAGGAAACGGGAGGCAGATTGATCTGTGTGAGAGTGTGTGTGTGTGTGTGGTCATGAGATGGCATTCACGGTGGCTAATGGAGTTACCAGGGTTTTTAAAAGGAGGCCAGATGGGTTTGGACCACAGAAGGAAACGTCTGGCAGCTGGTTGTCTGTTGCCACAGAAGGTGTGCAGATCAAATGGTCCTCACTGGTTGTGTGGCTTCTCCCTCAGACGCATCTGCTGAAAGCGTCCGTGTGGACTTACTCGCAACCATCTGTCTCACTGAGAAAGCTTTATGAAACATCCAGTCGCACAGAGGAACATCTTCTGGCGTGAGCTCCTCCATAAAAGAGCCAAACTGAACACAGAACATACGTGGAGCCTGAACATGCACAGGGAGTGATTTATATATGCAGGTGTTTTCAGCCCCCAAAAAAACCAACTCTCTGACAAACTAATTACGATTCTCTCAGGCAATCAGACAAGGCAGAACCCAAATGCAGGACGACACACAAAATTCAAAAAAGGGTTTTATTAACAAAAAGCATCCTTCGAAAGGCAAAACTCAAAAGGGCACTGAAACATGGGAAAAACTGAAAACTCACTTGGAGGCAAAATAATGCCAGGCATGAAACGAGACCTCAAACAGGTAAACATGAGGCACAGAAACGCTGAAACATAACTCGACGATCTGGCAACAAGACAAAGGAAGACACAGACTATAAATACACAAGGTAACAAGGAACAGGTGAACACAATCAGGGCGAGGCAGACAATCAAACAAGCGGGAAACACACTATGGCAGGAAGTCAAGGGACCTGAAACATGAGGGAGAGTAGATTTCAAAATAAAACATGACACACCAGAACAAGGAACCAGACACGACATTCAACAATAATCGGGACATGACAATATGACAAGAAAACCAACTAAACACAAGGAACACCTGATGACATGAAACACTAGAAACAAATCTGGGGACTTAAACATAACAAAAGAAACATGGATATAAAAACTTGAACATGACAAGAAATAACCAGACATGGAAAATACAACAAACACGAGACAAAACCAGAACACAAACCGGACATAGAATGAAACATGACATAAACCCACTATACATAACCCGCCGAACACCAATCAGCCAGCAGACAAATTGAGAGAGACCTTGAACATAATGGAGCATTTAGCAGCTACAGAGCAAAAGGGGTTGGAGGATACTTGAACAGATCAAACGTGTGTGCTAATGTTGCTCCGTGTAGTAACCATAACAACTTAATAAGGTTATAACATATCACATGATGCATTTTCAATGAGTGAATGAATCATGAAGTGGGGTTTTTTGTGTGCATTTTCCAGATTTACTCCCTTTTTAGTACATATTTCATTTCTTAGGGTTATATCAGGGCAGTTGGAAGTTATAAGTCTGTTGTCAGATTAAATAAATAAATCCCAGACAGCACAAAGTGTCTCAGTGGATTTGACTAACAGAGACTACTGAAGCCTGATATTAGCTGAAATGTAGGATTCATTTTTGACTAACAACAAATGTAATGAACAGCTTATTGGGATATACTAAGTTGATGCTTTATGTTGGTGTTGGTTATTATAACAGCTGTAAATGCATGGTTGCATTTAGGTTTGGCCAAATCTGAGAGGATGTGCTGCCTCTGCTCAGGGAATAAAACTTCTCAACACAGAGACTTCTGAATGTCTTTAAATGAAAATAAAAGTATTTAGGGCAAGTACTTTGGGTGGATATTGTCTCTGTCAGCTGGTCTTCAGATCAGCCTCATTATTTTTCTTATCTTCGTCTGAAATGTGACAAATGCACAAATTATGCTGAACAAGTACTTCGAAACTTCTTAAAAGCACTTATCGGTTGCGCACATGAAATCAGCAGGACATCAGAGCGGCCGCCTTGGCTGCTCGCTAAAACTGGGTAAAAAGCTACAGAACTATTTTACTAAGTCTTGTATTTGTCAGTGCAAGTTATCTCACGGCGAGACACGGGGAGAAATCAGACAGAATTATTCATAGAGAGGATTGTTCACACCGGCAGCAACGTCTTTCAAAAAACTTCAAGTCCCTTGTTTCGCAGTGAAGTCAGAGGCTCCACGTCGCACCAGTCGCTTCTGGTACATACAGCTAAATCTGTCACCGTCAGACGACGGCAACCTGTAGCCAGCAGGGAAAACATCACGAGCTCAAAACCAATGCAAACATGAGCACTGCCACACAAACACAAGACAGTCGCACAAACATAAGTCATTGTGTACAAAGCACAATAACCCATGTCCTGAGGGATACAGGCTTCATCGTAATTCCCCTAATGAGGCAGGAGGACTATAACTTAGCCTCGTTTGGCTGCAACAACAACCTCCCCCACCCCCACTACAACCTCTTGTCTGCTTGTGGTTGAAGTCTCGCTTCGTCACATCCTATGGCTCATTTTTGACATTCTTAAGTCGAGCTCTCATTTTGTACCTAATGTTGTTTTGATGCAGTTATTTTAAAACCGCAAACCTCACATGCGTGCTGGTTTTGCCTGTCATGTGGGTATGTGAAGATGTTGCTCTGAAACAACGAGACATTATCCCGTGTGTTATCCCCCTCTTGCTGCCTCGCACTAAATATCACCAAACCCGCCACACCTGTCACATAAACCTGAGAGCTCGAAAAAAAAAAAAAAAACACACTATTTTTAGCCGACTATTATACCTCACCGCACTAGATTGTACACGGGGGGTGGGCAGGTAAAAAACAAAGTAGGGGAGCGGAGGAGAAGATGACACACGACAAAGGTCAGGAACCAGACAGTGCGATACGCCTCTCATAGCCCGCTGCGCCCCCGGGGAACTCAAGAGAGACAATTTCCCATGAACGATCTCCGGTTGCTCCGTCATGTGCACTGGTTGCACCATGCAGAACCACAACCTTGGGTTCTTAATGTTTCCGGCCGGGTCTAACCGCGTAACACTTAAATGGCATCTCTTCTCATTAGGTGAGATGTGCTTGTGGCGTGCATCATCCAGGAAGAGGCCTAATCCACACCTACGCAGCTGCATGACAGGAATAGATGAGGAGTAGACAGACGGCGGACTGGCGCGATAAATAGCCCTATAAATCTACCGAGCTGCCTACTGTCTGTGTGTGTGTGTGTGTGTGTGTGTGTGCATCACCCCGGGGATGTAAGTTAGTGGTAAAAACAGAGGTGGTTGCTAACTTACTATCTGTCTGCATTCCTCAGCCAGATGAAATAACAACACGACACAATATGAATACCACTGCAAACGCATTCCACGCAGCGGAGAATAAGTGGGTTGGCAGAGGAGGCCGAGATGCTCCTCTTGTTGTGTCTCATTCAGTTTCCACCCAATGTGCATTCCTGTGTCTTGGTGCCAATACACCCCTTCTTACCTGTCCCTCTGATCGTCACTCCGTTTTACAGCGTTGAATGGGAAAACAATAAAATTACTGTTTTTTGTTTTGTTTTTTTGTTTTTTTGCTGCAGCATAATTTTAAGAGTCAAGTTCCACCAAATGATATAATTACACAAAAGATGGTGATGCTGTATTTCTGCAGATTTTCATATTGTTCTTTCTGAATACTGACAACTCGGGTAGTTAACTGCCAGGAAGATTCTGGCCTTTTAAAACTTCTAAAAAATCTTATTAAGCTAAAAAAAAATTAAAAAAAAAAAGCCAACAACACAGTATTTGTATAACTGATATCTACTTTTGTTCACTCTTACACTTTTTACTGTTTGTGTTAATATCTGCCTCTCTGTTTTAAGGGCGAGGATGTTTCACTGTTAGTCCAGCTAACAATAACTGAGTTTTACTGAGCTGTTAAATTTCAATGTGCATAACAATAAAAGTTTGGTTTTACTACAGTTAGCTCGGCATAAGCTGGCCAGCTTCGCTATGTGGATGATGCGTTGTGTCCATTGTGCGGGTTGTGGCAGTTGGATGAACAAAGCACTAAGTAATATGAATAAGTGCTGAGTGGTGATGTCACAGATGGACCGACTTATCTGCCCACTGAGTCCAGCTTCATACTTAACTTGCAGACTTGTATCAGTCTTCTCATTTAGCTCTTATCTATTCCTCAAAATGTCTAAATCCAAGTATTACTTTAAGATTACTGGTACCAGAGGTCTCCATCTCTTTGCATGCATAGTAAATCCAGATAATGAGAGTGAGAGTCTGGATTTAGTAAACAATCAGTGTGACATACATTAAACTAAGGGACCTTTCAATCTGAAAAAAAGAGTTCCATTTCTAAATGTTTTAAACCTGACAACACGGCCACAGTCTTTTTCAAAGCTGCTTTTCTGTGTCTTCTATAGTTGGACAGACTTGTTGATGTTCCAGCTGGACTGCCTCGAGCATTTCATATACATATCATATGCAATGGTATTCCCTGTCCTCCAGCTCTGCCGGCAACGTGGCCTGGCGGATGTTAACTTGGAGGTCACAGAGAGAGGAACAATGCTGCCATTCAGCCAGTCAGCAGCCAGTCAGACGTCCAGCAGGTCAAACAGTCTCTCAGCCTGCAAGTCAGCAAGGGCCCAATTCTGGATGTACAAAGTCCTGAACGCCTTCTGTGGTCTGAGATGTGCCAGTTTGACATATGAGAAGAGAGAAATTTTGATTGTGGCTTTGCTCGTACTTTCATTCATTCAGTTATTGCACAACACTCTCCAGAAAAATATGTCAAACTCAGGACTTCCTTGTTTTGTAAATAATTATTTCAGCACTAGCTGTCGGATGTGCTGTGCAGAAAAAGCACAGCTGGACAGAAATCCTCTAAGTCTTATTCTAAACTCCCTAGTTTGGACAGGGGCTTTAAACTGTTTGTGGTTTTGTCCTTCACAGTGCACCACAGCTGGGGTCGGATGAAATTTTATTGGTCAAACACTGCCAGGGTCTCACTCAGAACAACAGAGGCCTCTCAAACTACTCCTGCAGCAGAATCACACACACACACCAAAGAAAAAAAATGTTTTTCTGAAATAATCACAAATTAGTAAAGCATGAATCTAATTACCATGAAATAAACCACCAGAGGTTTTTGGTTATTTGTTCATTAACCACCGCACATCACAGGTGCATCTTTGCTGATGGCCGAACTCTGGGTTAAGCTCTGTGGAGCCTCACTGGCTGTTTAAAATTGAAACGGGGCTCGTCTCAGACACTGAGCAAGCAGAAAGCCGAACTCCGTATAACACCCACACTTAGCTGGTTACCAACCCCGTCAGCCTGTCGCACAGTCAGACTGCAGATAGACAAGCACCCACCTACACAGCCCACTCAGCCAGTCAGGAGAGCATCGAGACTGAAGTCAGTGCCCTGGGCTGAGATGAGACGGAGGCTGGAATGCATGTAGAGGCGAGAGTCAGGCCAGACTGGTCTCGCTCTGCACAAGAATCCTTTATTCTGAGACATGAGAGAGGACCACAGTAGTTATTAGGCCAATGCAAGGAGGGGGTGAGAAGAGACTGATAACCAGCTGTCTAGAGAAAAGGAGTTGAAGTTGAAGACATCAAAACCAGCGAGGGACATCTCCGACGCAGGGTTTTGCCTCAATAGGTTCTTCGGTCAATTAAAATTCAGCAAATGGAAACTCAAAAACCGGACTTGCATTAACTGCCTCCACTTTCATTTCCAATCAATAAAGACATTACTAAAAAAAAAAAAGATAATAGTTTTTCATTAAGTTATCATTTCCGCTTTTAAATTTAACAATTTAAATCAAGCAAATTGAAACTGAACTGCCAACAGGGAACTGACACTTCATGTCTCCCAGAGTGCGATGCTCCCTCGCTCTTTCTCTCTCTCTCTCCCTCTCGCTAACTTACAGCCTCTCCTTCACTCCCTTTCATGTGTGCCAGTGAGCAGGCATATCTTAACTTTGAGGATGCTATCACAGGAATCCTTCTGGCCCCAGGCAGGATCTGACGGAGAAGCTGAAACGTAGACAGAACAGACTCGCCTCGACAGCGCGATGAATGAGCAGGAGTGATGGAGGGAGATGAAGCGAGCCGAGAAGTGATTCTGCCATAAGAAAAGATGAAAATGGGGGAGAATAGGAGCCGAGAAGCAGAGGCCCAAGCTGAAAAGAGTTATTATCTCTGTCAGCATGATGGTGAGCGAGTCTTGTGTGGAGAGGCTGAAGGAGCCGCTCTTCCATTCATGTCGCCCCTGAAGAAGCGGGCGGGAAAAGCAGCAATATTTCATGACATTCAGCTCTTCAAATTAATTTGGATACCTTGGTTTAATCACTCTAAACAAATGAGACTGCGGGTCCAAACAATGAATATGTCATGGCAGGCTGTGTCGTTAATGCTAATGTTCCTCAGAATAGAACCATATTCTCATCTCGTAAACAGGATGCCGGCACTTGGATCTATTTATGCTGAAAGTGCAGTGCATCTTCCTGTTTTGTGTCTTCAAGCAATCCTGCTTTGTGCCATGCAGCAGCAGATACAATCCAGACTGGAAAATGATTAGGATGGCATTATGGATGACTCTCCTCAGGGGTCTCTATTTCTTTGCAGTGTGTTGTGTGGTGAAGGACACACAGGCTCGGCCTCTCTGAACGTACCGCACGCTGCTGTTTTCACACTCCTGCTGGTGAGGAGATTAAACAAACCAGATATGCTGTGAGAATTACAGAGCTTTACTGGTGCCGGGAGGCGCATTTCACTTTTTCCAAACTTTTGGAACTTCTGCTTCTGGTCCGTACACTAAGGTTAGCTCCCATCAGCCTCTGTCTTTATACCCAGTGGTGTGGATCTTCTTAACCTACTCTAGTAACATAATAATTATAATAACTCTAATACCTGAATAAGTGCCTCCCCCAAATGTTGGACTATTCCTTTACATAAAAGCGGATAATCTTTTTTTATATCTAAGTAGCCCCTGATCAAGAATTCTTGTCCTAAATGTCATCATCATCTTAATGTTTTTGTTCATCTACATAGAATGATTTATACACATTAGTGGCTAAAGTAATTTGCAAAGTATAAATAGTTTCTTTTTTTCCTCTGAAGCAGAATTAGGGCAGTGGGACTTGGGAATCGACCTGGTATATAAAAGTTTCTCATTTCCTCACACACACATGCACTTGTGCGTCTGTCATTCCATTCTCAATTTGGCATCTGTTTGTTTTCTGCATGCTGGGTAGTATCCCGCTTCTCCGTTCCCGCAGCTGCCTGGAAAACATGACGGCATCTCCAGAGCCTCTCCAGGACCAGAGGCTTCCCTCCTGCTGTGTGGCCCACTAACGCTGCCTCTCACTAGAGTCCGCCAGCTCCAGATGTCCCAGCATTGTGTGTGTGTGTGTCTCTGCAGGTGTGTGTTTGTTTGTGTACGTCTGTGCCACCTTAACAGCTGTTAGACTTTAGCCAATCACGGGTAGAGAATGTTTGACTAATCTTGTATCCAGATGCTCAGCCTATCTTTCTGCACTGTCAGCTGAATAACTTGCAATAAACGCACTTATCACACACACCTTCGCAATAACCACATGGATGCATTTACAGACTTAAACGGCCATTGCAGAATTAAAATAAAGAGGTAAGAACTAAACAGATGAAAACACTTGGAGAAGACGTGTTTGTGTGTTCATGTATCACTGCATGGCTCCTAAAGTTGCCTACTGCTGCACAAACAGCTGGTCTCACTGACACTGGGCAAGTTGTCAGCATTAATAGCGGCTAATACTGAGTTTTTGCTTAGAGAAGCTTCACCTGATCTCACATCATTGCAGTGCTGAATGACAAAACTCAACTGATCCCGCTAAGACAGCATATATGTATAGACATATATATCTATTTATATTATATGCAATAAGATATAAACTTGGGGCATATGCATACATCACAAGTTTTGATGATCTTCTATCTTAAGAGCCGTATTGTAAGTAGTTACTGCAGCACAGATCCACAGAGGTTGAAACGTTGCCTTTTTTGCAGTCTAGCGGGAGCTTTATTCCAGTGTGCAGATATTCTCCATTTTTTTCTCCAACACGGCACACAACTCAGCCTACCAACATGGAATTAACAAAGCATTACTGGAAATAACTAATATAGTTAATACATTTGAAAATTCTAACCCCTTATACCATTCTTTAATCACGTTACTGTAATGATGTACACAGTCGTGTGTCATTGCTCAACACTGCACATCTCCACTCCTCTGTTATACTGTGAAGACTCATTTCTGACAGTTCATCTTCATAGCTTAATTCTCTCACTGCACCCATACACACACACGGGCATACACACACCAGCACAGACACACACGGCATGTGTCCCTCATGATGTTTTGCTCATTAAGTTTATTACCTCCCATAATTTTATGAGCTTTCTTGCCGGTTGTTATGATAATAGGTTTAACATCAGCGTGAAACCAGACTCTTTGCAGGTTTTGCCCGCATACACATTTTAATGCATGCACATAAGAGCGTTAACACACATGCACACACATACAGGTTTTATTGTGCAGATGGGGGAACTACATATCATAATAAAACACACAGACACAGCAGGTTTACGCTTGAACTCAGCACCTCACCTGGGTTCTCTTTGTAGTTTTGGCTTTTGCACATCAACACAACACATCAACCGCTGCAAACCGTTGATGTAGGATGTAATAAAAGTTAAGAGACAGTAATATAAAGTCAGGAGAACATGATGACCAGGTAAGTCTTCCCATTACGTTGTTCAATTTCCCCCGTGGATTCTGATGTGTGAGCTGAATGTAGAGAGTTTGACAGCTCCTCTTTTTAGGCTGCAAATGTTTCCCACAGGGTGAAAGATGTTCCAGATACTTTGGTTCATCTAACATACAGTGATGTAATGGAATAATAATTGAAAACACCTGCGAGAAAAACGATATATTTTCCCTCCACTGTTTCATTAAAACAAATGCAATCTGTTTCAATCGCACAGTTATGTGATTATGGTAAAAATAATCGTCTAAACAGGCCGTTACCAATCTGTCTTAATTTTCAAAATACTCATTGCAGCAGCTTCGCAGATATGAGAGAGGACTCATCTCGAGAATACGTGTTTCGTGCTATTGTGTGTCGTGTCTCCCGGGTCTGTGGGGGATCAAAGGTTCACAACGCAAGGGGTTGTGGGAAGTGAGGAGTCTGTCTTGTTTTTCGGATTCAGCTGCTGTGGAGACGAGGTCAGAGCTTTCTCTCAGGAAAAGGAGACGAACTGACTGTGGAAGCTTTGTGGAGACGTTACTGGAGCAAGTCTGTCTGTTAGCTTCACAAACACGAACACAAGTACAGTATCTCTAATTTTAGATTTCTTCATACTTACAGTATTAACATATTTTGTTCATCTGCTGCAAGATGACACTGTAATTAAAATGGCTTTGTGCTTCTGGTGTGAGAAACAAAGCATATGGGCTGTTGCTTATGCAGTACAGTCAGTTAAAACTGATATGACCTCTAAGGATCTCTGTGCCCTATCCACACCATGCAAGTGTATTTCTAAGCACCTCATGCACCTGCATCTGTACACGTTTATCCATACATTCTTTGCATGCTGGTGTATCCAGATGGGATTTGTGAGGGCATCCAGGTGCTGTTTGTGGTCCCACACTGGAGACCAGCTGGGCCTCCCGAGCAGCTGAGTGGGCCAGACGTCTCTACATGAGCACACAGGTACACTCTGAGTAAAAGTCTCAGTTTAGACTTTAAATTCCCCTTAGGCTGAATTACAGTCATTCCACAAAACAGTGGCCCCTGGGCTCTCGATTCATCTGAGGAGTGACACACAAACACGGCTTTCATGTGATAATACTGTGAAATCAAGACTTTGTAAGTGATTTCACATTTTTAATTTATCACTCTTGAATTTAGTGGTTAAATTCCCGCTTCTCATTTTAAAGAGACCTAAATTTCTCCTCTAAGCTCCACCACATTAAAGCAGGACAGATAAGGATGGTTCAGTAGAAAAACTTCACTAGCAGCCTTGGTAGTTTAATTATGCCAGTGCACTTCCTCGAGAAAGAGGGAGGACTGAATAAAGGGCATGAAGATCAGAGCTGAACTGACAAAGGTAAAGAGAGACACTTACAGAAACTTAATCCGGCAGACGCTGAAGGGAAAAAAAAATTGCAAGCCTGGCTGACATATGTTCTTTCATGTGGTCTCACTTCTACTGCAGTTTGTGATGACAGTACCTGTTGTTTTCACTTCTGTTTCCCTCTCTCGCTTCCTTCCTGACTGCTCTGGCCCTCTGCCCTCATTGAGGGATTGTTCTCACCTGCTCAGGGGTCTATTTAAGAATTAAGCTATTAAAGACTTTTTATTTAGTTTATCCTTTGTTGGTGCCACGTGTCGTCCTAGTTTTGCACCAAGAGTTGCACCAACACCAACACTTGACCACTGACTGCTGACTTCACACATCATGCTTTGGTTAGTCTGGGTTATCCTTAATAACGTGCTTGCTTAATTAAATCATTAAAGTGTAAACCTCCTCTTCTTAGTGAGGCATAACAAGTGTCACTGTAGCTATGACTCATCTGCCCACAGCAACCCCGTTTTACAAGCGTCAGGAGCATCATGGCACTGACCAGAACTCTGGCAATCACACTAATACACCCGCGCTGCCCCGCAGCAGCTCGTCCCCACCCTCTGCCACGGCACTGTGTGCCAACGTTAGCACCAACACACGCTGAACCGAGGTCTGGTCCAGCTCCAGATGTTACCTCAACATTACCTCACTATGAACAATAAAAGTGAAGGAGGGAGGGGGGATGTGGAAGAGAAGAGGAAAGGAAAAATGAAAACTGCAATTTTATGATGGGGAATTTATACCACACCACACACACACACACACACACACACACACAGAGAACATTGTGGCTGGTTTATTGAACTGAGTATTACTGACACAGTAGTTGTCAGCTCTGTGATGGGGATATCATGTTTTTTGTTTTCCTTTTCATATTGAATTCAGTAGATTTCCATTACCTTGTGTCAGTGTCGATTGAAACTTCTGTCATGTTTTTATCCCATATTATATTATCTTGTCTAAGTGTGGTTGTGTTGTGTATTTCTGTACATCCGATAAGCTTTTTTTTTTTTTTTCAATTTTGTTGTTGTCATGTGGGTAAATAGCTTAATTGAATTAATGGCCACGCATCTGCTCTACTCTTATTTTTCTTTGCTGTATCTCATTATCTGGTGTCTCAGATCACCTCCAGCATTCATTAAAGTTTCATCTAATCTAATCAGCTAATCCAAATTATTTATGTTACACCTAAAGAAAAGTACAATAATGAACATTGGAGTCCTTTGGATTTATAGCCCATTTCATCCAGTCATCATCCATTTTACATTTCTCCAAATTGCTTTAAGATGCACATTGTATGTAATAAAACTTTAATGCCTTACTTTTCAGCATTAATTTAAAAAATGTTAAATTGGGAACAAGGATTTGAAGAATCAATTAACTCCCACAACGAAAACTGCTTAAAGTTAAACATCCACCTAATACATGTCTGACACCCCAAAGCACAGTGAAGGTAGTAGGAATTAAAATCATAACATCTGAACAAGACAAAGGGTCTGCAGAGGTGGAGGTGAAGAGCCAGAGAGGCGCTTTGAGTACTGTATAGCAAGAATAATACAAACCGTAGCTTAGCATGTTCGGATGGTGACAATTGCTACTAAGCACAAAATACAGTGGTGGCTGGTGGGAACTGTCATTTCTTCTGCAGGTTCCGAATCAAGAATTCTGGGCCGTGGACACAATGAGTCTCTGAGGCCGCCTGTGATATTAAGATTATTATTACACGCATTTGTCATGGGCCCCTCCATAGATTTGAACCTAAGTGGAATATTTAAATTTGTTCCAAAATGGTCTGACTGACATTGCTTCATATACTGGTTTCCTTAGATAATACATTGATAATGTCTTTGTACAGAAGGTTTCTTTGGCTGAAAGTTTAAAATCTAATGCTACACCCCAGTCATTTATATTTAAATCCCTGCCTGTTTGTATAAAGCACCCAGGATGCCCAACAGGTGGATTACTGTGAAAGTGCTCTTGAACAGGTGGTTCAACTTCACCACATTTGTGGCTCAGTCATTACTTCGAGCTGCTAGTGATTTCCTCTGACTCTGCACTTGTGTGTGTGTATGTATGTGTGTGTCACGGGGCTAAAAGTGAGTTAATTTTCTACCCAGAAGAAAGAGATGACTGCAAGTAATTACAGCGCTCCACAGGGTGTACCTGGTGATAACTGTAGCAGATAGATTTAACAAGCAATGATCCAGGCCAGACTTCACATACACACACAGAGACAGAGCAGGAAAGCATTAAAAGCATGTAAACACAGTTTGCAAAGCAGGCCATCGCACTCACATACCGTGTACACACACACGACATGCGCCATTAAACTTGTTTGTTTACGAAGTGCACAGAGGTATGTCCGACTTTAAAAAAGAAAACTTGTAATGGTTGACAGAGCATCTCAAAGTAGGTCATTATGGAGTCGCAGAGTTTGTACACCGGTTGTGCATCCATCCTCCTCCAGTGTTTTAACAGGCCCCACTCTGGTTGTTTTCTCAAGCAGGTCGATAACCTGACGCGGCACCGGCAGAGCACTGAAACTCGGTCAACATGTTTGTTGCTTCCAGTTATTTGGACAAGATTCGCAGATAGGCTAAACTCTGCAGCAAAGTCTAGAAGACAGGTAATGGAGAACCGTTGATACTCAAAGCATGCCTTCAGCACTGTGTTTATACACGTGAGACAGCGGGAACAGCTGACCTGCTGCTGGCACCTGGTGCAAAGTCAGGTAATCATCATAGTCAGAGTTGAAGGGAAGTCATATCCTACTATCCTCCTTTACTTATTCAACACATCATATTGAAGGACCAGCATTGTCTGAGTATCCACATTCTGATATGTTTCCTTTATGTATGGAGCTCCATTGTTGTTGTGCAAAAATGATTGGAAGCTCACTGCGACACACTGATTGTTCCTTCATTACCTTGAGCAAAGATCATGATTACAACTTGGTGTTGCAGTAAATGCTCACCAGTGCACACTGATGCAACATATGTACTTACAATGATCAAGGTTTGCTAAATAGTCCTGTGCCCAGCTGTTTTAACTATTTATAAATAAATTATTAACATCCTCATTGGAGCAAATGGGCATGGAGCTCAGTGCCATAGGTAGAGGATTAAAATAATGAAATGGATTTATGTTAGTTTTAGTGTTTTAATGGGATCAATTGTCCTTATTTACAACCTTTCAGTAAGGAGCTATCCTTTAAGGAGCATTTTATTCTAGTAAACGTCATCTATCTATCTGATAGTTGATGAGATCTTTTACTGTGGACCAATGTGTCAGACTCACAGAGAGAAAGAGACAAACAGTGCCTTTTTACAGAAAGATTGCAGCACTCAGTGACAGTAGGCTCCACCATTAATTGATCACGAGGACACAGATGAGGACAAAATAACTATAATCTGGTGTCAATTATGCCTGCGACGGGATGTGAGTAGGTGTCACTTCATCCTCTGCGTTAGAAACAACTTACACCAAGTCCCAACAACATCTCATTAAAGTCTGCCGTCAGTCTCTGTTCTGTAATTTTGGTGTTTGGATAAAATCCATGGCAAAAAAAAAAAAAAAGCCTTGTGGTGCGGCGAACAATGAATTTCCTCTCAGCGTGATGACACCATTGCCTGGTCGGTCTCTTATAGGGCTCAACGTGCTGCTTGCCAACTTCCTCCCCGCTCATGTGGCTTCTTGGCAATCAGCCAGACCCCTCTTTCCCTCTTTCCCCACCTCTCATGGTCCATAAAGCCACTTTGCTGCTTGTCCCGTGTGAGACAGGAAGCAAGGCCCTATGGACAGTGACCTCACTACAGGAAGAGAGCAGAGGGTGTGTGTACTGTATGTCTGTGTGCGCACAACTGTAATTCTCTCCTGTCTTCATTGTGCTGCAACTGTCACGGCATTAAAGAGCTTAAAAAAAAAACACTTTCGATATTCTCAGAGCAATTTTTAATGTGTACATGTCCAGCATGGCTTGTTAACACACTCAACTAGAGGTGAACACACAACACAAATGTATAAAATCTTACATTTTCTACAGAAAAAAAACCAAAACACTAACAACCAATCAAAAACACTAATTGGAATGTTATTAACAAAAATATCATATCAAGTTTGTAGAGAACAAAAAATGCACAAATTAAAATCAAAATAAGACAAATTATCAAAGACAAACAATAACCTCATCCATTTGACTGATGTCTGCTTTCTTTTTTTTTTTTTTTTGTATTTTCCCATCATATCCCAGTCAGGAATTATGGTCGTTTTTTTTTTTTTTTTTTTTAATCAGAAAGTCACAGGATCATTACTAAGGTAGTAATGAACAGGGAAGTTCAAGAGAGCCTGATGTGAGATGCCATGTAGCACTACTGACGGTCAGCACAGGACTGACGCTGCGACCAAACCTACTCTCTACTGTAGCTGCAGTTAGTGGATGAAAACAGTCTTCTTGAGCTTCGATGGCCGTCTGAAGCAAAAGCGACAGCACGGATGCTGAAAAGTCATTAAAAGTCATTTGTCGGCCACCTTTTCCGTCTTTTTTTTTTTTTTGTCCCATGGTGAGTGGGCGGCTAAGCCGAGTGGCCATTTGAAATGAGTGGTTTCAGAGTGGATGGGCTCGACGAGCAAGGTGAGATGCACTCTGGGAAGAGAGAGAAGCATCCAGACGACCCACAATCCTCTGGGTTCGAGCCATCGTCACACAAACATGACCCACGTGAAATATAACACAGTCTTATTCTTTTTTTTCTGTTTTTGCTTTGAGCTTTTCAGTCATTTATTGATCTTTTTTTCTTCTGGTAGAGTTCTGACTTTGCACAAGGCTGATGCAGTGACTTTTTGAAGCTTGTGTTAAAGAAACAAAAAGCTGAGAGCACAGGCACTACTATAAGAATACTTTCCTTCTTAATGACTGTGGAGATTTTAACGGAGATGTTTGTTAAAATAAAAAAAGACAGAAAACAAAAGGTATAAAGCCTTCACTCAGAGCCAGAGCGGGGCCGAATGAGAAACGCTTAACATGCAGTGTTTACAGAAACGCATCCTGAGAGAGATGAAAGCTCAGGCAAGCTCAGCGATGTCCTAACCTTCCCTAAACTTTGCATCGAGGCCCCGCGCTTCACAAACGAACGGGGAAGGCATCAACATAAAAAGAACTCCAGAAATTTAAATGTGAAGGTGACATCCTGTTGCAGAGTCTGACAGGTACAGCGTTCTCGAGCGAATCCTTCGACGGCGTTAAAAGTTGCTGAACAAGGAGGTGGATCTAAAAACAGGCTCTGCTGTGTGAGGCCGGACCTTGGCCTGGACTATTTTACTCACGGGGGGAGGAAGAGAGAGCGCAGGAAGGAGGGGGGGAGGGAGGGAGGAGGTGAGGTTGGGAGAAGACAATAATGTGTTTGTGTTGTGTGTGTGTGTGTGTGCGTGTGTTTTAGGGAGAGAGAAAATAGGGGGAGGAGAAAAGAGAGAGAGTGAGAGAGAGAAGGCCATTGTTGTTATTATGATCCCCCCCGGGCTTCGCGGGCTGGGCTGAGTATGCGGAGGGGTGGGGATAAAAAGAGAGAGAGAGAGAGAGAGAGTGTGGGAGATTTACAGTCAGAAAACAGGCCTCGCTTATGGAGAGCAGGGCTGATTAACTGAACACCTCGGCACGCACGCCGACACACAGACGTGCATCAATCAGCCCTGACACACACTCTCTCCCAACCTCTTACTACTTCTCTTCGGCTCTGAGACAATGAACTGTACGAAACTGGATCCCCTCTGGTGTCGCCTCTCAAACTGCAGAATCACCAGAACTGAGATTTCAAGGTGTTCTCGACTTTTTCACCCTTTGAAGTGGTTACACTAGCTTTGAAGTGGTTAACTCCCCGCAAGCCCTTACAGAGGAGGAGGACGGGGGTGGGGGGGGGTAAGACACACTGATAAAGACAGTGCACGACGTGGTGTCTAGTGCAATGAGTCTGCATTTTCTGAGCCCGTCCAGACACTGGGCCGTTTGAGCACCCATTGATGTGCCTGTTGGCCCAATTGAAGAGCAGGACAGCAGAGGGGAGAGGAGAGGAGGGAGGAGAGGGGGGGTGGGGGAGTGCTTTTAACACTGATTAGCTGCACCCCCACCGCCTCCCTCCCTCCAACCTTGATGATGAGGAGGTGAGCGATGGACACAGGATACCGTTTCCTGGCAACCCGCTATTGACTGGCCACAGATCAATCTCCAGACCTCTGGTGACGGCTGATTGTGCGCTTCCTTTTTCCTCCCTCTCGCTCCTGTTAACTTCGCCCCTGTCTGCGTAGGTGTCTCACCTCAACCTGTCTGCGCCTCGCCGCGGGACCTGCTGAACGCGCAATCGCCGCCTGTCAACGCGCAGCCTGACTGCCACAAAAGAAAGACGAGTGAAAGCAAAACTGCTGCTGCTTGTGAGGCACAAGTGGAATCAACGTGCAGGCTTTAAAACAATGCCACAGGGGTGCACGTGAAACTACAGGCAAAGCACTTGTACTGCTAAAAAAAAGGCCCATCACCTACTGTAAGTTGAAGTTTCCTCTTTGGCCACCAGTGTTGTTGAGCTAGCAGAGGAATTTGGGTCACAAGAGCTGTTGCCAGTGGGATGGAGCCATCAAAGTCCTCTCTCTCTCTCTCTCTCTCTCTCCCTCTCTTTTCCCACCCCTCCTTACTCCTGAGATCCAAACTTTGCATGCTCAGGGCGACGAGGTCAGCCTCCCTCCCCCTTCTTCCTTTCCTTGTCTCAGCTGCAGAAAAAAACCCACTCTGTCCTAAGCCTCCCCGTCCACATCTGTGTAACCTGAGCCGGGTGAGCTGAGCCCCCTCTGGTCAGACTGGCAGCTTACTTTTCTGTACTACCTCAGATAAGCCTTCCTGGCATTCATATTTGAAGTCATCCACTCCTGCAGTCTCTCTCTTGTTTCAGCCTGGTTTGTGGACTCAAAATTGTATACAGATTATTATTATTATTATTAATAAAAACTATCCTACTTCCTTTTATCAGTGTACAGCGTTCACTCGTTTATCGCGGGGGTTACGTTCCAAAAATAGCCCGCAATAGGCAAAATCCACGAAGTAGGATTTTTTACAATTATTATATGTTTTAAGGCTGTAAAACCCCTCACCACACACTTTATACACTTTTCTCAGACAGGCATTAATAATTTTTCGTATTTCTCTTTTGTTTAAATTCTCTCAAAGTTCAAACCTTGGTAGATTTATAAAATGTAAATATGGCAAGCTGAACGCATTCTGTACTGTACAGGAGACATGGCACGGAGGAGATTGACTGACAATGATCTAGAGTACCTTAGCCAATCAGGACGCAGAACACAATGTGCATTCATACGCTGTAAAAAAAAAAGTATGCAAAATTGCACTAAAAAAAATTCGCGAAACAGCGAGGCCGCGAAAGATGAACGAATATGGCGAGGGAACACTGTATATTCCATGGCAGTCATTGGTTTCCATTCATTTCTATACAGCATCAATACCTGCAAGCAGACTCTTAGAACCTACTTCAACTGTATAATCCTTTCACATAAACATCGAATCAGCATTGGTTAAAGTTGCATTATTTTTACGTTCATACAGTCTGCTTACGCAAAATAAACAGAAACCAATGGCTGGCAGGAACAGTAGCAAAGATACATAAATAAATGGTGTGAGGTCAGCTTTTGAAAGTGGTTGGCAATGATTTGCAGTAATTAGTAGAATCTGAAATGTTCGGGAACACCTTCACGGTCCTTTAACAGTGATATAATGATCAATTTAGATGGACATGTTTCTGTTTCTACACTCCCCATGGCCCCATCTCTGTTCTTTGAGATGAAAAGGGAGAGGAGTGTTTTGGTTCTGGGAGTTCAAGGTTTAGTTTGGGGGTCATGGGGGTTAACAGCATTTGCACACACCTGCTGTTTTTTTAATGAAGAGGATTAGCCTGTGTTCACATGAGCCTGCGTGGCCCGAGCCCACCCTGGAGCACGCAGACTACAGGTCATCAGTGAAGTTTCTTAAATTGTCCTTTAAAAAAGAAAAAAACACTCACAGTAAAAAGTCCATTACAGACTGCACGCTACATTAGCTGCACCCGGCCACTGCTGTGTTGCGTCGTGGTGTTACATCCTGTTCTGAAGTTAAAGGCCGTGGCTTTGCTTTGTTTCTCTCTTGTTTTATGTCACACACACACACACACACACAAATGGTGCCAATGAATGCTCCCCCTCCTGTGTTATTTCACAGTGAGCTGACTTTTTAAATTACCTATTAGTCTGTCTCCTCTGTAGTACAAAGGGAGGGTCTTACTGTTGACAGAAAGGGGGCTCTCGGAGCATTAGCCACATAAATGAAAGTTAAGGGAAGAGGTCCCCTTTAAAGTCTGTTTACCCTTTCAGCCAAAGAGGTCTTTTAACTGGTTTCCAAATAAGGAAAAGAAAATGAAGATGGCAGACCTATTGTCCTACTCTGTGGGCAAAAGATAAAGATGGAAAAGGAGGCAGCAGCTTCAGTCTGAAAGTAAAGGATTATCATTATTATACAATCTGGGTCTTATTTTCATTTTTCATCTTCAGACATCATTTATATCTGTTACGATAACACTGTACTCATCAGAAGAGTAATTGCTGATATTGGAGAACACGCCAAAATGACTATAACGAAGCACCCGGCTCAGCTGGGTTTTAAATATTAAAGGTCAAAGCGGAAAAAGGAAGCTGATCCGTAAACTGACTCCTGTTTACATGGTTTGGATATTAACTGTACCGTCTTTATTTTCTCTTCCAAATAAGTCTGTCTAAGCTGGAGCTTCTTTTAAAGCCTGACACCCTTTTATATCCCAATCTCAAGAATCAGCTTGACGACTACAGTGTTATTACTGTTAAATAATCTCTACGTTGTACTAAACTGGATTCACACTTAAAAACCAAAGTGAACTCTGATCACACAACTCTTCACAACCACGACCTACTCACCATCAGAGGGAGTCAACAAGAGGATGATATCTAGGCTCAACGCAGGCCTAAAAAAATCTCTCTTAATGTAAATTGCAGTGAAAAATCTTCCACACTGTGACACACTGTCTGACAGAGAAAAGGGAGGAGATGACCAAGACGAAGAAGAAGATGCAGGGAGGACGAGAGGACGGTGCTGAAGCCCACCTGAAGCGCAGTGGTCCGTCTGCGCATCGCTCTTTTTCTAACCCTTTGGATTTCTTTCTTTTTGTGGGAACTGTGATAGCATAAGCAGATGTCATGTTATCGGCGAGGGAAAAGCCCCTACTGAGATTAAGGGAAGGAGGAGGAGGGGTGCGCAGAGACGGGAGAGAGAATAGCACGGCCTTCCTGGTTTAGAAATAATAATAATAACAACAAAAATGTCACACACAAATTGAACCAAAACAAAAACAACAAGAAAAAAAAAAACAATGTGCAAACTTCTCTCATATAAATAGACTACAGTCAACGCATTGTAGAGCACCATGGGAGACAGGAGGAGGTTAGGGTATTGTGTGTGTGTGTGTGTGTGTGTGTGTGTGTGTGTGTGTGTGTGTGTGTGTGTGTGTGTGTGGAGGGGGTATGTATACGTAAGACATAATTTATGCTTGCATCTACTGTGTGTGTGTGTTTCAGTACAGTATTGATCTGCTACCACATGTACTAAGAGTTGCAGGAGCCACTGAGACTTGAGACGGAAGGATCAATGGGAAGAGGATTGGATTAGAGGGGGGTCGGTGTCTAAGGTCCAATTTAAGTTCAAAGTTCAGTGTCCCCTCAAGTCAGGGGTCAGACCCAGTCCTGCAGCGAGCGCTTGCAGTGCACCAGCAGCCGCGGCGCCCCTTTGCTCTGCAGCGTGTTGATGATGGCGTAGATCAGTCCCAGGATGCACAGCACCAGGACGAGAGGGATGGTCACCATCAGGATGTTCATGGTCCGCTCCTCGCTGTCGTCCACCTTCAGCACCACGTCGACCTCGTTGGTGTCTTCCTCGCGATCCTCGCGGTAGTCTTCGTCTTTGTCGCTGTCGGCCCCTTTGCCCGTGTCTTTGTCCGTTCCGCCGCGATCCGTTCCGTCCCGGTCTTTGCCCTTGTCGCCATCACGTCCTGCATCGGGGTTGAACGGCGGCCGATTCACGTCTGGGTACTTGGATCCCGGGTCCACGTCAGTGTCTCTGTCTCTGTCTGGATCCAGGTCCACACTGCAGCCCATGAAGTCTCTGAGAATGGACTTGGGGTAGCCGGGTTCACTCTTCATGCGGTGGTTGTCAAACTTCCAGTACTTGGAACCCTTGTAGAAGAAGGTATACGCTGGAGGAGGCAAGGTGAGCAGAAGAAGTCAGCCAACACCACAATTTGACGTGTCATAATAGATCGACATTTTGGGAAGTTTTCTTCTTCACCCTCTTGCTGAGACTTAAATGAGAGGGTCAACACTACTCTCATTATCTTTCTTTTCAACATGACACTAAAGCCAACAGCCAGTTAGCTCCGTCTAGCATAGAGGCGACTGTCCTGGAGTCTCAGCTGTTATGGTGACGACAAGACTCCAGGAAGTCATTCCTCCAGGCCAAGTATGTCCTGCACATATCCCTTGCAAAAAATTTAAATATGTCTTTATGTTGACAGTAGCTACATATTGAATAGACAGATAATGACAGCTTTGCAAACCAGAAAACGTTTATTAAAACGTTATTCCTTTAATAACTTTAACATTTTACAAAAAATGTGCATTTACCCAAAATCCAACTTTGCTTGGACAGTGGATCTCTCCACTCTATTTTCACTCTAACTGAGCAAAGGAAAAATCCCCTTCACATGTAGGTTCAAATTTTCTTTTCAGCAGACACACACACCATCCCCCCTCTCTCTCTCCTGATAATTGCATGACCACACCCTGATTCTTTGTTTCAGGCATGTCTGTTCTCTTTCTCTCTCCTCCCTCACACACGCACAGAAACCACTCAGCTCACCTCCATCATCGCTGAGGAAGGCCCCCTTGGGAGTAGAGGGCACTGAAGATCCCCACACACTGATTGATTTCGGGTAGCCTCTGTCAACCGATCTGGACTGTTCATTGAAGCGCCAGTACCTGCAGACGTTAACAGAGGGCTTGTCACTCTTTATCAACTGTCTAAATAAGAAACAGCACAGTGCACGGTCGACCTACATGGTATGTATATAGCAGGAATAAGGTTTCCACAGAATATTCAGATCTGTAAATGCGCTCGTAAACCTGAAACAAGTCAGTCAACCACACTGTGCTAAGCGAGGATTTATTGGATTCGCAGACTTATAGTGTAATTGTTTTTCTATGAGTATTTTCATAAATACGTTACCCTTGCATACCCTTGTGTTATTTCGGCAGCGCAAAGCGTGTTCAGGATGTTTGTATTGTTCACTAACTTTCTAACTTTGTTAACAAGGAGTTGCTAAAGCTTCAGCTACAGTATTCCTCTTGTATCACTTTATACTTATAGGGCAATGCTGGGAGTTTGTAATGTAATTATCCCTGTGATCTCAGTCATTTCACTCTATATATGGAAGTAATAACAAAAAACTCCAGGTATATGGACATAAAACCTTCACAGTCTATAGACTTCATCATGTCAACTCATTTTTTGCCTCTATTTGGTAGCACCGCATTAAAATAAAAGAGTTAGTAAAAATACAAGCGAACATTCTTTGAAGCCAAAATCAGAATATTATTACTAGAGTCTGAGCGGTGTTTGTCTCAGCATAGGAAACAAAGAACAGCATCTTAACTTTCCGAACCAATGAAACCGTTGACCTGCTAGTGAATAATTAAGGAAAATGCTGGGTAGAAGTTGAAGTAAAAAAGTTGACAGCTGACAGGTTGTATGTTACATTACCAGTCTCCTTGAAAGATGTAGGTGTAGCCAGATGGCTCCCACCAGATGGCTGTATCTATTCGGTCATAGGGAATATCCTGACCATAATCGACCAGCTCCTGAGGATAACCTGGTTCCAGGTTAGCCTCCCTGAAAAGCCAGAATCTGTTTCCTGAGATGAGGAGAGGACAGTAGAGGAGAGGACAGTAGAGGAGAGGAGAGGAGAGGAGAGGAGAGGAGAGGAGAGGAGAGGAGAGGAGAGGAGAGGAGAGAAAAATTGATGATGAGGTATGATCTTTTATGCTGCATACATCGGTACATTCCCTATATACTCCCACTTGTAACCCATTATAGACTCTGGAAAATACAGCAAGCACAGAGTCATACTGTTTATGTCATGTGCACTTGGTTACACATAAGCCCACATAAATATATAAGAACAGACGTACAATGTTCATTCTACTTGTGCACACACATTTCATTTGCTGGCAACAGAGCATGTTAAATAATTGAAATTGAATGATGTATAAAAAAAAGAACAATAAGAATAATCAGAGAAAACCAGAGTTTACACACACTTGTAAATTCTATGAACGCAATAATGATTTGTTGGCAAGCAATCAAAAAGCAGCACAAGCGAGTACGACATCACCAGCTAAGGACTTTGGGTTTAGCTTGTAATTATCAATTAGGAGCGGCTTGTCTCGTGTCAGCCTAAAGCAGATTTCTCGCTGAAGGGAAGGTTTTATTGTTTCACTGTGTCAGACAGGGGGACTCCGTTTCTTCAGGCACCATTACATCTCTCCTCTTGGCTTCGAGCCGCTTTTCCCTCCCCCCACAAACCCATCCATCCACCCACCACCGGCCCCTCGCTCTCCACTCAGCATCTGGAGAGGACAAGTGGTTGACGCAATGCTTCCCAGGGTTCCTGCAGCGTACAGCCCTGATGTAAAATCCCATGACTTATTCTATGACTTTCCATAACTACGCCAGAGCTCTTCAGTGACCTAAAGATTTGATTCCTTCCTGCTGTGTAGCTGTTGTTTCTCTAGTTTCTAGACAGCTTAACTGTGTTTTTTGTTACAGATGGACTTGTTTGGGGATAAAAACAGCTGTGAACTCCTGGATAAAACTGCAACTGTATGACAGAAGTGGGTAAATGCATTTTCTAATGTTCCCATCTAACTGTAAATGCGAGGAGTCTCTGTCTGTTTGCCGTGTGTCCTTCCATTATCTCAACAACTGTTGATCTGATCGACTTCAGACTTGGCATATTCCTGAGGACCCAGAGGAGTGCAGTGTTGAGTGTGGAGTTGAGTGGTTCTCGAGAAAGCGAGAAACATCACCCTGCACGGCCACAGAGCCCCCGCAATTCCAGACCCTTCGTTTGAGACGTATGTTTGCACGGGTTTTTGAATTTTCTATTTTGATCAATTTTTCACATTACGTCTACTTGTTGGTGACTGCGGTACGTTATGCTTCATGAGGCATCAGCTAATTCCAGTTTTAATCTCAATATTTTGATAACTCCATGCAGTGGTTAACTTAATGTTATAATCTAATCCAACTGTAAATGGAAGGAGTCTCTTTCTGACCCAAGGAGGTGCAGTTTCACGTGTGCAGTTTAGATCAGTTCTCAAGACAACAGAATGCAGGAAGAAGTCTGGATTACACCTTTAAAAATCCAAATATTCCAGATATTTGTCCAATATGTCCAAATATACTCCCTCTTTACATATCTCAAGGCACTGTGCCACAGTCAAACTTGCTCCATGGTAATTGGTTTGTTGAAATCAGGAGTCTAAAGAAAGGAAGCATGCAGTACACTCAGTTTGTAAGGTTTTTAGTTTAAATCACCAGCTCAGTTAGACTCTGGTAATTACACTTGACAACAACCAAGGACCAGATGTTCAGTTTTGAGGATGGAGCAAGATTGCATTATTAGCTGGCTACCAGAGATCAGAAAAAAATGAAGGTAGAGTAGATAATATTGTCAATTCAATGTGAAACATATGCTGGAATATTTGTCAATCTCAAAATCACACAAGTCAGCTCCCAAAGCAACCCTGAGAACAAGAACACTGTGCAGGATTTTGACAGTGACTGAAGTCTATGATTCAAAGATTTGAAGGTCTGCAGAAAGTCAACTTGTCGGATCCCACTTGTGCGTTTGTCTCCCCCTTTCTTGTGCTTTCAGGTCTGCCGGTCCTTCCCTCTTTCCCTTCCTCCTCCTTTCTCTTGTTCTTTCTTCGCTAATGGCTCGCAACCAAGTGTCACACTGAGAGCCTAACTGATGACATCATCCTCCTCATCATCAACAGCTGCCCCGAAGCCTCGAGCTCCCACAGTCGAGCTGCATCAAAGACTGAGTCCTTTCTTTTTCATTCAACAACTTTATTCACCGTTATAAAAAACAAGCTGTTCACAGTGACTCACAGTATAAATAATGACCTGTGCTAAAAGAGATTTATACTCTGCATGTAGAATACATTATGCACGGCTGCTTTCTTGAGGAGGTGGGGGTATGTATATCTTCTATATCATCTGCAGAAGATGATAAAAGTTCCAGAATCTGTTTTACTGTTAAAATATGAAAACATTAAGGCGGGGTGGTTTGAACTGGGCATTATAACTGTATTTAGGTTGAAGAGAAGAAACCACATGGTGGACGGTTTACTTTGCAGAAGAGTATAATTATGTTATAGGACACACTCGTGTTCCATATGTTTCTGATACAAACCCTGAATCACTCAAAAATTACAATATCTTTAAAGATTTTTATCTTTGAAGATGAAAACAAAGTCATATTTTTACCTTAAAGATCTGACATGCTGCTTTATACATAAAAGACAGAATGACCGGGACTAAAACTTATGTCATGATCTTATCTTATACCACAGCATCCACTGAATCCAACTATGGCTGTTTATAGGCATGATGGAGTAAACGATGCAGCTTCACTGGAAACCAAATCCAAACACTGATGCTGTTAGTCATTGTTCAGCAGAAGTTTGTATGTAAGGCAGCTAGTAGCCTAATTTCAAAACTGGGCGTCTTCTTAAAGGCTTTTGTTGCTATTGGAAGTCTGTCATGCGCTAAGTGACAGCAAACAATACCAGAAGAAGATTATCTACAACAGGACCGGGCCTGTTTTTACAGCAACAGTAACCAGAAATGAAGATGATATGTTCATTCCCAAAAGGAATGAGAGGGGAGAGAGTGCTGTCTCCCAAAAAGAGAAACATGGATGAAGAGCTGAAATGTCTGACTGCTTTCATGAGAAGTCGTCTTTCATTTATCTGTAATGTTTAAAAGCAAGCAAACTGTATGTTGCAAAGATATGAGAAAAAAAATGCACTGAAAGCAATGCAAAATCATATCATATCATATCATATCATATCATATCATATCATATCATATCATATCATATCATATCATATCATATACAGTGAGGTGCTCACTGCTAATAAATCAAATGACACTGACTCAACTCTTTTTATCACCACACATTTTCAGCTATCAACATCTATCCAAAGACAATTAGTGAGGTGTAGAAGAGGAACATGCAAATTAACTTTGTGACTGTCGAACACTGTTAATCAAGAAGTAATCTTATTCTTGGACTTGAGAATGCACCCATCAGTGCGTGTGTGTATGAGTGCTTGCTGCTTACCTTTAAAGAAGACGAACCTGCCATCGTGTCTCTCATAGGCAGCGTCTATGTCTCCGGGCAGACCCCTCCAGAAGTGACTGATGGGCATGGGGTAGTTATCCAGAACCCTGTTCTTACGCACCCGCCAGAACCAACGGCCCTGAGGAGACAAAGTTAAGACATTAGCGTGAATTGAAAAATTCAACAGTGTCTCTTTTTATCTGTCCAAAGTAAACCAAGTGAGTTCAAAGCGTAGGGCTTCATATCTCATTCTATTAATATACCTCTGTCAGTTCAAAATGTCCCCATACTATGAAGTGTACACGCAGGATGGGAGATCTATCTATCTGGCCACTGCAGGAAAGGTATTCCCTTTTTCATTAGTCATCTGATTATAACTATTTGTCCCACTGAGGTCAGAAAGCACTGTTGTAATGCTCGGTGGTCATTATGGCTGCAGGATAACTAGACCAGAACGTACAATAAACTAACAATAGCAAAAAACTAGCAGGCTAATAATAGTCAGTCTCCGCTCTGGTGGCTTTATCACGTCCTCTTATTGCACTCTCTCTGTTGATTACAGTCCACTGCAAGATAACTTCTATAAAGGACTGCTTGATTACATTGTCAAGTCAGCAGCACAAAACAGTGAAAATCACTTGCAGAAAGTTTTAATCCCGGCGCAGAAAAGGCACTTTAGCTTGTGAACACTCATATCTACTGTATATGCTGCGCACACAAGCCAGCAGACAAATTTACACCAGAAACCCTCAGACTCATCCATAAGTGGTGAGTCAGTAGCACTGCTTGTCCTGGATAATGTAACAGTGAAATGCTCGGTGCTGCTTCTTTCTGGCAAGCACACCTAGTTTTGTCCTTCACGCAGGACATGCTGGCAGAGAGGACGGCACGGCGCGGCATGGAACAGCACGGAGACGAGTTGGCGTGAGCTGGGAGAAACAGAACAGCGCAGAACCGGACGGACTGCATGCTTTTCGATTTGTGTGGTCTCACAGCTCCCTGTGTTGACCAGATTAAGGCTGAGTTGACCATATTAGTCCTCAGCAGAACGGAGCAGATCTCAGCGTGGGGGGTTTCAATACTGAAAGCAACTCTGAGTGCTCTGCTGGTTGTCTTTCTGTCCAGCCCTCCTGTGCTGTGAAGAGTACTACAAGTGAAGAAAAGAAAGTTCTCGTCAGGATGACAGCGCCTTTCTTCTTTAAATAGACGAGTCTGTGAAAAGGTGAGAGCGGTACTGACGTGCTACTCTCCCACTCATATAGTGCATAAAATAAGTACCTATGCAGAGAAGAACAATGCCATTAACACAATTTCAATGCAGCAGAGGCGTCACTTCTAAGTTGGCATAAGGACAATCTGAACATTACTGTCAGAAATGACTAATGCAAAAACTATGGAAATAAAACACACAAATCAGTAACAGTCAATGCTGGTTCATTTGGGGACAACAGTATCTGAAATACATATGTCACTTGTCTGTTTTTTTCCTCTCTGGCACACTCTCTGTCCATGAAACAATACAATAATTCAAGATCAAGAAGTGGAAGAAGGCTGCAGCATTTGCAGTCTTTGTCTTATGCCTCGTCACACAATCAATCCAATAGCTGTTGAGATATTTTAATGTGGACCAAAGTGGAAGACCAACTGACTGACTAACAGACCAACGTCACCATCCTTAGAGCCACACTGTCAGCCTGGCTCACAATGAAGAAACAAAGCACTGAGAACTTGATGTTACACTTTTGCTCAGCTGCAAGGGGGCAGATAAAAAAACAACATTTAAATAAATTATACTTAGATCACAAAACTATATTTTCTTTATTTAGGCAGGAATGATGCACTTTAATGTTTGGTATTCAGTAGGTGGTTGTTCGTGATATAATGTTAAACGTATCACACAATAGAAATGACTTTACTGAATTGAGCTGATTATTCTTTTTGATCTGCATCAACTCTAATCAGTAGTTTTTTTTACATGAATATAAGAAACCCTGGTAGGCCTGGAGGAAGTTACTTTTGGACACTGATGAATATGATCCAGATTAGCTTGATGACTGTGGATGAAACCTGAGAACATAGACATTATTGGCTGAGATGAAACCCAAGTGCACAGATAAAAGTGTTTGACCATGTGCAGCACATGTCCAGGCAGCTGTGCGCCAAGTCTTACAACGACTGCTAAGTGTCAGAAACACTCACACTTTGAGATAGATGTTATTCATAGACTGCTCTGTGTGTGTTTGGAGAGACACGGCTCTGTCGTCTTTGACTCCACAACGATAATAATGAAAAATGAAAAACCCACTCACTGTTACAACGGTTGTCATAATCAGCTTTTAGAAACATCTGTACCAATTATGTTTTCAGCTCACAGTGCTTTCATATTTTATCCCTGACACTGGCACATAAAAAGATTTTCTGGGAACCAGTTGAAGATGTGGTTTTGAGTTTGACACTGCTGGATGTGTTCAGCTGTTCGGCTGAATCCCTGCCACTGTGGTTCACTGTTAAATGTCAAAATTTCAGATATCACTTGTAGAAGTGAAGTGAAGCTGCGGAGTAAAGTCTGGGTGTTCTCTGTCCAGCTCTGTCTAATATCTGCTAACCTCTTCACTGGACATCTCCTCTGACCTCTCCCTCTGAAAGACATCGTTACTTATCTCTGTGGAGCTGCACTATGTATAGCTGAAACGGTCCTGAAGAGGAGAAAACACACAGGGGAAACAGAGCCCTGTGAGCTGCAGAAATTTCACTTAATTTAACTCTGAGAATGACCACATAAATCTCTTGCTTCATCGACACTGACAAGGGACCATTACCTCCACGTTAGGCTAAAACACTTAGCAGATGTATAATAACAAATGACCACAGGGCTGAGTTGCATAACATCAAAATATCTCAAATATCAAACAAATAATAAAATCCAACTGAGCAACAGCGGCCAACAGCTAAATGACCAGTGCTGGCAGTTTTCTACCACATATCTCTTAAAGGTAAAATCCCAGCTCACTGCTGCCTCAGCCCTTATGGGTGTTTTGTGTGGGTCCAGAGGCTCTTTAAGGCAAACACCTGACCACACCCCATCCTTTTAACAGTGCTCCGTCTCATAAAAAACACTGGCCCCGCTGGTTTACAATCCACACGGACTTGATTGAAAACAGGCCCCTTGTTGGCAGCGCACACGCAATTTGTCTCAAACTGATTCTCCAGAAAGAATAACTAATTTATTGACACAGTTAACTTGTCAGGACAGCTCCTCTGCTGGAAGCCGCCTGAATTTCCAAGCAAGGACATGTAATAAACCACACTGAAGGTAACATATTTTGTCTAATGTTTTGCACTCATAACTTAAATCAAGCTGTGACTGAAGTTCAAAGGGCCCACCCATCCTCAATTTACCTTGAAAACAAACATCTCTCCTCGGAGCATGGCGACCGTGTCAAAGTTCCCTTCGCAGATATTGGGTCCGTAGTGATCTGGTCTTTCCGTGGTCCTGGGCCTGTCAGGTTGCCGGGGAGGTACCTGAGGCGGTCTGGGCCCTGGACGACGGGGTGTCACGGTGGGCAGGGCTTGTGTGGGGACACTGTCTCGTTGACCTTCAGGGAGCAACAAACATAGCGGGTTAAATCTGCTTTCTATCTAAGCTAAATCTAGTTCTATCTTAGTGCAACTCATCTATTTATATCATCATGATTTAATACACTGTGAGGATTATACACACCAGACACCAGGAGGGTCATCTTAAAAAGACATCTTACCATAGATCTGTTGTATGCCCCGCCGGTCATCCTCAGGCAACTGGAAATTGTCAGTTTCCATCCACTGGTAAAATGGAGCCATGATGGCCAGAGGGTTGTTGGAGTGCTCTAAACCCAGGGCGTGGCCCAGCTCGTGCACTGCCACCAGGAAGAGGTCATTACCTGAATACACATGATGATGAAAAGACACAAGTCAGAGAAATTAGGAAAGATACACAACTTTTAAACAAAATCTCTAGAAAGAAACAAAAGAGGGACTATATGTGCTCCAGTGCATTCATACATGAATGCACTGGAGCACTATGAAAAGGACACAAGGAGCACAGAGGGTAGAAAGTCCATGCAGTCAGTGTATAAGAATGGCTTGTTCTATCCCTGTCAGGATGTCAGTAAAAATCTCCACAGATCGGACAGATAAATTACACTCAGGCGTGCTAATGGCTGCTGATATGAATCAGCATGCATTTCCAACATTTCCATCCAATCAAGGCATGCTGTCCACTGCCACAGCAACACAAGTTACACACTGACAAGGCCTCAACACAGCAGTGACACACTGACCACTGGATCAACTCCCTCTCTACACAAAAGAGTTCTCACAAATAGTTTTTCACAAAAATAAAACCAGAGAGAAGCTGGTTTGGAATTGACCAATAAGTTTCTATAAGTTCGCCTCTGATGTGAACCCAGCACACATTTGGGTACTTCCCCTCAGTCAATGCCCCTTTGTTGCCCGGCTGTGCTCTTCTGAACTTTGAACTTGCTAGCCATTTTGTCTGGCCTGATGGCCTATGGTGATTGGTCAAATGTGTGCCAGTGACATCATGCTGTGGAGGAAATGGGAATTGATGATGTCACTATTGTGCATTCAAGGGAAGGGGAGATGATACGGATGCCTGTCCCCGTGCATATCCTCGTTTCCTCCCTGCAGAACACGCACACAAGGTTACACACAGTTAATCTTCACCACGATCTCTAATTTCAGAGTCACATGAATGTCCTCATGGCATGCTAGGCTGCAGCTAACACTCAAGGAGACAAGCTAAAAACAGCAGTGGGTAAGACTAGAATGCAAGAAATAGAAGAGAATGAAAAGAGAGAGAGAGAGAGAGAGAGAGAGAGAGAGAGAGAGAGCGCACTGGAGCAGATAAAGAGGCCTTTGTGAGGTAACTGTGACAACCATTCAGTTGGGCAGAAGAAAAGAAAGAGTAAACTTCAAAGGTTCTGGCGAAGTTAGACGTTCAGCCAGTGCATCTATTGCTAATTCTGACCGCCCTGTACACACTCATGCCCATTTTGTCATTCAAGTCCCGTCTCATCTCTGTGATGCTTTGTTCACTTGTTTACCACATCTCGCACCTCGTTTGTCAGCAAAGAGGGGGGACTCCCGGTGAAGAAAGTGCACACGAAAGCAGCGCCATGACAACCAAGCTGCACTCTCAGTTTGCCTTTTGCCAGTGACTGACTCACATCGGCCTCATCAGACCACGAAGAATCACAAACGCCTCTGACCTTTCACTGCCACTGGCCTGCAGCTTTTCAGCTGTGTGAGGTGTGTTTAAGTGTCAGCAAGTTATTTGGATGGAGCGTGAAAGCTCTTTTTGTTGGGAGCATCTGTGCCAGAAAAGCCGATTAATCACATCGCATGTCACAAGGTTCACACCAGAAATGTTTAGCCCAATAGAATTGTTATTCACAGAAAAATTAAACTCAGGAGGAAAGGGAAGAGAAAACATCAGGACAATCAAAGAATTGATGGATGCAATGGGTTTGTTCTTTCACTGTCTACAGATAGAACTGATTCTGTTTAATGCTGGGCAGATGTTATGTAAAGCTAGAACATATTGTAGCTTTTCAAGTTTAACTTCTGATTTTCTCCAACTTTAACGCTTCATGTGAGATTGAGGTAGAGTGTCTTTTACTTCTGTTTGACCAGCACACGAACAGTAGTAGTTCTGGATCAATGCTCCAATAATGTCTCTATTCTGCATAAGTACCACACATAACACAATATGATATTTCAGTGTGTCATAAGCGAGACAACAAACAAGTTTTTATTGCTGATCAATAAACCGGTTATTTTTCAGATTGACTGATTAGTCATTTCCTCTAAAAAATGTCAGAATATAAGTCAAAAAAGCCCAAGGTGATATTCTCCAATAAATTTGTTTAGTTGGACTGAAAGTGTAAAATCTAAATATATTTAATTTACGAACATATAAAACAGAGATGTGCAGCTAAACTTTATATTTCAAGCAAGGATGACAGAATATTTGGCATTTTTCTTGATTAGTGACTTGATTGTTTTTTTCAGCTCTGAATGCTGCATAGCAGAAGAAAACAAAACATCCTCTTGATTGTATTGTACACTGTCACTCAAACAACCAACTGATGGATCAGTCTGCATGACAAAATTAAAAAATCCAAATTTCACAGAGGGTGGGGGACACGTTTCAGCACGTGTGTCATCTAAAGGCCGTAAAAATGGCAGAGTTACAGTAAATGAAGACTGAAAGGTTCGACTAATTGGACGTGTGTCTAAGTAAAGTGAGACTAGATTGTAATTTGTTTGTACTCTTCTTTTAAGCTGTGTAAGTGGCGTGGTGCAACAAAGGGACCAGTCTACCCAAACTCCCCGAGTGGAACAGACTCCCACTTACTGTGGTATTCCACCATCCCTGTGATCTGTCCTGCGACACATCCCACACACAGCTGATCACACAGATACAGACGCACACACACACGATTTTGCTGTCTGTCTGCTGTGTGCATGTAGATAACAGGGCAGGAAAGCCCATTGTTACGAAAAATCCCTCTCTAGTCAGCAGGGTTAATGGGTGCACAGCAAGAGGAGGAACGCTGAAGACTTCTTAAAGCTGTTTAAATATGCAGATGTTCTTAATCCTCACTTCTGCAAACGATTATTTTAATGCTGGACTTTGGTGTTAAGTGTTGTAATCGGGATTCAGGTTCATCTTAGGAAGGGTGTAAAGGTTAAGCATAGAAGACTGAGGGATGAGGTTACCGTAGGTTTAAGGCAATGCGTTTAGCAACGTAATCAGAACCAAAGAAGTATGTGCTGTGTGTGAGTGTGTGTGTGTGTGTGAATGCCTTGTGAAGCTTGTACAGACCACGGTGCATGGATCACAGAGTTCACGGATTAGCGTATGTTAGTACCAGTTTTAAGCAGCATAATTGGGGGTAAACTTGAGAACTGCTAAGAGGTGCAGTTGGGGCAAAAACCGTGTGATGTCACAGAGTGTCAATTTTGAAGAGGTAAATGGAGAAGCCTGATAAATGAGAGATGATGTAGCTGGCTGAGCTACGCCAAGTGTAGTTAGGTGTGGAGGAAAGTGATGGGGACAGCTGTTAGTATCATCCAAGGCTTAAAAAAAAAGCTTCACAGCACATCAAGCTGTCTGTGTGGCTGCACACAAGCCAACACTTGTGCAGGTAAACACCCACCTGAAGGCACATAAGGCTGTTTCTTGTTAAAATCCTAAAAACCTCCCCTTCAAAGGTGTTCATTGTAGATTAGGATGCTTGGAACACTGTTTTCTTTTCCATTTGTTTTTGTGCTTTCTAATTATTTTTCACTACAGGGTTTTCTCTACAGCCCAAATTACCACTGTCTGTAGAGTCTATAATACAACAGACATTACAAATTATACAGGCAGTCACCATTTACCTTGTACGTTTTGGTTCCCTATGGTCCATGGTTCATCTGAGTCAAAGTGTGTGTCCCCACCCATTCCAGGTCCAGGGAAGTATGCATGAGCTAAGAAGCCTCCCTCTCCATCAAAAGGAGAGCTGTCTCCATGAAAACCCGAGGCAAAGAAGATCATGATGTCGGGCTCCTTGCGGCGTCCATATTTGATCTCCTGGTAGGGGATTTCATCAAAGGTCAACGGGGTCACCCCCTCCCAGACTTTAAACGCCCGCCGGATGGCTTCGAACGAGTTATACTCTCCGATCTTGGGAGTGTAGTTCTGAATACTGTGGAAACAAAGAGGGGAAGAGGGAAAAACAAAAACTTAAAAAGGCTGGTTTCCCATATGAGTGTATAAAGTACAAAACAGCCCTCTGTTGATCCATAAGCAACATAATGTTTTACAGTAACCACCTACGACAAGACACAACTGCTATTAGGTTACCTGTAAGTGAGGTGGCTCTTGGTCCATTTATGTCCAGTGAGGGCATAACGTTTCCGCCGCACGTTGGTTTTGATCTGGCCTCCAAACTTGTCAGGCACACCGCAGCGTGGTCTCTTCATGGCACTGAAGGAGTTGAAAGAAGTTGGGATCAGCCAGAGCATGTGAGAGTGTGTGTGTGTGTGTGTGTGTGTGTGTGTGTGTGTGTGTGTGTGTGTGTGTGTGTGTGTGTGTCACTGTATGTGTGTGTGTTGAAAGGACAGAGCATGCAAGGGATGACATGAAAGAGAGGATGATGTTAAAACCTCTACTTTCTCATCCTGATGTTGGTGTATATTTTTGTTGTGTAGCCCGGTTACTGAGCAGCTGAGGAGAATATGCACTTTTCTCAACTGCAGTTACTGAGAAGGGGAAAACATTGCCCATTTCTTTATACCACTGAGGCTCTAAGCAGCTAATCTTGTATTTCCAAAATTTAGGCCAAAATGTTCCAAAATCATTCTAAAACATTTCAGGTGTTTTGCAAAATTTAGTGTGAGTTTAATAAAACTTAAAGTCAGTTAAATTAAAGTTGAAGTCTAAAATGGCTTACTGTTCTGAGGTCTGTTTCATATCTTTTATAAGTTTGTGTAAGATGTGTGATGTGTGTTGTAAATGTATAAACACAACAGTCAACGCCTGCTGACCTGATGGTTTGAGGGTCCATCTGTCCAGTGACCTCCAGACCGTAGAACCGCTGCATGTCGCTAATGGCGTTGGACAGGATCTGAGCTGATCGCATGGTTGACATCTGTCTGCTGGCCTGGGGCAAGTACCCGTACATCCTCAGCCATGACTGGGGACACGCAGGAAGAAAAAATATAAAGGAAACTGCTGCAAACAAAGAAGCATCACCCATTTGTACTATGTGATGCCGTCTCACCTGAACCAGAGCTCATTTGGTTTACGTTACCTAAGCGGGCAGCAATGACACATTATAGATTTACCCTGAAACAGAACAGGTTCATAATAAGCCTTTAATCCTCGACAGCTTACTCTACACAGACATGATCAGATCTCAGAAACAAGAGACTGATTATATAATCCAGAGGAGAATTAGGATCAGAAGAAGGAATAACTCTTTATTAGCATTTAGGGTGATCTGCGTTGATCACAGCTGATGGCAATAAAATGAAGCCCCAGAGACCACAAAGTTTGTCCCCTCCCTCTACTTAAGCTTCTGTAACATGATGACACAGTAGAGATTTGCACTGGAACAGAGGTTTTGCGGAATAATTACTCATATCTATTATTTGATCTTGAGAACAATGTGTTATTTTCCACCAATCAAGTCAAAAGTTACTTTATAATGCAATGTTACTGTTTTTGATGCATCCTGCTGTGCACTGGGTTTCATTTAATATTCTGTATATAAAAAGGGAGAGGGCAGGGAGGACATCAGGTTGAGAATGAGAACACTGGTGGGATCTTGTGTGCCTCACTGCATCTCTGGGAATATGTAACTGGGAGGGCTGGGGCTGTGGGTTAATGACAGACTTGAGAGAGAAAACGCGATACTTGACCCAATCACAGATGACGTAAAGTCTATCCCACCTGTTATGCAGAAACCTAATATCACACGCACACGCAGGCCAGCACTTGTATATTGGATATTGGGGTAGTCTGAGATACTAGATATCCCTCCACATGGACAGACTCTCCCATGGTGGTGCAGGGAATGTAAAAGGATTTGTGGGTGTAAGTGTGTGCTGCATGCATGTGGCTGCGCGAGTATACCGATACTCTCAGTGTGTACAGGTCTCAGGTTTACGCCCATCTTTCACAATGTCAAACACTACTTTATAATCTGTATTTACTCACCCACTCCTTTAAAGCCTTGAAAAACACACTGACCTCTTTCAGTCTCTCTCACTCACACACTCACTACACATATCTTATAAATATGAAATACTGTATACAATAGGTGCTCTGATCATTTACTGCCCACCAATTTGGTTATAGAGGCGATATCCGCCTCAGCCAGACAAAAGATTTCATTTACTGCCAAACACAAACAAAATGTACCCACAGTCCAGAGAAAACAATGTAAAAAGTCTCACAAACGTTCCTTGATTCCTTTGATAATCATTTGTTCTGTTCTGTCCACACAACTACAGAATGACTGGATGTAATAAAAAGGTCTAAGGTTAATAATGTGGACCTGCTCCTCTTTCAAATCAACAACTGTTGAGAGGAAGTGATATTATCAACACTCACATTAAAAATGCCAACACAGCTAATGATATTGAATCTTCTACCCTTCTACGAACTTCAACCCAAGAGTTTCTCAGCATGCGTCCTTCCTCCACCATTACCCCAGTCCTTACAGTGCTGCCGTGACTAATTATTGTGAAGGGGATGCATAATGCTTGATCAATCAATCACTGTCAACTGGCATCTCATCTTTTGTGATCAATTAAGGTAGTGGATGACTACTGTCACCCATTAAATATAGGGCCTTTGTTGAAGCAGCATCTCTCTCCCTGAAGCTTAAAGTTTTCTATCATAAAACTGTATGAAACTCTGTCAGTAGAAAGCTGCAGGAACATCACTCCCACTAGCAGCCTTCCCTCAGCTCACTTACCAGAAAATGCATTAAAAGAACATTTGATATCAAATCAGAAAGAGTAAGTCTCTTCAGTCTCTGGTCTTGTTATGCCTTTTGTAGTTGTTTCCTCTTAAAAAACATATCTATCCAATGAAGTCAATGCAGAACATTCCGTCAAACCCTCGTATTAAAAACACAAGTAACTGAAAGAAGCAGGGTGATGAGGCAAAGCACTCTTTTATCATACACCTAAACCTCGTGTCTTTGTAGTCTATTCACTGGCCACCATGAGGTCAAGAGTGAAACCCTAGTGTTTGAGCCCTAAGGCTATGGAGCGTCCTTCAAAACCTGTTTTATCTGTCACATCTCCAAACACATTTATAAGACACACACACATTTATGAGAGGCTGCTATGTGGTGAATATTTCACATCTGTTACGATTTTTCTCTCTTCACTCACTGGGTTTAAACTGTCTATTGTTTATTTAAGATTCAATTACTTACTGTGACTGATGACAGTTTGATTGGAGATATAGGCCATATTATCTGTCACTAGAGTTTGTCTCCATCTCCATTACCCTGACAGACCTTAAGCAGTCTGTTGATGGTGCAACAAGGTGCAACAACAAGGTAGATCAGACCACAACTTAGAACAACAAGTTATCCTGGTGTCCACCTCCAAGCCTGTCATGAAGTAACACATGGCCACAACAAATACCGTGAAGGTTTGGTCTAAGGATGTTGCACAGGCCCTGCAGGAGTGTTTCCATGTCACAGACTGGGACCTTTTCTCCTAGAGGGGCACGGTGAGGACACTCTCCCACTGTATCACAGATTACATCCATTTTTTGAAGATCATGTTGCACCAACTAAAAAGGTCTGCTGCTTCCCAAATAACAAAGCCTGGGAAACTAAGGACATTAAACCCCTTCTAAACAGGAAGAAGTGAGCACACATGGCAAGGGACAAGGCGGGGCATCGGACTGCGTAGAAAGACCTAATGAAAAAACTGGAAGAGGCTAAAAAGTGCTCTGGGGAGAGGACAGAGCAGAAGAGACAGAATGATGCCAAAGAAATGAAACTACATGGAAAGATTGACGGGCTACAACAACACTCTTACTGCAGTGCAGGGGGAGCCTTAGTTAGCCAATAAGACAGAACTCTTTTTGAAGAGGATTGACACAATCCCCACCTCTGGGTCTGCAACAACCACCATCACCGCTCCCATTCCTAGCTCGGCTGCTGGTGCTTGTATCAGCTCTGAGAGTGTGTAGGAGCAGGAAGAGAGGCGGCTGAACTGGACGTGACCCTGACCCACCTCTGCATTTCGATAAGAAAGCTTCAAACACACTGACAATTGCATACACACACACACACACTCTTTCAAACAAAAACACATACTTCCTGAAACACTATCCAAACTCTCTGCCTCTCTCTCTCTCTCACATACACACAAACACAAACACACACACACACACACACACACACACACACACAAACACACACACTGGAGGAGGGAAACAGGTGGCAGGGTTCCCAAAACACTCGTTTCAACGCAAATAACTTGTGCATATGTTTTCACTGCACGATAAAGAAGACACCACCAACAATATAAGTATATGAGGTGAACAATAATTCAGTGCAATTAAGTGAATTTTTACTGTTTATTTTACAGTGACTGGAACAGTGACTGAACATTTTTAAGCAGGCTCCTCATATTTGCTACTGCCTCCTGATTTAGCTAACTGGAATAAGGATTGTTTCTGCAGGCAGGTGTTATCAGCTTTATCCGGTATTTGTGGGGTGAAAACTCTATCTGACAGGGTTATTTTAAAATAAGAAAATTAAATTGCTCTTAAATATGCTATGAACTGATGCATGGATAAAATATAACGCAGTATATCTTAGGTAATTAGGTTGCAGCAGAGCTGTCTGGTGCATTTTTCTGGCTTTTCCACTGTGTTTTGAGTTTTGAAAAGGTGATTAAAAAACACACCACCTTCCAAACTCTTTGGATGCAGAGCATTGCTTTTATTTCAGCCCCATGCACACCACTTTGGCATGCAGAGAAATCCAAAGCTTGACAGGCCTACCGTGCCTGGTTACAGTTGCTAAGCTGTAATGGCTGTTTGGGGGGGACGGTTTTAGCAAATGGCCAATTGTTCAGTATCAAATGCTCAGAGAGCACCCTACCTTACTTAAAGGGAGTCTGATTTCATGACAGCTTCTTTTACTTTCAGCAGGTCAGTTTTTTTTTAGTAAAATGATGATTCTACTTCCTGGTTAGATTCCACCAGACAGGCTAGAGAAAATAAATGAATTTCTTAAATGACAAAACATGTCCACAAAAGACAGAAAATCTTTCAAGAGCTGATTAGTAACAAGCAGTATTGACTGTCAGCTAATGCTGGGCATATTTCATGTGGCCCAAAGATAAAAACAAAGCACTTGCTGTAATGCATCCACTGACGGTCATCCAACCACAACACACACTGTGGAAGAAAAAGTGGAGAGAACGTGCATTTCCCATCAGACTTCCAATAAAAGTAAATTAGACAAAGCTGAGCTACTGTGCTGCTGGAATCTCCTCCATGCATCTTTTCACATTCCAGCCACTTCCTCCTCACTCCACACGGCTGTCACTGCTGCTGTGATAGCACTTGAGGAGAAGGGGAAATGCCTTCATGTCTGTTAATGTTTGTGTCTTTGTGGTGTGTGTCTTTATGTCCGGGCATTTGATCTTGTCTCTACACCCTCACTCTGCGTCCCTGCACAGCAAATATTTACAGCAGGCCGTAGTCAAGTACAAGGGCAGCGCTGCAGTGCTGTTGGGAAGATGTATGGATGCCCATGAACCCCTGCCACCTCTCACCTCACATCGTCTAAAACACTAAAGTGCTTCAGTCTGGCTGCTCACCTTCCCCCATCAGCTGGGCTGAATACAAAACAAGTCTTAGACAACAGGGGGAGGAATAGGAGTGCTTGTGTGTGTGTGTGTGTGTGTGTGTGTGCGCGCTAGGCGTCGTCTATTAAATGGTCTTTCAAAGAGTCCTTGAGCTTACCTGCCAAAACCAGGCCCGGCAATATACAAGGAGTTGTAAAACCTGCCAGGAGTGTGTGTCAATGTGTGTGAGTGTGTGTGCGTACGAGTGTGTGTGTCCACCACAATGTCAGCCAAGATACTAACAGGGCTTTTATTCCGAGGCTTGGTCTGCTGCCATCTCTTACCCCCCCCAAAGTCCTACCAAGAAGATGGATAAGTAAATGGAGTAGTGAGAGAGACAGAGACACAGACAGACAGGAGGACGAGGATTTAGTTTGTTCAATCTGGGGACACATGGAGTTAAAGCAAGATAATATTCCACAAATAGAGACATATATAGACATATGAAGCATGCACAGACACGTAGATGCACACGGTTCTGCAAAACCAAGACAATACACACATAAAAAAAATGCATGAATGAATGAACAATCGGACGGACACACAGTCAGACAGTTCCAATCTTATGACATTCCCCTACCCCGTCCCGTCACTGTAGCATGTGAGTCTTTGTGGACATGGTGATAGCCAATCACAGGGGAGCAGCTGGAATGTGAGGAGACGGCACGCTGCAGATTACACGGATACAAGGAGGATACAGGCAGAGGAAGTTGATTGGTTATGTGCTGCAATAAGTCACTGATCACCCCTCTCACCACGACTGCTGCTCTGCTTGGGTTAAAAAAAAATGCTGTTGCGCACTTTACAGCGTATCTCATCGACGCGTTTCTCTCTCTGTGCTCTCTCGTCCTTTTTCTCTCCTATTCACAAGTTTTCTCTCACAGTTCTCCCTCTCCAGACAAGAGGGTCCATTGTACTTCCTAAGATGCCTCGGAGTCCCGGGCCCAGCATGCCTGTGCACAGTGAGTGAGTGTGTGTGTGTGTATGTGTGTGTGTGTGTGTGTGTGTGTCCCAGTTAGAGAACAGCTGTCACATTCAGCCATCACATGCTGCACAGCTGAGACTGACTGCCACCGTCCCCGTCAACTCTCTCTCTCTCTCTCTCTCTCTCTCCCCATCACTTTGTCACTCGTCCCCACTTTCAGAAATAACTCCACGACAGATTTCTCTTGGCCGTCATGACATTTCTCTTCTTCAATCACAACATCTAGATTCTTGTCACACTCCCAATCCCTCTCTTTTCCTTTTATTCTTCCACCCTCCCACCTCATCCTTTTGGTCCAGACAGAGTGGGAGTTGAGGTCTCAGACCAAGCGCTAAATGCATGGACTGAATGACATCTGAAGAGTGAGGATCAGATTGAACTTGAGACGATGTATTTCAGTATGTGAATAAACTGTTGAGTAGGTGTACACCCAATCTGACAAAGTGTGGGCTTATTTTACAGATACAGTCTGCTCTGAGGCAAACCAAACAAGGTATCTTTTTAACACATTATGTAACTTTATATGTTGATTACATTGATTAAGTCCCTTATTTCAGACAGTGGACTACAGTGTGTGCTTTACCAACTCCTCACCACGGAAATTACTTTCTGTTCACACATAAAATAAATTCTAACTCCTGTTATGAATGAAAATGTACTCCTCAGGCTCCAGAGAAGCGTTCATTGTAAAGACACAGCGTGACTTCATAAAAGGAGGGTCTCTTCTACCATAAAGATTAGTGAGCAGGTCGTGGACAATAACAGGCACGTCAACAAATGGACAGTGCAACTTGCTTTAGTCCTCAAGTCAACACCTGCAGGCGTACCCACATCAGTACACACCAGCACAGCAATTTCAAAAGCACTGCTGATTTTAAGCTAAACTATCAATGCAGGCTCTTTCTGTTACTGCTACACATCACAGATCACCTGAACTTGTCAGGTGGAAAGCCAAAGGCGACTGGTTCTTACCACAGTTTCCACATTGTTGCAGAGCATCGTTTGCAGAGCTATTCCAAACAACCAGAGAATTACTTGTCTCGGAGCAGCCTTTGGGTAAAGCTGTTCCATAATTGAACTTTTAATGCAAACAACAGTGTTCAGAGTCCCTTCTTATTATAATAAAACACACACACTTTAAAATGACTGGGCTCTGTACTTTCAGATATCTACGCTTGTTTGGAGCAAGTGAAAAATGTTAAACAGAAAACAGGACTTATACGGTTGCTGATTGCTGACACAGACAAACACACACACGTTTAGCAACAAGTGCTTCGGAATTTCTTGTCAGTCCACACACTGTGTATACAATGTCTTTAAGACACATTAGCACACAGACAAGCACCACAACTATGTTAAACCCCATCAGAATGTGTTGTAACCTGACTGACTACCAGACCCCCTGGTCACTGAGTTTAGTAATGCAAGCTCACCTCTAATGACCGGGCAGTCTGTCTGTCTGCCTCTCTCTCTGTCAGACACACACACTCCACCACTAATCGCCTTCTTCTAGGTATAAAGCCGGCTCTCATCCCCTAAATGGCTTCTCAAAACAAACAAGTGTGTTGGATATCAGCTGGACCGGTGTGAGGAGCATGCAGGACAAGCTGATTCATGCTCCTGCTTCACACTCTGCCACACTTTGGCGTCTAATGACCTAAATAAACAGGGAACAAATGTACCATGTCCTTAGGGGTTAAGAGAAGAGAGGAAGAGTTTATGAGCATTACGACAAATAACTGGAAAGACCCCACTGGACATCTTGCAGGAGAAATGAGCTGGGCCACTTCGATTCTGCTCGGTTTTGTGATGATTACTGAGAGCTGACTCCCCAATAGCTCCCTTGACAGCAGCTCCCAAATGTGGTGATCAGTGCAGTTGTCCATATCTACAATTTGCTTTTGTGTATGTAAGAACAGAAGACCTCCAAGTGTTCTTGAGAATATTTACCTAGTAAAACAACAGCCTTGACTAAGACATATCCAATTACTGAATGAGGTGGAGCTCCTCATGATATGAATGTCAATGTAGTGAATCAGGAAGATTTGCAAAGCCTGTGTATTGTAAACAATAGTAATTCAATAAAGGTTGAAGTTCACACACTCCAGCGATTCCTGCTTAAGTGTCACTGTATTATATAGTTTTTTTTGCACACCCGCCTGTCAAGATACTTTGCTGACCCAATGAACCACATGGAAAAGTGTGCTGAGGGTACTATACTAACACTGTCACTAATATTGGTAACATGAACCAGATGGTGTGCATCAGATCTTAATGACTGGTCCTTAATATCAGCTGTTAAACAGGAGACACACAAAACCAAACATTAAACTATAAATGTAAATAACTGAAGTTTGTTTAAAAACGGTAAAACACTTGAATAACTCTTATAACTCTTTAATATGGTCATTTTAGCTTAACTGGAGAAAATTAGGGTTCAAATTGCACTCTTATGGACATTTTCAAAGGCTGGGGAAATGAAACAGTTTGGGACAATATGATAAAGAGAGCTCTAGACATCTGCCTGTTCTGATTTCATAACAGCTGGTGAGTACATATCGTTATTTAGAGCTTTTTCTGTTAGTTTTGTTGTTGTTTTATTTACCTCTGAGTTGAAGGCGCCGCCGTCCTCCGCTCCGCGCGCCCCGAGCGCACACACGGACAGCGCGAGCAGGGTCCGTCTCCAGAGCAACCAGAAGCTGCTGCTCCGCGAGGCCATGGCGGTTCAGCGTCGACGGGAGAAACCGGGTCTGTTTGACGAGCTTCAACCCTCGAAAGCTTTGATAAAACAACTAAAAAAATAACTTAATTGAAAAAAAAAGAAACTGGAGTAAACTATTTCCTACGCTTCGTCGGTGTTCAGCCGCGCATCCCGGGGTCCGTCAGAGCCGCATCACACACCGACCCCCGGCGAGGAGTCTTCAGTTATGTGTGAGTCCGCACAGCTTTTTCTTTTCTCTTCTTTCCTGTGTATGTGTGTGTTGTTTCTTTCTTGAAGTTCGCTCTGTTATCTGAACTTCTCCGCCGCCCCTCTCATTTGATTAAGTAACCTTGAGAGAGCCGCGCAGCCTCTCAGCTAAGTGTCTCTCCGCGCTTCACCGACCGACTCACTGCGACCATGTTCTCCCGCCGCCCGGAGACGCGATGCCAAATAAAGTGCAGCTCATCTTACCCTGAGAAAGTTACAGAGGAACACCAAGCGATGAGCCCAAAGTTCACCGCACTTGACCGACTCCTTCAGCTGGAGGAAATATCACGCTTTAAATATATTTTATATTTTTGCCTTCAGTGTCCAGTTTTTCCCTTTTTTAACCCCCACAAGAGGTTTTCTCCGAGGCCGGTGCGCTGCTGGTTGTTGTCAGTCACGTCCTGAGTCGGTGTGTCGGTGCTGCCTCTGAGCAGCGCGGCGCGGTGTGTGATGTTTCTGCTCCAAACGTGGAGAGTCACCGGCGAGCGAGACCGGGAGGACACCGGCTGCTCCTTCAAAATAAAAGCCGCGCCGTCTGACCCGTTTTGACTTTTGTCGCGTCGTAATGGAAATAAAGCCTGCGCGAATTAGGAAAACAGTAAAACAGACCCCATTAGAAATATACATATATTTGCATGTTTTATAAAAAACATTTAGCATAGGTAGAAAGGAATTATGTCAATGCAAACTGCATGTCTAAAATTTTTTTTGTTTTTTTTTACTGATTAATTTTCTTTCTTTTATTCTGAAGGCAAATAATTTCCGGCAAAGTCCTGTCTTTCTGTGGAGCTGACCACTACAATGCACTTATCAACCGGACGGATGGAGGTGGAAGTGGGGAGGGGGCAGAGTAAGAGCTCGAGGCAGCTTGACCCCCCCACCCGTGTTTTATAGCTCCACCACAGCAAGTCAATAGACCACATCATACACACACAGATACACACACAATCTGAACACAGCAGGAAAGTGCTGATAAGATATGAGATTTAAAACTCCCATTACACTTGTGATAAACTGGCTATAAAGTCATTATTCATTAATCAGTATATGAATGTTGACACAGTGGCTCCACTTCACAGTTGCATTGGAAGCTATTTGGTGTCTGCTCTCCTCTGTGCACCATTAACTGCATGCATACTTATAAATCTATCACTTTGACTCCCTTGTTAAAAAATAAGGCAACTGCTGTTTTGTTTAGAATAAAAAAGTGGTTGTCAACATGTGTTCAGGTGAGAAGGAAGCACCTGTCAACACTGTGGATGGGCTAACAGGACAACAGAGAATGAACCTCATTCCTCAGGCCACCCTCGTCATGCGCTCCCTCTCTGTGGAGAGACATCTCAATGTAATCAGTGGATCTGATCTAAGGCTAAAGGAAGTAGCCACTTGCAGAATGGGTGTGTTAATGGTCACTTGTTTAATACCAAAAGAAATATTCTTAGCAGCCACTAAATTAGCAATATCCATGTCTGTCATTCACATTTTGGCATTTCGTATTCATTGAAGGGTAACAACAATGGTTGTGGAGGATCAGAGATGTGGGAGGTGTGATAAATGCATCATCTGTAGCAACCAACACTTGGTTGGTATGTACACTTGGTATCACAGTAGGACTGATGTTTACCGATGTTTATCAATGCACTGATGTTTACTGATGTCCTTGCTATGCACTTTACTTTACTTTTTTCATTCCACTCATTCATTTATACTGTGAAATTATATCTGTGCAATAAGAATATCTTCATCTGTGCAGCACTGCTTATATCAATATAAACCTGTGCAATAACACCTCACCACTGTGCATCTAACTGGGTAAGGCTGCATATGTAAATACTGTTTCTTCTTATCACTATTATTACTATTTATTGTACATATTGTTTTGTGTTTATATTGTCTCTATTATTTAATCTCTATCTTTAATTGTTGTTTTGTAACTGTTGCAACAGGGAAATTTCCCCACTTTGGGATCAATGAAAGATTATCTTATCTCAATAAAGATGATGGATACAAACAGGAGATGCATTTATGGAGATTTCTGCAGTTTCAGAATTTTGGTTTTGCAGAGCTGTATATCCCAAGCGCCCACTGATCTTTGTGGTCTGAGGATATTACAGAGGAAGAGCTGTTATCGTGTGCTGAACACACGGTGGTCAATGGTAACGTTCACACAAATGAAAACACATACAAACAGGCAAAAAGTACTAGTGGATCATCAAACATTTTGATACTTTGGCTATGCCTATCTTCACTGTAGCCACTTTTGCTGACAACTAGAAATGCTACATTCATGCACAAAAAGAGTTTTATCACCCACGTTTTCCCCCCCGGTTTGTCATAATGAGGATCAACACCTGCTGTGTGTGAGTCATTCTGCTTCACTGCTCTCTTTTTATCCAGGTGAGCAGTCCACGATTGTTTGTCACAGGTAGCATGAAACCCCAGAGGCTAAACATCAGTCAGCCCCTGCCCACACTCCAGTGATCTCAACCATCTTGGCATCAACCAACCAAACACAGGGAAATCCCCTGCTAACACACCCCCATCGTGACTGTCTAACACTGTATTTCATTGTTTTCCTTAGTTAGCAAACACTGACTACCAACCAGAAAGCTCATAACACAATGACCTAAAAAACATTAACCACTGGAGAATTGGAATATGTATGTATAATAATGTATTACTACTGCCTGCTTTTTTCTTTTGTTTAGCATAAGAAAGATACCATTATAATCAAAAGAATGATGCCTCTTCTCCGCTTCTCCTGCTTTATCAGAAATGCTGCAATGTGCTTCAGTAGGCTTTATTTTCCTGTTACTAACATGAAGTCATTTCAGTAACACAGTGCAAAACAAACAAGAGCATAATCACTACATATACATTTGTGGGACAGCTAAGAAATACAGCATTCAAGTTCTCATCCACGTCACACCTTACATCCTCCAGTATGAAATTTAATCACATTCAACTCTGAATTATTATATTTTATTATTTTGCCGCTCTGTTCTAAGTCTAGTCTAGCCTGTTTTGTTGTGCCTTTGCTGTGTTGGAATGCATGCACAGCATCACAAGCTACAGGTGGCTCCATAAACACTTAAGGGTCTATATTACAATCAAACAGGTGGCTTGAGCACAGTCTTCAACACCAAACACAACAATTCTTCTTCAAGTCAGTGCGCTTGATAGCCTTAGGAAGTGACAGCATTTACAGCAGCAACTACTAGTTGTTTGATTCAGAATCACATTAGCACTAGCTGACAGGAGGTAAATGGTTAAATTCTGGCTGACTTTAGAGAGTTTTGAACTTATACTTAAATAAAACATTATCCAATAAAATGTAAAATCTCTTCATTTATGTATTTTATACTACTATGTATTTTTATTCATTAGTCACTATACAATATTAAATAAGTAAATGTACAAGATTAGAGGTAGAAAGTATGGGATCAAAACATACATGTCTTGCAATAGACATCCAGGTTTTCATGTTGAATACAAATGTGTTGATCAAGCTACCAGGAGAGACATCATTTCTTGTTATTTCCATTTTTTTCAATAACTGATTCATCCAGCCTTTGAGTTTTGTCTGCTAGTCTGAGGTGCTGCTCCCCTCTGCTGGTGGGAGCAGTGACATGCTGCCAAAAAGTGACATGCTGTGAACCAATTGACCACTGTTAAGTTTAAAAGGATTAAGAGCAGCTTCTTAACAAGGCCTGACTTAGTGCTGGATGTGTATACATACATGTATCCACAGTCCAGTGTTGAGTATAATATTTTTCAATCATTTCATATGAACCCATATCAACTGTTGATTCAATGTTAGTGAGAGACAAGAGATACAATTTTTTAGTTTTGAGTCTCTCACTGCTTCCTCATTCCATCTCACAATGTCATTTACATGTATTTGTTTTTTGTTTTTTTCAAACTTCCTTTGAAACTCTCTCTAGCAAGTTCCTCTCTCGCTTGCTGTCACATCACATGCATTCTATATTTCTGTGGGGACGTAGCAACATGAAGAGGTAGGCTCTGTGTTCATTCTCTCTCCACCTTATTTAGATGTGTTTACTGGTGTTGGTATTAGTGCTGAGAAATACCTATTGGTTATTTTAATGAGTATGTGGAAATGACTGTTTAAACATAGACCTAATTGCTGTTGTGGTCTCAGTTTGGGTTAACATATATGGCATGATGATTGTATTTGCACTTCTTTCAGTGACTATGTGAATTTTCATTGAAAGTTTGACAGTTTTAATCTTTATTTCCTTGCCAATAGTTTTTTTCATTAACAAGTTTTTGCTCTGAATTGATCCCCATCACTCTACAGGATGAAGTTGTGGCTCCTCTGTTGGCTAGCCCTCACTCTGGCTCCAAATCAAGGTGAGGTTGGGGGTCAAAATCATGGTCCAGATAAGGGGCAAAACGGCTGTCACCTCGAAAGTAAGGAATGCACACAGGAGAAAAAGTATGAACCAGGTGAGATGCTTTCATAAATATTTTTCTGGAACAACTATACAATTTCTGTATGTTTTATGTAAATATATTGTTAATTTATCAGGAAAGCAAGATGTCAAATGTTGCATGGAATATGGACACAGCTTTTTGACTAATGGAGACTTCCATGATTCTGTCCGGTAAGCATTTCAATGATAAAAAAAAAACTGTCGGAATGATGTATTTGTGGGAGTGTGTTTGTGTGTTTTTGTTTATGAGTAATAAAAAACTGTAAATATGTGCATGTGACTAAAAATCAGGGCTATTTGAAGATTTCGCGGGGATGATGTTCTGCGATGCAGAATGTATGATATGTTTGAAGGAAAACAGAAATCAAAATCAGAATAACACTTTTTCCCTCCTTTTCCACAAGAGCCATAGAGAACCTAGAACTATACCTAGAGGCTTGGGAGGTGACTGAAACTGAAACTCTGAATGTCGATCGATTTATGACCAGCCTATACAAACCCAGTGGCTCCTTCGAAGGCCTCGACCTTTATGCTGCTGATAATGAGGTAATAATGTGTTTAATCTGACCTGGAGATGAATTAAAAATCACAATGGCATTCTAATTTTCTTAGAGATTTTTAGCTCTTCTGTGTGACCGGATCTCAGGCCGGTAATGTCTGCAACGCCCACCCCTTTCAGACTAAATTATTATGATTACCGAATAGGTTGCCATTAGCTTTTATACATTATATATATATGCATGGTTCCCAGTTAATGAACTCTACAGACCCTGGAGATCTGGTGAACCTTTTTCTCTTGCACCACCATGAGCTTGACATTTTTGGCTATTAAGAGTGTTTACTGGAAATATTTACCTTCTTGTTTTTGGCACTGTGCCTCTGGTATAGGTAAGCACAAACACGACTGTTGCCAACAGAAAAGTGAGTGTCGAACTTCCGAGAGAGTTGGATCCTGGATCAAACAACACCATCATCTTCTGCATGTTTACCTGGCCTGAAATAAAAGAGGTCAGACTCTTTAACTTTTTATGTAACATTTTGTCAAAAATAATCTAAAGAGCTATAGTCTAAAAGACTACCCTGTATATTCATCTTGCATAATATTTACACTGGAAGTTCTAATTAAAGGACCACTCTTAGTTTTGCTAGTTTCACAAAACTGTAATGTTTTATGAATGGCCCCCGCCTGGATTCTTTTTCCATCAGTTAAGAACAAATTATTTTTAAGTGAGACTCAGTATGTCATCCAAGTACTTTACAATCCCTCCCATGCTCAGCTTGTGGCAAAAACACACGCACACACGCAATGTGACATATAATGTAACATCAGGGGCGTCTTAATAGAGCATCGTAATAATATTCTGATAATTGGGTGGTGTCAGATATAACACTGTATGTTAAATCAAATTATTAATGGCCCAAATCATATCAATATAAAAATAAATATACAGTTATTTCTTGCGTTTTGAAACCAGAGTGGTCCTTTAGTGTGGAAATAAAGCAAATAGTTGCAGTTTTCCTGTTATATTTTAACTTCAAATTCACGTATTCTGTTGTTTGTGGTTAAAGGAAAAATCCACGTCACAAAATCCTTAAGAATAATTTTGTCACCAGCATGACTTTTTATCTAGTGTCTGTTTTGTTTAGTAAATGGATGTGTCTTATTGAGAAGTAAACATGGTTTGGGCTGGGCTGATAAAAAAAGAGGAACACTGTGAAATACCACAAATACTTGGTGTGTGATCACCTTTTTTTTTTTTTAAAAAAAGGCTACCTTAATATGCTCAAGCTCATAGCTCTTGCAATAACCACATGGTTTCTTCTCCAACCACCAGCCATCAGCACAGTGTCAAGCTCAGTGAAATAAATGGGGTATAGATTAAATAATTTTAAAATACTGATAACATGGCATTGTTGTATTTCATCAATTTCATTAAATATGATAGACATGAAAAAATATATATAATGTTGTTCTACATTTCTGTAGACAGTTTCCCCTTCGTGTTGATGGTGTTTTTTTTTGTGTTATCTGGCCAAATTTTGATAATGTAGTAAATATGACACCTAGAGCTGCATCTGAATGTTATCGTAACAAACAGCCATTCATATACAAACTAAAGCAGCTTTTTCATAAGTTAGTTTTTTGCTTCATTGTCAAAATGCAAAGGTCTTTCATGATTAACATTTTGTACTAGTTCAGTCATCACGCAGGCAGAAATATTTAGCAAAAGAGGAAGAGATGTTGATTTCTGATTAAACACAATATCCTCAAATCCTCAAAAAGTGCAGCAAGACAAGTTTTTAATAACAACTATGACTTTTTCCTTATCGAGAAGCAGATGCTCATTTGCTTATCACCGCTGTGTTCTGTAGTAACATGCAAATATATTTGAATATTTGAATTCAGAAAGTGCAAATGCTGGACATCAACATTTTTATAAAACAACTGATAATGTGAAGGAATGTAAAAGGATCAGTGGGTGTTTTTTTCCTTTAATCACATCATATGTAATTCAGGACATTTTACTCAATAATTATCTTGTAGCAACTAACTGACTGACTTTATGTTTTATTGTAGACTATAAGGAAAGCCTCAGGAGAATTATATGACAACAGACTGGTTGGCCTGAGTGTGCGGGGCAAGAATATTTCAGGACTACAGGAGTGTGTCAACATCACCATGAATTTTACTGTGGATGCAAACGTAACTACAACTATGCAGATCACGTACCTTAACATCCTTTTGCAGATTTATAGTTTTTGCCATCAAAAGTCATTTAGAGTCATAAATACATACAAAATAACTCTAACGTAAACCCAGTGTATTTTTATATATCATATATTGTTGTGTCACAGAACACCTACATACCCAGATGTGCATTCCTCAATTTTACAACAAAGAGTGAGTATCACACATTTCATGAATAATAATAACAGCAGATGACAAGTTGAATTCATTGAATTGAGTCTTATATCTCCAACAGAGTGAGTTGACGTAATTAAATTGTGATAATCATTAATGGATCTGTCTGTCTGACCCACCAGGCTTTAGCAGTGATGGCTGCAAAACCCTGCTGAATCCTGGTAGTGTCACCTGCAGCTGTAACCACCTCACATACTTTGGTGTCCTCCTGGTAGGTTTGTCCCTTTTCATCATAAGAAGCGTCTAAATGAAATTCAGCTACAATTCAGTTTTTTACCACTGTGACATAACAAAATGCGTACATCACAACTGCTGGGCCTTACCTTAGCTGTCTAATATGACCAACACATAACTAATGACTGCCGTGACTTGCTGAAAAATAATGCTACCACTAGATGGCACAAAAGTTTAAAAAAAACAATCAAACTCTGCTTGAAGTTATAGCTGCATTACCACAGTGTAAATGTACATTGTCCCTAATCTGGGTATATTAAAGTATACATATCAAAAATAGAAAATGTTATCATGCACAAGGGTGTTTTATAATTTTCTTTATATATGATTATAGTATTGCTTAAGCATTAACATACTTCATTAATAAGGTATTCACTACTAAACCTGGTGAGACTAGAGCTAGTTTAAATGACAGTATAGGCATCTGTGGAGGTTAGTTTACCAGTAGATAGCTATTATGAAGTAAAAAGGCCACATTTTGCTGTCAGGTGTAATCTTTGTACCTTCTCCACAGGTGTCTACTCCCCTGTCATCTACAGATGAGAAGATTCTGACATACATCACTCTGATTGGTTGCAGTCTTTCTCTTTTAGCTCTGGTCATCACTGTTCTGATCTTCATCATGAACAGGTGATTTATTCTTGCCTGGACTGTGTGGTAGAGACTCTCCTCTCATCTTTCATTGTCCTTCATCCCTTCATATACTCAGCTTCTCCTCCAGTCTCACATATTTACAAGCACAGCAGCTTTCTTCTGTCCTCCTAAGCTCTCTTCTTCCTCCCTTCCTTGATTTTTTTCTTTCTACTTTTTCCTCTTAATGTTTTTGTCCATTTGATGCCTGATTTGTATCATTCTTTACATTACATTAAAATGCATATGGTGTCATAAGCTCTGCAGACTGTAAACCCCTGAGCTCAATAAAATCCACTGTCTTCCTTTCTCCCTCTTCTTTATGATCTTATTTCATTTCCATCATGAAATCGGCACATAATGTAACACTTACCACAGATCACTTCTCCCCTGTCGGACAGAAAAATCAGAGCGGATGTCTCCATCAAAGTCCACATAAACCTTGCCATCGCTCTGATCCTGCTCAACCTGCACTTCCTCCTTAGTCAGGCGGTGGCAGCACAGTCCTCCACTGAGTTTTGTTTTTACATGGCCTTTGCTCTTCACTACTCACTGCTGGCCACTTTCATCTGGGTGGCCCTGGAGGGGTTCCACATCTACCTTCTACTAGTCAGAGTCTTCAACATCTACGTCAGGAGATACCTGCTCAAACTCAGCTTGGTGGGGTGGGGTGAGTAGGATGGCCAAAACCAGAGACCTACAAGTTGTCACCATCAGTTATCAGACTTTGGAGTGACCCAAGTTCTTGAGTGAGATGATTAGTCTTCTGCTTAATCCATGTGTTTCAGGTGTCCCTGCAGTCATTGTGTCCCTGGTGCTCATCATAAAGAGAGACGCTTATGGACATGTCTCTCTGGGCTTGTCTAACTCCAACAGCAGTCAAATGTAAGAGACAAGCAGGAAATATGCCAGCATGTACTATTAGGACTAATGATTAACTTAAATTTTTTGCATGTGCATGTGCAAGTTTCTTTGTATTTGAATTATTTTCTTTTTTACACAGTGATTCACGTAAACTGGCATTATACATGATAGGAAATCATAACTCGGATGCTCTGAATCCCTACCTCTACTTTCTCTCTCTTTGCAGATGCTACATAGTCAATAACACGGTGAAAATGGTGACGACAGTTGGAGTGTTTATCTTGGTTTTCATCTTTAATGTGATCATGTTAGGGGTGGCAGCCCAACACATTTTGAGCCTGCACAAGAAAAAACAGGTTTGCGTCAATCTCCTCTTTTGAATTTTGCATTTCTTGTCTTTAGAAAGGTCTTATTATTATTATTTCTTGCTGTCAACAAATCCCATAAAACCAGCAAACCAATAATGAATTGATCATAGAAACAAGTATTGTCTGTGCATTCAATTTCTGCGTAATGTATTCTTGTGTGCTGTAGATGTCCATTGCAGTAACACATCAAAAACTACACTGGCCAGCTTATATGATATATACAGTATATATTTGTTACCCCTTTATCAAATGACCTCTTCAGTAGAAACCAACTAGCTTAGAGCTGAGTACCACAGATATAATAGATAGTTCGATACTATTGAATGACTAAATGACAAAATATACAATGTGATAGTCAAATTTAAGAGTAAAATTTTGTCCAGTTGTCCAGTTCCTGGTTCCTTTTCCTAGTCATTTAAATCATACCCATTTAAATCATAGTTGCCTCGCTTGCACGTGCAGTTTGTATATGGGAGCTGTAGTTTCTCACAGAAAGTATTCAAAAGCTGAAGACTCTTTAGAGCGTAATTTTAAAGAGACTGAAGCAGATAGATCTGCTTCCACTCAAGAAATGTTTTCAACACTTGGATATTTTCCACAAACAAATACAAACAATATACATTTTATGATTGCCTCTGATATTCTAATGTGTCATTTAAACTATATTTTATCATTAAATCAGTTTGGAGAAGGTAACTGTGACAGAGCCAAGCGAGACACTTGCACCCTGCTGGGACTTATCATTCTGCTTGGCATCACCTGGGGCCTGATCTTCTTCTCTTTTGGCTCCCTTACCATTCCTGGCCTCTACCTCTTCTGCATCTTCAACTCACTACAAGGTCTGCACAACCTGTCCCTGCATGTTTAACACAATTCTGTGGCGACATTATTGTAAACACAACAGGAAGGGTAACATGAGGCAAATATGAATGATAGCTGTTGTAGCTGAGGATGAAAAACGTATCCTCTGGGTTTGAAATTTATCAGGCTACGTTCAGGATAGGGCGCGGTAATGTGTAACTACTGGAAGCTGAACATAGCGAGTCTTTATGTTGCTACACATGGTGATGCCTAATCTAACTCAGTTAAGACCCAGAACTGTAATGCTTTGTCCATGTCTAAACTTGGGAATCCCCCAGAGCGAACAGAAACACGAATTCGTACAGTTGCATGAATAGGTTCCACAATAAATTATCAAAGTCTGGACTTTTAACCATGACACAAGTTGAACATTTTCCTGTTGCAAACTGAGAACATTTCTGCAATCTTATCAGTCTGAGATAAGACTAAAAACATTTCCATAAATAGTGTGCACATATAAAATACACATTGCATGTGAAAGGGATGCTGGCCTGTGACCTGATACAGTGTTTATCAGTGACATTTGCATGACTGGCATGACTCTCTCCTTCTGTACTGTCCCTAACACTCTTCCTGTCTCTTCTTCTCTCAGGTTTCTTCATCTTCCTGTGGTTTGTGATGTCTTTGAGAAAGATTGGAAAGGAAGCTCCAAAGACGAGTAGTGATACACGTAGCACCAGCGACTAAGCCTAAACCCAACACACAGGACCATTTCCATCTGTGTGTGTGTGTGCGTGTGTGTGTGTGTGTGTGTGTGTGTGTGTGTGTGTGTGTGTGTTGGGAAGATTTATTCAGAAATACTGTAATGTAGCGAAATTTCATTTCTTCTTTAAGTCTGTGCACCAGAATACCAAACATTCTGGCTAGAACTGACTATTGTAGGTGACTCTGGTATTAAATGTTAATTATGTTAGCTACTGCCAGTTTTATAGTTACTTTTAATATTTGGTTGTTTATCTTGTACCCTGGTGTGCTTGTAAAAACTCTGGTATGAGGGTTTTGTCCATCCTCGATGCAAAACTGTGTCAACATGAGAGGAATATGCAAACGCTTCTCAGAAAAGCTTCAGTTTTTATCAGCTCAGCCCTTTGAAGAGATCTTAGGATGTTAAGCAAGAGAGAAATTTCTTCAAGTATATGCTCAGGTGATGATTCAATGCAAATGTATTCACTCATTCCATTAGTAGTAGTATATTGAATACATAGTATAGTAAATATATCTATTGAATGTTGTTTTCAAATACTCATATTTAACACTTGTATCGTGTGTATCTGCATATATTTAAACAAAAATATAATAAAATATTGCAATTATGGGTAATATGTAATATGCACTTTTTTGCCAGTATTCATTCACTAAAATATCAGTATCCCTGATATAAACAGTAACAGCAGAAAACTGTCTGTGATTTTCCAAACCATTAGGTTATTATACACGATGCCACAGTTCTGTTGACAGACCTGGTGTACTGTTACAGTGTTTAGACTGTGACGTCAGTGCTTAATACAGAAAAAAACTCACTTCCCACTCACTCACTTTATTGCACTAAAAAAATGTTTTGCATAAAACAAATACTCACGTCAGATCAGACACAAGCGCTGTTGTATTTTACATTACAGTACGTTAAGCTCTCAATCATAAATTAACTCCAGCTGAAAGGCTCACTAGTTTGGATCATCCCGTCAGTTCAGACGTAAAAGGAGAAATGCTCTGTCCACTGATGTAAGTAAAGTCTAAATATTTTTCTATCTCTTGTTTCTTGTCCCATCTTTGTCTTTATTATTTGGGAGTGGGCTGGACTATTGTGTGAATAATTAACAAGAGAGAGCAAGATGACAAAACACTGGTCAGTTATTGCCGTGCTGAATTAAAGTCAAGAGCTGAGTCAAGAAAATCAAAAGCAATTCGATGATACGGCTGCCTGTGAGTTCATATATGTAAGTATTTGACTTCATATTATTCAGAAAACAAGTGACCATGTTCAGGAAAAGAATACACATTTAATTGTTATCACCACTGGGTGTCATATATGTAGCTTGGCACTGTTTTTTTTTTTTTCATCCAGCCTCACTTATGATTTTTTTTGTATATAAAATTACAGCTGAGATGCACTAAATATTCCTACACTAAAATGAAGCTTTATATCTGTTTTCTATGTATCGTGTTGGTCACGTATTCAGGGGAAGGGCAATGGTTCCCTTACTGCTGTTACTGCTGCTGCCCGGATCGCTTGCTGTCAGAGGTACAATTTATTATTATAAGTTTTGTTCTCCGCAGAAATTTACAAAAAATAGGTGGAATTAGATTTTTTTGTGATTTCTTTTTTCTTGTCTGGGCATTTAAACCATTATCCCTATGTCAGGAAAACAGCAGAGCACAACAAAATTGGTTGAGTTCAGTGAAGTGAGAACACTAAGTAACTTGTGCTGAATACTCCATGTACAAATATTGGAACCTTGAACATAGTGAATGATTATGCTTATGGTAGGGGAACAAAATTGCACAGGTTTCTCCCCGACAATGCACTCACTCTGAAGTGAGAAAGGTTAAGCTGTTTTGTTTTCTTGTGCCTCAAACACCTCTTTTCTTTGATGAGAATCAAAGCAGCTCATTAGCTCAGACCATTGAATTTTTCCATTCAATGAAACCATTCATTTTTTCCCATTCAGTGTGATCCACTAACCTGTTTTTCATGTCAGTAAATTTTTCCTTTCAATGTGATCCACTAACACGTTTTTCATGTCACTGTGACTGTAGATATATCTAAGGTACAACATCTCCTCTGTTTCTGTGTTCAGTTTGTCTTCACATTAAAAAAGGGATCATTGGCATCAGCATCAATTCGTCATCACATATATATGCTGAAATCAGTGATTACCTAATTGGTGATATTAAATGTGCCAAAGATGAAGCTCCATGCCTTTTCCAATGCAGCAACAACGTCTTGTTCAATGAATCTCATTGCTTAGAGGCTGATGTGACAACAACTAATGGCATCGATAATTACAAAATGAATGAGCGTAAGTATACTGTCTCTCAAATACATCCAAGTGTCTAAAACTGGCCATACATTAGAGAAACTGTTCAGAGTAGCTGATTCTTATCCAACTACTCTGCCTATAAAAACAAAACATATATCTGCATCTCAAGTCTGGTTCCTCTCGTACTTTTCAGATACACGTTGTTCTCTTTTCCCATGCAACGAGACTGTTATCTTGAAATTGATTCAATCACTGAATGCTGTCAGCGCGAACCAGAAGGAAATGAAGCAGCTCTTCTACTTTAGGGACTCATGTGAACAGCTCTTCTCGAGCAACTACGATGTTAAGAAATCCTTTACAGAGTAAGTGTCAGAGCTGCTGCAGGTGCTCCTCTGTCTGCTGCTCTAAACACAAATTTAATTCATACCCACTGTTTTAAAGCCACTTTGAGCCTTGCAGGCCGCACGGCTCCAGAGATTGCAAATTAATGCAAGGAAATACCTCAACAACTAGTCAGAGGATGCTGTCAGAAATCAGCAGACAAATTCATAACAACTTCAATATTGTGAGTTGTGGTAATATTCTAAATCTTGAGGTAGGACTGGCTGGAGTACTGAAGGAAGGGGGAAGTATAATTAACAGCAAAGCATCTTATGTGATATATATATATATATATATATATATATATATATACACACACACACACACACACACACACACACACACACACACACACAGAGAGAGAGAGAGAGAGGCAGTTGAGAGGATGATACTGAACCCAGTTAGCAGTCGTCAGGTTATTTAAATAGAGTCATTTCTTTCACCACATTTTTTTCACTCTATCAGTTATGTAGCAAGCCATGATGGCAATAGTTAGATGAACATATTTTTAATCAGTTTTGGCTTATCAGGTCATGTGTTTGTTTATTTAAACTGCAAATTAATACTTTCCATTTGTTTTTGCAGTGTGGAAAGACAGATAATTCATAACATTATGGCAACGACCTCATTTGCGAGTAAACGTTTAAAAAATTACAGCCTGAACGCCTTGTCTCTGAATGTGGTCAACATCAGTGACGCTGACCTCGCCAACTCCACGATCCAGGTCGATGCTCCACAGGTACTATGAGCTGTGATGAAGATGGTGCTGGTGATTAAGATAACATGATGTTGCATACATTAATGCCTTTGACACGTGACGCTGACGTGACATTAGACAGTGGTCAGTCAATTCTGTTTTGAGTGCAAGCGACAAACTGCCCCAGCTTGACGCCTTCTTCTATCTACTGTCAGTTGCTGCCTCAGAACAGCTCATTTGTCCCTGACATCTTTCTGCCTGCGGATGCCCTGCGCAACATCCCAGAGGAGAAGAGGATTATTGGTGTGGTCAGCTACATGGAGCACAAGCAGTTCCAAGTACGTCTTATATCCTATTTATTCTTGTGTTCTCAATTCAACCTACAGTCCTGAGACCCTCATACACCCTGAATGTTTCTCTAAATTACATTTATGAGTTTGACATATGCAGTATACATGCAGTATAGACTCTGTACAATGTATGATATCATATTGTCAGAAATGTAATGATATTCTCTTTTCATCAGTTTGACCAGGAAAATATCTCATCGATGGTTGTGAGGATAGAGCTCCTGGGAGAACCCCTTCATCATCTGAAGTCACCAATCAAGATCATTTTCAGAGTTGTTACGCCCACAGTTATGGACGTAAGTTCTTTTGTGCATGCATACTTTTTTGTTTTCAACATCAATATGTTTGATTATCAACTGTGGATTAATGAGGATTAATGAGGATATATCAGCCTTTTGTGGTTCTACATTTTAAAATGGAATGACAGAAATGACTTGGATTTGATCACAATATTGTTCCACTGGATTTTTTGTCTCTTCAGCTTTAATGTATTGGGTAAGCTTCTGTGACAGGCAGCATGTACCGTTTTTAACTTCAGCTCTATGTTGTCTACAGAATCACTCGTTTCAGTGTCAATACTTTGATGAACATGGTAGGTGCATATTCATTTCTTGAGTAGGATGCTCTAGTTAACACTCGTTGACAAAACAGAGAGTGTTGTGCATTTCTAATGAAAAAGTTAACAAAGTTATGATGCTCACAGTTCCAGTTTACAGGTGGAAAACAGATGGATGTGAGACTGAAATAGCCCAGAATAGCAGCATTATTTGCAACTGTGATCATACAACACCCTTTGCTGTCCTGCTGGTAAGCAGACATACTTGACTGACTCATCTGTTGTTGATCTTTGACCTTTGTTATTCAGTACAAATAGAGCACAAGTGCTGATGCAGTCTAATGACAGTACTGCAGTATTAAGTAATCCCTCTGACTTGTTCCTGGATTTTGGTAAAAGTTAACATGTCATTTGCAAACAGTTATCCCTATCTCTATTCTTTTCTGCAGATGAGAGACCAGATTGCTGAAGTCCACTGGAAAATACTGTCATACATCAGTTACATAGGCTGCGGCCTGTCTGCCTTCTTTACTGCTCTGTCCATTGTGATATATGTCTTCAGTCGGTATGCATACATGCATCCTATGCAATCCATGCTACTAAAGAAACAACATGTACAAACACTGTGTTGTAGAACTCTTCTTTATAAAAACATTTTATTTTGTTTGAATGATTTCCAAGAAAAAAGTTAACAAAATATTTTAGAGAGCTGGTAAGAGAGAAAGAGACCTCTGAGTAACAGATTAATAAGAATCTTAGAAATCTGTAGTCATTGGTTAAATAAACCAGAAGCTTACAATCAGTGTGTGCTGATTTACGATTGTCAAGTGTAGAGTAATGCCTCTAACAGGCTGCTAGAACTAGAACAACTAGAAGTGTGTTACCTCATCAACAACTGTTCAAAGCTTGAAACAAAAGGTTAATCCAAGGTTAGCACTGACAATCAGATGAACATATTATGGACTGAAAAAGCACTGTTTGATCATGTTTAGTCCAACCACGACTCATCTGCAGAGGGCCAAAAGGAAAAACATCTGCACCATTGTGGTTCTTTAATGTTCAAGAGTCACTGATGGTTTTGTGGACAGGAGAAGTCAAAATGTCATATGTGGGCGGAGAGTAGTTACAAAAGAGTGTTTTCCTCTTAGGTAACAATGTGGGGACACTGAACAAATGGAAGTTTTAATACTTCAATTCTTCTTCTTTTGGTGCTCATTTGCTGTGTCTGAATTACCCTTTTTTATTTATTTCTATTAAAATAGTCATTATTGAAGGAAAGAAAAAAAACATTAACATAAGCTGGGACTTTAAATGAGAGCTAATGTATCATGCATGCATAATGGATATTAGCTTTAAAGGCCATGAAATCATTTTCTTACTGTGAGTTAGGGAATGAACACACTTTTCTGTCTAGGTTGCCACAGTTTTGGTTATTTCACTTCCTGGAATTCTGGGTTACTTTTTCTCTCTCTGCTCTTGCAGGAAGTAATGAAGACAGTTAAGCCCACAGAATAACAATAAGTCCACGAATATGCTTTAAACTTCAGGCACACAAAGGAAAATGGAACAAAACAGCTACATTTCATTGACATTTCATTGAATGGCACAAGCAAACCCTGTCTGATCTTTAAAAAGCATCTTTCTGTGGCTGTGTACTGTGTCAGACGTCTCCATGCACTGTCCTTCTGTCTCTTCCTCAGAAACCACGGGAGGGATCACGGCATCGCCATCCATGTATCTCTGAGCGGGGCCTTGTTTCTGCTCAATACAACCTTCCTGCTGACCGAGTTTGGGGCCACGGTGGAGGAAGACTGGGTGTGTGTGTTTGTCGCAGCTCTCATGCATTACGCCTTGCTCTGCTGTTTCACCTGGATGGCCATTGAGGCACTTCACCTCTATCTGCTGCTGATAAAAGTGTTTAACACCTACTACAAACACTACCTGGTCAAACTGTCACTCGTTGGTTGGGGTGAGTGCTGCGAGAGCGTCTTCTGTATTCACTATATGACACCTAACATGACATCAGTTTAACATGGACAGGAAGCCCCAGCAACATGTTTCATTTTCAGATTGACAATAAAAGGGAATAGGGTAAACTTCTTATGAAGAATTTCACTGAGCCTCTGTTTCACAGGAAGCTGCTTAACCAGACCGTAACCAGATGGTGTTAAACTGTGTCTCTGTGTGTTTATGTTCTAAGGGTTCCCTGGTGTGATAGTGACTGTCTCTTTGGCAGTGAAGGACTTCAAACAGTTTTATGGAGTTACACAAATGACCATGTCTGATACTAACCAAACTAATGCCATGTAAGTAAATCCTGACAGCTTTGGCAAAGAAAACAAAAATATTATAAAAAAAATATCCATTTAGCAACACACATCTGAAGCCAGGATCTGATCAATTACAATCAAAGAGTGTGTGTATGTGTGGCACATTTTTTCTTTTTATCAATGTATACATTATTTAGTAATGTCTTATAATGGAGGCATAAACTACGTGACAAAGACTTTTAATGACATTTCACATAGGGAACATATAACAAAATAAAATCCTCTACCGTCTCTAAAAAAAATATGAATTTTCAGCGATACTTATTATTTAATAATATAGTTTATAATAATGTGAAAAGGATTTGAATCCTGCAGGGAATGGCAGACATAAAAGTCATGTAATATTTTCATGTACTGTTCTGTGTGAACACTTAGACATTTTGTGTCCCTCCTGGAATTCTGTGAAACTTTCTTGTAACAGTCCTCTGGGTGTCCTGCATGTCCCACAGCTGCTGGATCACAGATGACTCCTTCTTCTACTCCTTGAACTTGATGTATTTCACCATTATATTCATCTTCAACTCTGGCATATTGATCGCAGTGGCCTCAAGCATCTGTAAGGCAAAACAAATGTTCAGGAGCACCTCGGGACTTGGGGCTAAGGGACAGACTTGGAGAGATGGCGACAGGTTCAGCGAGTCCTGCAGGAGTGGCCTCACTGTGTTAGGCCTCACCTGCCTGATGGGGACCACCTGGGGTCTGGCCTTCCTGGGCTCAGGATACGTCAACTACCCCATCCTCTACCTTTTCTGCATCCTCAACTCCGCACAAGGTGTGCCGTCATTTATGAGTTGTGTTTGTTTGATGGATGTCTTCATCTTCATCTTTTTCTCTTTTACCAGAGTAAAACTCCACTCACCGACTGATCATGAATGTGTCTCTTTGTTAAGGTTTCTTCATCTTCCTGTGGATCTGTTTGTCATCCAGGAAGCAGAGGAAGAAATATATGGAGGACAGATTGAGTTCAAACACGGCGAGAACAGCTTGCAAGACTGATTAGACTCATTTACCACCATCAGTCTAGATGAGAAAGATGAATTAAGTGATAGCGTAACCTCGCTAGTGACCCCCCCCTCCCCCTTCTGTAGCCATAGCAACAGCAGCAACATGTTAGGTGGAAGTTTCATTAACATAGTAGTCTTAATGTAAATATTGTCAAGTTTGAATTTAAATGACAGAAAGCTGTTAGCTTCACTACCCTCTGTAGAATATTGTAAATCTGTTTCTGAATGAAGAATAAACATAAATCTCTATGGAACAATGTGTTGTTATTTGCAAATGGTTTCCTATACTCGTCCTTGAAATCATGTGTCACTCAAATGACTTACATAACAATATTACAAACATTATTAAAGAATTGATATCTGATACATGTGAATTACAGTTTCATTTCCCCCTTGTGTGCACCCAGTTTAAAAAAACTGTGTGTTGTGCAGGTCTTAGTTTCGCTTCCAGTTGTGTCAGTTGACTTTTAGAGCATTGTGACTATTTCTTTTTTTTTTTCTTGCGTCTGTCGGAAAATTGGAACATTAAGAAACTTCCTCTTTTCCCAGGACTGTTTTGGTTACTGTTGGAGATTTAGTTACATTAAAATATTCATTTGTACTGTTTCTGTGAACAATCAGAGTTACATTCTGAGTGGTGGAGTTCAAATATACATCAATATATACAAACAATAATGCTATTAATAATAATTCTTATTACAAAAAGCATGTCACTGTTTGACGTAAAAGTCACATAATTCCCATGAAAATCAGTACCAGCAGCTTAAAAGAAGTGCAGCTTTTTTAAAACCACACGTTATATGAATCACTTCCTGTATGTGCGAGCTAGCCATGCTCACTCCGCCCAATCATGTATAAAATGAAGATGTGAAACTCCCTGCTCACCTCATTTAGCAAACTGCGAACAAGCAGAGTTGTGCATGTGCCTGTGAAGAACAGCAAGGAGTCATGTGGGTTTCTCTCTTTCTTATCATGTCTATCATCTGGTTTTCTGAGACTGAAGCAGATGGTGAGTAGTTCACATGTTTTTATTGTGTGTTTTTGATTGTGCGCTTATGAGGTGAACACTGGTTTAATTTTTAACGCACCAAGGTCGTGGATTATCAAACCCTAGAGAGAATAAAAAAGTCAGTCATGGTCCGCTGCTACCTGGAGTTAAGGACTCTAACTCAACCAGTGTCACGACAGAAAAACCCACATTTTCCCTGAGTAAGTGGTGATCTAACAGTTCAAACAGACATAAGTTGTGTTTCTCTGTATTGTAAGTTTAAAATATTTGTCTTATCTTAAACTAAGTCAATCTGTATGTGTATGTGTTTCATTTACTTTAGTTCATTTACTATTATTGTCTCTTTCACTTCATTTTCTGTTCTGACTCTTTCTTTGTCACTGCAGCATACTGTGAAAATGTCCTCCGTGACTGTCTTCAAGCCGATGTCCCCTGGACAAGGTAACACATACAGCTGATTCTGTAGCTCTTACACTCCTCTTCTTTTGAAAGCTGACACATCTACATGGATAAATAACAAGTGTGTTTTTTCCCTGTTGTCTAACAAATGCTGGATAGCTTTTATATGACAGCTTTTATATCTCTTATGAAGACTGTAAAAAACAAACAAAACAAAATAGGTATATAAAGAAGAACTGAACTGATTATTTTAACTTAGCATGTTGTTGTAGGCAAATGTTTTTACCTTCAGGTCTTCATATTTTCAGGAACCAAATGCACATGACTGTGTATTTCTCTATCTATACTGCAGTGTGTTCACCAGGTAAATGGGTGTAAAAAATGTGCAGTGATCATTTAGATAAAAGGTTTTGACTATTTTCACAGGTGTCACTGTTCTTACTTGAGTAGTTATAATAGTATAATAACACAGTCACAATATTTCATAACTCCATGTTTGGATGTTTGGATGTGTTGGTAGGTGTTTTGAGGATACAATTGGATCCTGTACACAAAGGGGTCGTTTTCCTCCTCCAAACTTCATTCGTAGGCAGGTGAATTCATCTCAAAAGGTGAGACCATGTGTTCCCAGCTCGTGTCTCATCTGGTTTACAATTAAATGCTTGAAGCTTAAATAATGTCAAGTTTTGTATGAAATGTAAATGAACAAAACAAGAGAGCAATGAAACAACAACACCCTCAACAAGTTCATTTCTTAATTTTTAAACATCATTTTACATACATGTTGTCCTTGATGTGTGGTCGAACTATTTTGCCATCCTTTTCTGTGTTTATGTATGTTTGTGTGTGGTCTTTAGGCTGAGATGGAAGTGTCTCTTCAACACAGGTTCGACATCCCGTCCTCGGCCCTACAAAGAAGCAGAGGAGCTGGCTCTGAGGAGGATGTCCTGCTGGTGGCCACTGTGATCAACAGCACTTACTTCAAGGTTAGTCGCTCTGAGGGCTCAAACATTGAGAGCTCTTTGGTGAGATTTGTACATCCCTCCATGATTAGCCTTATTAATTCAATACTAATCTGAGTGGACATGCAGATGAAGACGAGCAGGTGAATTAAGGCAGTTTTTTAGCTTTGGGAAATATAACTGTGCAAATATGGCGGCTAGTTAGGAGGATGGATAAGGACTTTAACACTCACCTTTAAATTAGCGCCATTTGAAACTGCAGCCTGGAGCATGCTGATTTACATTTTTGTCCATGTATGTCAGCTGCTGCACATTGCGAATAATGTTCGTCACAATATTTGTCACATGTTTTGGAGGCTGATTTACCTCTAATTAATCTAATTAACCCAGCATTAATGTCACATGTTTAATCTGGCCCCTCTGTCTATCACTGCAGCTGACTCCCCCTCTGAAGCCGGGAAGGGGGAGAAGAATCGGACCAGGCCGGGTCCAGCATATTCAAGGCATTGTTATGGGTGGGTTGGTCCTGGCAATGAGGGCAGGGAACCATCATGTCAAAAACCTCTCAGAACCCATCAAATTAACCTTCAAACACAACAAACAGGTAAAACCAGCTGTGCCATCATCACGCTTGGAAGAACTTCACAATCTGCTTCCCCCTCATTTTGACATCACAGTTGAATGTGTTTCAGGTGGAAAATGGCACTTGTGTGTTTTGGCAGGAGTCCGAGTTGGAGGATGATCAAACAGGTGGATTACATACTCGAGCCTATAGTATTCCTGCTGTTGGATATAGACATGAACCTATATTTATCCGTTGCATATGTGTTTCAAGGTCACTGGAGCACCGAGGGCTGTGATACCAAACACACTGGAACTGAATTTATTTGTAGCTGCAACCACTTGAGCTTTTTTGCTGTGCTTGTGGTAAGTAATAAAACTTCCTGCCACAGATCAGCTCTTCAGCATGCATGACCCTCTTTTTTCCTCAACTTTCCAAACCAAAATAAAGGAGTCAGAAATGGATTATACAGTGTGTTTTTCTACTCTAATGTAAGCGTTAAAGCCAGGTTAGATTGTATCCCTCTGTTCCAGAACCCCGTGGTATCAGTGGATAAAAGTAATGCTGTGAACCTGAGCTACATCACCTACGCCGGATCAGCTCTCTCTGTCATCTTCACAATCATCAGTCTGATCATCTATATATGTCTTCAGTGAGTTTTCACACTGATGCCACATCAGTGTTCCCACATGTCTGAAATGAGTTATATATAACCATGATGACCTTTTTAGACCACTGTAATCACACTGTTTCACTTTATACACACACAAGTTTGACTGGTGCATGTTGTTTGTTCCATTTTGGAAGCCCACAGAACCCTGAATGTGTGCTACTATTTATTGACAGATGTAAGACAGCCCTAGCTTTTTTTTAAAGGTCAGTTAGAACAAAGATCCCACGTCTGTCAGGCAGAAAATCAGTCAAAAGTTGTGATAATGGAGTGGCAGGTAGGATGTCTAATCATATTTCCCACCCATGCGCCTGTCCCTCTGTTGCTGCTGACGTTTGTACAGTCCAGGAATGTGGGTATTGAGGCATTTAATGGTTGGGATGCATTTGTGTGAGATTGAGCATAGCCTAAAAATACACCCTTTTTTCTACAAAGAAGACTGTTACATGCCACTGGATTCAGGTAAAAAATGGCCAGATGTAGTACTGTATCTAAGTGGCCAGTACACTAATAATCATGATGTACTCTGTAACGTTTCTCTTTCAGACGGCGCCGTCCAGAGAAGGCCATCGGTGTGCATATGCAGCTTACAGGGGCTCTGCTCTGCCTCCACCTCAGCTTCCTGGTGTGCAGCTTCTGGGTGTGGCGGCTCAATGAAAATGAGGAGGACTGGATGTGCCGGGCTCTGGGTCTCTTTTTACACTGGTCCCTGCTGGCCACCTTCACCTGGACGGCCCTGGAGGGATTCCACCTCTACCTTCTCCTCATCAGAGTCTTCAACATCTATGTCAGGAAATACCTGCTGAAGCTCAGCTTGGTGGGGTGGGGTGAGTGATACTGATCAAACAATTAAGTTCAAACATTTACATAGTTGGTTTATTTATCTATTTTTGTTATTAACAGTATGTTGGAAGAGATCAATTTCAAACACCTTGTACATTTGAAGAAAACACTTTCTCAAGCACACACCACACAGCGCTACACTTCCCCATTTAGAGCCATTTCAACAAGTTGCAGTTGTCTGTTGGGGGTTTTAGTATGTCGTGTTGTAGTATGCACACAAGAACAGGCATATGATGATTAAGTCAGGATTCAGACTGGACGAAGCAGTTTCAGACCCAGAGGGCCCTACATTCATTGTGTGTTTGTTGATTTATGGTCATTTTATTTTCTGAATATTTGTCTGGTCATGTATAAGACTGGTGCACAGTATAAAAAAAAAAATCTTAAGTGCTGTATATGTGCAATAGATATTTTGACCACTTGAGGGCAGCAGAAACAAACTGTAAGCCTGTCAACAAACAGTCGCTCATTTCTAAGTCCAGCAGATACTGAAGACTGAAAATAGAGGATGTATCTCTTGTCTTTCTGCAGGACTTCCTACGCTGACTGTGATGGTTTGTGGGATTTTGGGTGTTTACGGCAAATACAGTCTGAGGGATGGCAGCAACCAGAATACAACAGTGCAGATGTAAGAAACACAAAGTGCATTGTTGTGACATTAGATGCTCAACCAGGTAGGAGTATGGTGTCATTCTTTTTTTTTTTTTTTTTTAATCTGCAGGTGCTGGATGAGCAGCACGTTCCCTCATAGGCTTGCAGTCAGCTACATCACTACGCTGGCATTCCCATGCCTGTTGGTACTGGGTAACTCCTGCATGCTGGGGCTGGTGGTGTTTAAGATCTGGGGGATAAGGACCAGTAACGCAGGTTTTCACAGCACCGGGAGCTTTAAGAAGATGAACAGAGAGAAAGCGATGAGGTTACTGAAGGACTGTGCCACCGTGCTGGGCCTCAGCTGTCTGCTGGGCTTACCATGGGGTTTAGCGAGCACCACCTACATCTCCCTCGCTGGGATCTATGTATTCACAATTCTAAACTCTCTGCAGGGTCAGTTTGTGCACCATCCTCACATGAAGTATGCACTATGCTTGTGTGACTTGCTGTAAAAATTCACAGCCTTTCCTTTTTTCTCTCTCTCTCTCAGGTGTATTTATGTTCCTGTGGTCTATCGCTTTGACATGCAAATCTCGATCTGACAACAACTCCTCAGTCAGAGACCCCTCCTCTCAGAAAATGATGACCACCAGTTTCAGTACCTGATATTCACAGCTAAAACAAATTATTCATTCTTTACCTATATTAGGTGTTTCCTTGCCTCCAATCATGTTTGGTTAAATGATAGCTAACATTAACATAACTTCTCTGAGCAAAGAACTTCTTAGAATCAAGAAGTTCCAAGACAGCAGACTTCTTTGAATAAACACATTGCAAAACATCCAGTATTTTACCCTCTGTACAGAGATATTTATAGTTGTGTGTGTGTTGATTGGTGTTGTAGTTTTTTTTAATAGTATGCAAAAGAAATAAGATGTAACCACCTCTGAAATACTGTATCTTGTGGAGACAATTTTTATTTAAAAGAAATCTGATAAAACAAACACAGTCCATATGTCGTGTGTTTTGTTGGTTCCCATATAGCCTGGATAAGATGAGATGCAATCTGTTGGCCCTCCAAGATTCAAGGTTCAATGTATTCATCCATAAAAACATGGAAATCACAGTGCTCTCATTATAATCAACCAACGTCAACAGCCAAAAGACAGGAAATACCCATACATATATATATATACCCATACAAGTACCTTTAACATCAAATCCTTGGATATAAATAAACAAAACTACATTCCATAAAACAACCAACTGAAAAAACATAAAAGCAACTAACGTCAGTCCAGTAAAATCACACATCTTGATAAAGATGTCTGATTATGTTGTTGCATAACCATACACAGGTTACATCCCTTAAAAGATGAATGGCTTCAACAAGCTTTCAAAGAAAAATAAAACAGTGGCTCAGTGACAGATAGCAATAATAGAACAAAACAAAAATAATAGACAAATAAATGAAGACAAATTAGATTAAAAAAATAGAAAAAAAATAATAATCAGCAGTTGAAATAGTTGTGTTGGTTTGAAATAGATAAGAGCACTGAAACCAGCTGAAATAGCTATATCAACACTAGTTAAATGAAGAACCTGGCTTAGATATATAGCTTCTGCCACCAGTAATACAATGCAAGCTTTACCAAACCCACCAAAACTCTGATGCTCAATTGTCTAAAAAGCTCATTGTCCATCCAAGTTAATAGTACTCAATTGCCTCCAGTTATAAATTAATTAAATAAATGAATATTGGGTGGTGTTGATAAGGGTGGATGCATTATCTGAAGGAGGGAAGAATCAATCAGTGTTACGAACATCAGAGATCCTTAGAGGGGCGGAGTTGTCGCCGGCTCCATTAAGACATGGGCTGAAGAGCGGGTAGAGCTTGTCTGTGAAGGAGCAGCCAGTGAAGGAGTAGATAATATCTGCTGTGTCAACGTCAAAAAAGGAGACCAGACCCTCCTCATATTCCACAAACACCCCCACCCTCTGAGGCTGCGACTTTACAGAGATGTAGACATCAGGGTCAGCCAGAGCCACGTACTCGTTTCCACCCCTCAGCTGCAGAGTCCAGTAACCCACCTCCGGGCTTGATATGATTTCTCCTTTCCTGTTGGCCGACCCGCTGACCACTCCTAAATCCCATTTAGTTTTTCCTTTGACCTCGACCTCGTAGTAGAATCTGCCGGAGGACAAACTCTGCTTGCCCAAGACAATGACACAATATGAAAATCTCTCCGGATTGTCTGGGAGTTTTCTCTCTACGTCGCCGTGGCTGACCTGTTTCCCGTCATGGGACAGAATGAGTTTAGGATGAGCTGTGTCGGGGTCCAGGGTCACGTCCTCTGCGTACTGCTGCGCCCTCTTCAGCTCGGCCTCCAGCAGCTTCTCCATCCTTTTGCCGAGCGCCTCCTTCAGCTGTGCCGCAGCCCTCGCCGCGGTTCCCTCATACGCAGGCTGCCGGAGGCTGACCTTTGTCCAGTCCTTGGTGGGTGGAGGGACGCTCAGTGTTGAGATGCTTCTGAAAAGGTGGAGGTGATCATCGGAGAGCAAGAGGTGCCTCACTCCAGAGCTTCTCACGCTCAGATCAGAGATCTCCCGCTCCAGCTCTTTGATGAAATCCTCGGCCCGTTTGGCTGTGGCTTCGTGCTTCCTTTTGATCGCTTCAGCGAGCTCGGTCAGGCCTGTGTCAACGAACTGGTCCAGAGCGGTGAAGACCTCCTCACCATCTGCCATCTCTTTGTTTGCAGCTTCCTTGCTAAGCTCTACGGAGCGCCTGAGCTCTTGTATCTTCAGCTGTCTCTCCTGGATCCCCTGCTGGAGTCCTGCTTCCATCTTTCCAAACTCGCTCCTCTTGCCCTCGCATTCTTCTTTCAGAGGAACAATGTCATGTGAGTCGTGTTTAGTCACAGCACAAAACCGGCACACACACACTTGATCCGTCTTGCAGAACAGCTCGATGAGTTCATCGTGCTCGGTGCACATCCTCTCTTCTATGTTATCCAGAGGCTCGATGAGCTTGTGGTTTTTCAGGCCTGGAACTGCCTGGTGTTGCTTCAGGTGAGAGTCACAGTACGAGGCCAGACACACCAGGCAGGACTTCAGGGCCTTCAGTTTGGTCCCGGTGCAGACGTCACACTGCACCTCCCCCGGTTTGGCGCCACCTGAGGCCGTCTTTCCTGCTGACTGCCTGTACTGAGCAGCCATCTCAGATACGAAGGTGTTGACGTGCAGCTCAGTGCTTGTGTCGAACAGCTTCTTACACACGGGGCAGGAGCGCTTTCTGTTGATCCTCCAGTTCTCTGTGATGCAGCTCTTGCAGAAGTTGTGTCCGCATGGTATGGTGACAGGAGCGGTGAACACATCCAGACAGATGGAGCACAGGAAGTGCTCCTCAGACAGCTGACACATGACAGCTGACATGCTGAACACACCGAGACCAGAAATTTAGATGTTGAATAAAATTCAGCAGTTTTATCAGTATCCACATTATGAATATTTAATCAGTTGAAACAATAATAATGTATATAGTTTTATTCTATACTTAAATGTATATATCATATAGTTTTCCTTGTATGGGTCATTCTACCGAATTCGTGCAAAATCCAGAGTTGGAAACACATTTTCAAAAGTTGTTTTTTTTCCAAAAAC
>JBAJHX010000001.1:12893467-12939982 GCA_037176925.1 Amniataba percoides
TGTTACAACGCTGTGTGTCCACAATAAAAGCACCGCAGCCACTGGATCTGTTGGGAAAGAGACTTAATCTCCGCGTCGTTATTCCTGTGTTCTGACCGACACAGCATCTTGTTTCCTGCATAAACCTGAATAAGAATTGGCCTTAAGCTCTGCCTCCTTTACAGTTGCGTTTTTTTTACTGTAATGTCATTGAGAGAACTATAATCAGTGCAAGGCCGGAGCGAGACCTTTCCCTCTTGCTTTCGTTTCTTCTTTAGTTCTCTTTCCTTCATTAAATATTCTTTGTACTTCTCTGGGTCTTCCCTCAATCTTTTTCTGTATTCTCTCACCCTCTTTGCTCCACTCTTTTTATGTTCTTTTGGCATCTTGCTTTATGTATTTGCTTTGGCAGCTTGGCTGCTTGCTTTCTCCCAATTTAGCTGTAACATGTCAAATATAAATCAGTATTATCTTCATGTTTTATTTAGCACTCTGAGATTCTTAAGAGTGAAATGAATGTAATGAAGTGAATGCTTTACAAATCAAATATAATATAACAATATTATTATCATTATGTTTTAAGAGGGCACAACAGTGGTGTAGTGGTTCGCCTCACAGCAAGAGGGCTCTGGGTTCGACCTGGTTGAGGCCCCTCTGTGAGGAGTTTGCATGTTCTCCCTGTGTCTGCGTTGTTCTCTCTGGGTTCTCCAGCTTCCTCCCACAATCTAAAGACATGCAGGTTAATTGGCGAATCTAAATTGTCCATAGGGTGTGAATGTGAGCATGACTGGTTGTATGTCTTCAATGTGGCTCGACGCATTGGTCCTGCTGTACTCCTTGTCCTCTTCTCATTGGTCCTGCTGTGGTCTTTGTTCTCCTCTTATTGGTCTTGCTGCAATCCACATCCGTGGCTTCACCTGAAGTCCTCCGTCTGGTCCAGTGATTAGCATCTGCCCTCCATCTGCAGCTTCTGCTGAGTGAGAGAAGAGAGACAAAGAGAAACCCACAGCCCCCATGCTCCAAGACTTCTTTGATATTTATTTCATGTCACCTTTCCACAGTATCAAAAAGGCTGCCCAAATGGTCTACATGGTGGCTCCCTTTCCTCAGCCCGTGGGAACATCCTGTTTTGGGGGTCACCCAGACTCTCCTATCACACCTTTCTCACCTCTGCAACCTTTGATCTGTAGAGGACACTTTTCATTTTATTAATAAAACCCAACAATATGTGGAACATTACATGTTGTCACAACCGTAACGTCACGATTTGTTACGGTTGTGACTGTTATGGTTGTGACATTTTTAGCTAATTTCTTGCATAACTCAAACATGCTAACAAGTAAATGGCTAGCAACAGATGTGTGAACAGTTGCACACACAAGAAAACATAATATTTTGCTTTGAGCCCCCAAAAGTGTTCTTACTTGCAGATACTATGTGTTACGGTTGTGACGGTTTTTAATGTAACATGCTGATTTTCAAACTTTGGAACACATTTACTCAAAAATGATGAGATGTAATCACTCACCATGCTGCCATGAGCGACAGGGATGCTGTGTCACTTCCTGGTGAAAAATTCAGGTGTGTGGCTAAAACCAGGCTCCACCCATGTGGTAAAACAACTCGTGTTACGGTTGTGACATAAAAGTGTGGGACAGCATTTTTTTAAGCATGTTTTGTAAAAAAAAAAAAAAAAAAAAATCTCAAAATGAATGTAAATATTTTATATTCTGTTTAAAATAAATCAAACATATATTTTAAAATACACCATTGGAAAAAATGACAAAATTCTTTTAAGTATTATTTTCATGAATTGAAATTTAGGGCTTAGAGATTGGGACTACTTCCCAATAGAAAGTGCCAAGGAAGGTAGCATAAATGATGATTTTGTATATATTTAGCTGAATTATTTTCAAGTTACAGTCTTGTGTTTAACTACGTCATAACTTAATCCTGGTAAATATTGAAGGTCTGAATTCTTAATTGTTTTGTTAAATAGCTTTTTTATTGTGGGACAGCAATTTGCACGAATTCGATAGAATGGCCCGTATACTTATTGTATATGGTTTACATGTATATTATTTAGTGAATATTATTTGCTTTTCTATTTATGTGGTATTGAAGACAGAAGAACAGTTTCATCGTCCAGTGAAACCTGTTTTTATCTGTGTGAATGACAATAAAATGTTGAATCTTGAATCTCTTCCAGAAATGTTCAATTGTCAAGGAAAAAAATCTGTTAATATAAAAAAAACAAGCACTTACCTATGTGTGTGGGTACAAGTGTTACACAGAATTCTTGCAAAATGCAGGCAGAACCAAGTTTCAGCTTGTCCTCACAGAAACAGGGACTTCTTCTGACTGCAAGCCATCTGCCACATATACTTGCTGGTTCAGGGGATGTGACCCTTTTTGGCTCCACCTCCTCTGGTGATGTAATCACAACCCCCCCAGAGCAAACTATTGTTTCGTCCTCACATCTCTTAGGGTAACCCCTACCCCACTGACTATTTATAAAGGCCTTTTCAGGTTTGCCTGGTGCGTATACAAAGCCAACATAGAACCAGCCGGAGTTGATCAGCAGCTCTGACCAGATGTCTGCATGTTGGCTTTTTCACTCCACACTACACTGTTCACACTGGAAATCCTCAGATGAGTCTTACTTGAGTAATTCTCACTACCTAATCTCTACAGTTATTTGTACCCCATTTTTTCCTCATTTAATCTATCTCTTTTCTCAAATGACTGCCACGGAAGAGACATAATCCTGAAACAATTAAGGTGTAGTCAGAGAAGTTTGGGACTGTTGTGTCTCTCAGGTCCAACAGTGTAAACAATTTTGCTTAATGAACATACACTGAATATAATGATCATCTTGAAATAATGTTTAAAATACATCATAAAAATATTATTTCTATTTGTTTGTGCGGTCCTCAGATTTTGACTTGATTTGTACATTTAAACCCCAAATTTCTATTATTCTACAATTTTCTTTTATATTATTGGCCATAATGTGAAAGATACATTTCATTTAATTCAAGGACATGTTGTAAATGTACTCCTATAAGAATTAAGCCATCTTCAGTGTTATAAAAAATGTCACTGCTCTGTGGACTTAAAATGATGTGAGACCACAAAAAGGCAAACAAAGCACAGTATTTTGGAAGATTTTATTCAGTCCATTTCAAAATGTCATTCATTCATTCATTCATTTATATATATATTTATTTATTTAAATACGCAATAAAGTAACTATATTTTTGGTTGGAAGATTTCATAATACTGAATTACAATGTATGTTTTTTTTGTCCTCCAAAAAATGCATAATATGATGAGGGTGGCTCACTCCAGACTGTGCAGGACGATCTTTGTGTTCCCATGCAGACTCAATGGAAACAGATGAAGTGATGTGAGGCCCCCACACAAAATAAAGCGCGCTCGACGTTTAATCACTCCGGTGCACTGCGGCGCTGTGACGCTCACGGTACCCGGAATTAAAGGCGGAGTGAGAGCTCTCTCCTCTCCTGCTCCTCTCTGTCCGCCAGACACGCTCAGACAGACAGACAGACAAAATGGACCCAAACACGACCATCCTGAGAGTGAAGAGGAAGAGGGGCACGGATCCCGCAGACGCCCTGCTGCTGGCCTGCAAACGGATCCGGCCAGAGACGACTCAGAGCACCGGAGAAACGGCACCGGAGCCCGGCGAGGCGGAGGTGGAGAGCTCCGTGTTCAAACTCGTGGCGACGGTGTCGACACAGGTGAGAGGCCCGCTGCTAGCTCACCGGCTAACGTCTGGGAAACGGGGGGAAACAGGGGCACCCGTGTTAGTTAGCGGCTCGGTAAAGTGAGGTTACGATGCAGTGAAGCTGAACGGCTGACTGAGAGCTGGAAATAACTCGGTAAATCGCCGGTGAAGAGACGAGGAGCCTCCTTAGCTAGTTGTTGTTGTTGTTGTTAGCTTAGCAACCAGGCTAGTCCGCGTTAGCTCCAGCAGTTGACGTTGAAGTTAAGTTGTGACGCGCGGGAAGGCCCCAAATGATCTGACTCCATCCACAAATCAAAGCTTTAACATATATCATAATCATAATTTATCTCCAGGTAGTCAATATCAAGCGTGTAACATCCATCATATGAGCAAATTAGCTTATTTGGTACACTGGTATGATAAGTTTTTTTGAGTTGATTAAAACGAGCTGTACAACAGTTTTTAATATAAATAGTCATATGCTGTTGTTGTGTTGAGAAAGTTTGTGGTTAAAGTTAAGTATGTGTTGAGAGTTGCACCTCAAAGCATCAAGTCTGTGTGTCAGGTGTCTCATCTGTGTGTCCTCTCATCAGCAGGATGCTCCGGTCCAGTCTCAGGTCCGGCAGGCCTTGGCCCGGCCCCGGATGGCCCACGCCCTGCGCCCCTCCACCGGCAGCTCCCAGAGGATAGTGGGAGACCTGCGGAGCCACAAGTGGAGCACCAGGAGGGAGGAGCGCTACAGGATCCTGTCCAGCCACCGCGCAGGGCTGCCAGGCCCGAACCAGCAGAGACCCCCACAGACAGATGCCCCCCAGGAGACGGAGGAGGCCGGGAGAGAGCAACAGAAATGGGCTCTGGGAGAGATCCAGGTGGTCGATCTCCTGCACGAGGGCGTAGAAGAGCAGGACAAGTGCTCTGACAAGGTGAGCCGAGCGCTGCTATGGCTGGTCAGGTCAGAGATGAGCGTTATTAGAGTTTACCCTGTACTGATGTCGCTCACCATGCCGCCTAATGAAATAGATGATGTCAAATTTAATTGATAATTATACATAATTGTGTTTACAAAATATCATTGTATGTGGTCACTGCTTCGCTTTTCCAAAAATAACAGTAATAGATAAATAGCTCTAAAAACTGCTTTCAATGGGGCCGACTAGGACTGAACAATTGTGCAAAGAAAATCATATTGTGATTAATATGACAGATATTGCAATATGAGTCATGATTTTGGTGGGAATGTTGAATTGAATTTCTGCTGAATAAGATATAAAAATATTCATTGTAGTTTTTTTTTTTCTTTTTAAACCTTTAGCAAATGATTGCAGCTCTTGAAATTTAGATGTCAAATGTTTTGTATATATATATATCACATGCTGAGAAGATGAGTGCCAAAAGTATAGTGTCATCTCTGGGGCTCAAAGCGCCATACATTTGCTTCAGGAACTATGCGGTGCCAGCCTGCTTGTTGGTCCGCATCTGGCCTGTGTGTTTGAAATACAAGAACGTCATGTGATCTGTCAGCGGAGAGGATGAGTGGTACTGAAGTCAGTGCAGCAGCAACTATGTTTATGCTTTCTATCACCTTGTTGTATTATAATTCACTGCTTTTTCATCTGTTAGAGGTTATAAGGCCAGGCATTAGCATCAGCATTTGTAATATGAATAACCTCTGTAGAGATGAATGAACCGCTCTCGCTCTGTTGTTGTAAAGACGACGTCCTCAGACCCAGAAATGATCCTGTGTAACAACACCAAGATGCTGCGGGAGCGTCTGAGCATATCTGGAGAGAGAGTGGGCGAAGAGCACCGGGAGCAGGACGACGACTACGTCTACGACCTGTACTACCAGGAAACGGTCACACCAGGGTGGATCCAGGACATCCTGTCTGTCAGGGCCTACGCCGATGAGGGAGAACTGGTGTGTGTGGATGGATGGACGGACAGATGAATGAGTGCTGAAATCGGAGTGAGTGAATGAAAACATGGGTGAAGTAGAGAGTAGACTTGGTGTGGGGGTACTGGGTCTGATCTGTTCTGTGCCAAGAACAAGTGTCGACTGACATTCGGCAGGTCGTCTTCGTCCTCCTGTTCATTAAGCATCTAGCTTATAATTGCTTTATTGAAATAAAATACCATTTAAACTGATGTGACAGATCAGACCACTATGTGGAAAAGATGATAGCGCATTCATCTAGAAAAAGCAGCATCCCAAACTGTGTGTGACATTTCTTGCATTCTTACTATTTTGACCAAAAACATCTCCAACATGGAGCATAAAATATGTAAAAAAAATTTTTTTTATTACATCAGACAGAGGGATGCTGTGATTTTCCAAAATTGTTAGTCTGTCTCTAGTGCTTCAATCCTGAGGGTGTTTTTATTTTTATTATTTAAACTATTTCAAGCCAAGCACCGATAGTGAATCAACAAACACGAGGCTTTCAGATAAACAGTGCAATGTTGTTCATCTCAGGTGCCCGACCTCGTGGCTCATGAAGAGGAGGTGTACGAGGACGAGGATGATGAAAACGAGGAAGGCAACTGGAGGAACGACTACCCCGACGAGGATAGTGATTCAGACAGTGACAGAGAGGAGCGCTATGGTGGTACGACTTTGTGTTTTTATTCAAGGCTGCGTAGGTTTGGACAGAAGCTGGATTCAAGTCCATTTATTACCAGAGGCTTCAATACCTCACGCACAATTTGAGTACAGTGTTTGTTTTTTAGGACGATAAATGCTGATTCCACTTCTCTCTTGATTTGAAACAAAAGCAATTAATTAACTTTTAGAAATATGAACTATTTGGCTACTCAGTTTTAAGGTCGTGTGTTAATGTCTTTAATACTCTATATGTACTCTTAATTTTAGGGGAGTTCAATTCCCTTGAACACCGATAACGCGTTCCCTTGAATGGTCAGTTGAAGACAGATAAGACGTCTCCCGTCTTCTCCTGAGGCTGAACACAGTGATGTCACACGGTTTGCTTAAGTTTGGGTCAGCTGATGTTGATGGTCAGCAGATTAAATCATAAAATGTGTGATCAGTATAAAGATTCAAAAGTCTTCAGATCCACTCGTTCTCACAAAGACTCAAGTATCGATATTTGAAACCGATGATGTGTCTTGTGTTTGGCCCAGGGGAAACTGGAGATGCTGCTCATCTAAATAAACTGTTTTAGCTGAGGTTGGCTTCATTTTTCACTCACACTTTCCACTGTAGGCGACACAGTCCACCTTGCAGATGCCTTTCCATCTAGAATCTCACTCAAACTCTTAAAGGTCTTTTCTAACCATTATTGGATTTTCAGTAAAAAAAAAAAAAAAAAACTCACTACTTGTAGACAGTGCTGGTTGCTGACTGAAAACATGCAACATTGATTTCTTGGATATGACAACTGATAGCACTCCACTTGCTAACCACATTGTTTTATGTATTTATTGAGCCATAAGGTTTATGGTCCTTCCTGAAGGTCAAAGACTAAAAAAATCTGCACACTGGTGAAAACCAGTTTACCCAATCTTTGTAGAGTGAACTTTGAACATCTTTTTGGTTCTCCACGTGTGGTTTATCTGGTGTCTAAACTCACCTCAGTCTCCTGTAAGACTTGAAATTTGGACCGCACGCGAGTCCTGTATGTGTTTGTGTGTCTGCGAGAGACGACATTGACTGTTTCTCCTTTTAATCAGCGACACATTTCCCTGTGCTCGCCTCTTGTCTCTCTTGGCTAATCTCTGTCTCACATGCGCAGGTTACTGGGAGGAGGAGCACTCGTACAGCCGGAGGAGCTGGCAGCGCTACCAGAATGAAGTGCTGCATGAGCTGGGCTGCCGCGGTGAAGATGAGAACGAGGAGGATGACGATGATGGAGATAAATATGATTCTGACTGATCTGTCCCCTAACCCCGCACTCAGTGGATCTTTCCAACGCCCTGCTCATGAGTAACACCGCACTCCGTAGACCTCTGTGTAGGCAAGAGTGGAGGGAGGCGACTGTCACATCACTGAGTGTGTGTGTAGCGCGCAACAGATTTTAAATCAACAAATTTCAGGTGAAACTGAGTAGACACCGGGAACAATTCTTTCAAAAAGTTCCATTTCATGTGCCAAAGTATAAAAAGTCCATAAAGTTTGTCGATCACTCGTCATTCAGAATATCGAGATCTGTTCAGGGTGAGGTCCATCCCTCTCTTCACTACACAGATGGTGAAGGAGTAGGCGTTACTTCCAGAAGAATCCAGTGTCCTTTCTTCTTCCTTTTTTTTTCTTTTTTCTTTTTAACTGTGGTGGAGTGAACTCGTGTGTGGGTGTTTGTTCAAAGTGGATGTGTGTGTTAGAAATGTCGCATATTAGTGTTATATGCCTGGTATGCTTTGTGCTGTTAACACTTCTGTTAGTGAGATGTCTCGGGCTGCGCGTGGTTGCAATTTAGGGTGTTTGCATTTTGTGCATGGTAGTGTGTGTAGGTATAACTGTGCGTGATTTTTTTGCATAAAGTGAAAGCGTGGTGCATAACTCTTTGTTGTGGGTGTGCGAGTTTGGTTCTGAAGTTCAGATCGTTTCTCTTGGATGCTTGTTGGATTAAATTTTTTGTAAATATGTAGATGTGTATAAAAAGAAAGCTTTGAAAATAAACTGTGTCAATTTGTCCTGCATGATAAACACACAAAGTTTTCTTAAAAAAAAAAAAGTAAACTATTTTAAATAGATCAAGTTCAAGTCCAAGGAAAAAGAAGAAAAAGTGAGACAAACAGGGAAACAGCTTCTGTATGTACATTACTGCTGAGGGGTCCATGTAGAAACGATCTAATCTAGGATGTAAAGTTCATCTATCTGCAGACATAAAGTCTCATCTAATGTTCAATTTAACAAACCAGTGATTTGTGCTGTAACAGTTGGGGTGGCATTATTGCTCATCAAAGCTTCAGTACTCTTAGTGGTCAACAGTTTCCTCATGACTACACGTGACTTAAAGAAAGTTAACATGCACCTCATAACGATGTGACACCCATGTTTATGACTGTAAAAATATTTCATTTTACAAGCTGAAACGCACAACAAACTGAAACCAACAGGTGCCATTTCTTATTTATCAATTTTTACCTGTTAGGTGAATCTGGCCCTGTACACGTTAATCTTACTGCACAAATAATTTCATTTTTCCACATCAATCTGTTTCTAAATCAACCAGTATCTTTATTGAATATATTCATGGCTTTAGAGAATAATTATGATTGTACACAAAAACTCATATTTGTTGTTTACGGTAATTTATTTCGTTCACCGAGCCTGAGAGTCTCTGCGGGCGATTTAGTGCTGTGTGAATGTTGGTCCTCAGAGATACAGCTTTGAAGTTTGTTTAAGACCAATCAGAAGGTGGAGCACTGCAATGAATCCTAAATAGTTTAACACTGTAAAAAAGTAAGAGTAAAGTGACTTACAGTTAAAAATGAAGAAATATGAGACTACAGCTTCCTGTAGTGTTCGACAGAGTTGATGTAGTTAATCCACCTCACCCAGACAGACTGAAACATTCACCACCAGTGAACATATATATCTTTTAAATCAGACGTAGATTAAGGCAGGATGAGGACTCAAAATGTAATTGCAGCAGACAAAACAGATTTTTTCTTCCCTTTTTTATCATTTAGGACATAAACATCATAATTGACCATACTTAAATTCTCAGGTGGCACATTCACATATACTGCACACAGAGGAAGAAACAGAAAGAAAACGTATTGCATCATTATCAGGTCCCTGTGGTTAGTGTACAGCACCTGTAAAATCTCACAGGAACGTACTATAAATACAATTACCCGTAGGGCTAACAAGGCAAATCCTTCAGAAGAGAGGTCATTAAATAGTGTGGCGAAGAAACTGCGACCACCAAACGCAGCGTAAATGTGCTGTCGGCCCTGATCGCTGAAGAGTGTCCTTGAATATCAGGATATATCCGTGTGCGCGTCTCGTGGCGGCAGTGTCGGTGTTGTAAACGAGTCAGTGAGGTCTGAGGGTGTGCAGCACAACAAGAGAGTCACAAGTCTGATCCCCCCGGTGACTCTGAGCTGTGAGGAGGCAGAGTCCGCTGGTTAAGGCTTCGAAGCGCGCTGGACGCTATTCGCTCTTGTCCAGCTCTGTCAGGACACAGTAGCAGCTGTATTGGGTGAAGTGAGTCAGACAACCTGCGGCGAGAGACGACAACGTGTCAGCCGGGGGTGAGCCTGCGTTAGCGTTAAAACGACAAATATGATGCCTGATGCCTCGCGTGTGCGGTAAACTCACGCAGTAGCTTGGTGATGATGGGCGGTCGCTTGGACTCTGGTAGATGGACGCCCAGGAAGTAGACAGGAACCCCCGACAGGGCGATGGCGATGCCGATCAGGGAGTTGATGGTGTCGCTGTAGAGAGGAACGGCCACCAGGAAAATGGCACACAAACAGAACACCACCGGGTACAAGAGAGACAGCTGGAGAGAGAGAGAGAAACCAAGAGGAAGTCAGTGAGAAACCCTATATGAAACTCTGGACTGGATTTGATATCTTTACTTCAGTCATATGACCTTGTTTACTCTATGTTACTCTATGTTTATCTGTGACGTGCAAAGACTCTGGTCAATCTTCACTTTGATATTCTTCTGTTTGGTAGAGGAATAAAGCTCAACAAATGTAGAAGCTCATTGTGACAAATGTGCCATGAGAGAAGATCTTGGCACAGCTTGTGTACGTGGACACAGTTCACAGCGACAACTTAAAAAAAAAAAAAAAACAAAAAACATTCGCTCATCTTTATACGGTGTGGCCCACGTCATAAAGAATCACGTTCAGTCACGCCACTGGCTGGGAGGTAAAACGATGCGGGTCACTGTTGGTTCTCATTTTGTGTTATCAGAGGAGTCTGAAACTGGTCTGTCTCTGTTTTATCTCTGTCTCCGGACACACAGACTCCTCACACAAAGTATTACAAGTTACTGAGGGTTAAGGTCAGGTAATCGGATCATAACAATGAGCAATCCCACAGCATGTGACACAGAAACAAAAATATGACTGAACTAATACAATGACACCCCAGAGCTCTTGCCTTGGCCATCATGTTAACCAGGCTCCACCTTAAAGTTTCAACCAATCAGCAATGTGATATTATACAATCAAACTGGTGATGATGAACTCTGAAGTATCAGCCTCCACTACGATCTATTATAGGGACCTATACCAGAGCATCACGATCAATGTTAACAATTATTGGTCACATTCAGATCACTGTTCTGTTTGCTCAGCCTGCTACCATGACGACCGGATAAGCAGCAGAAAATTGATGTGTGGATTACACTGGTGTGTCTCGCAGGTCTTACCTTGAGAGGTCTGGGTCTGTTGGGCTCTTTCCAGCGGAGGTAGATCTGCCCGGCGATGGACAGGCCCATGAAGAACCAGTAGCTGAAGCTGTAGTAGTTGATGAGCTGGAAGACATCCTCCACTGTCAGGTAGATCAGTGACATGACACACTGGACGGTGGAGAGAGGAGGAAGAAACTTAGAAATCTGATCTTTTATATGATCATTTATCAGAGGTGGATAAGTGCTGTCAAAATGGAAGTATATTTATTAGCTGCCAGACACTTTTAGTTTCCATTTACACCAACATCATAGTAGACCTTTTTTTAAAAAATACGAAATAAGTTTAGCATAAAGTATAAAAAATATTCAAAATGGTTTGAAGTCGCTAACTTCAAGTCAGCTGATACAACGAGGCCTCGCAGATACGGCAACTACCATTATGGGGAAGCGTCTCGACCATAATTGACATGCAAGTGATCCATTTTCATACATTGAAAATCAGAGCAGGGATTGGAGTGAATCTTTCGATGTGGATCATGGACAGAGTATCCGGCAGGTGACCTTCTCGAGAGCCCACAAAGAACAACCTGCAACACAGTAAGCATGACAGCTTGACAGATGGACAGCACGACGCCCGAAAGAAGTTAGATCACAACCAGGCTAAAAGTAGAGCTGCGCAAATGTGTGTGTGTGTGTGTGTTTCACCTGGATGCAGCTATAATGGAGGCGTTGAGGCCTCCATAGCAAGACAGAGCCACAGCGATGGGGATGGTCCAGCTCATCACGCCGAGAGTGTGATCCGCAAACGTCTGCAGCGGACACACAAAGCGAGTTCATCAGCTGCAGTTTCAGCTCAAACACGTGCAGAACTGCTCTCCTTCTCATTGGCTGTTGAAGCTTGTTTACTCACCACTGCCACAGCGTCACTGGCCAGTATGGCGCTGACATCCAGAACAGCGTAGTAGGCCACGTTGGTGAGGATGTAGATGATGGTGACAATGGGCATGGAGATGGCGATGGCCAGAGGCAGGTTCCTGGAACGACATCATTCAAGCATTCTGATGTGCCCTTGCTGATACTTTCTAATAAGACTAAACTGTGAGAGCAAAAGTTACCTTTCGGGGTTTTTGATCTCTTCAGTGACAAAGTTGAGGGTGTCCCAGCCGGAGTAGGAGAAGAGGGCAGAGTAGAGCGCCAGCGCGATGTTGCCCGGATCTGTGGACGATCCCTGAAAGGAGGATTCAAAGTTGGTGGTGTAACCTGGGACGGAGACAAACAATTACAGGAACCATGAGAGAAATCTTACTGCGCCAGTGTGACACATACAATGGCATCCCGTCAATTATCTACCTGCATGAGGAGCTGAAAACATGTCAAATCTAAGAGCACAGGGCCACCTTTGATCTTAGGCCACGTCCTTGATTTTTTTTAGAGCATAGAGGAGGGCGAGTACAGAGACAGCACTCACCCTGACACAGCTTGGCGATGCCGGTGATGATGATGACGATGAGGGCTGCGACTTTGGCGTAGGTGAAGATGTCCTGCACGCGGGTGCCCCACTTAACGTAGGCTGAGTTGATGAAGGTCAGAAGGCCTGGGGAGAGACGGGGAGAGGGTTTCACAGATGTGCTGGCATTTCCCCCACCTGTGTAGGAGCAGCTTGACAGACGCAGACAGCGTTGGGACGAAGAACACTTACATATGCAGGCTGCGGCGATGAGCCTGGCCGCTCCGTACGGTGGCTCGCACGTGGGGAAGAGCGGCTGCACCAGGTAGTTTGCGAATGTGATGGCGATGACCGCCTGGCTGGTGGGCTCAATGATCAGCAGAGACGTCCACAGACGGATGAATGCGATGAAGCCGCCAAACGACTCCAGGATGTACGCGTAGGAGGCCCCCGATTTGGTGATGGTGGTGCCCAGCTCGGCGTAGCAGAGGGCCCCCACCACGGAGAACAGGCCCCCGATCGCCCAGATGACCAGCGACAGCCCGTACGAGGCGCTGTAGATGAGCACGCCCTTGGGGGAGACGAAGATGCCGGAGCCAATCATGTTTCCTACGATCAGGCTGACCCCGTTGAGCAGCGAGATCTCCTTCTTAAGCTGCATGCTCTCTTTAGGTGGCTCCGAAGGGCTGGAGGGCCGGCCGGCGCTACCGTACATCTTCCCGGAGTCTTCGTGGTCGGCCATGGCGACGTCGTCTCAGGGGTCAGGGTGGGGGGGGCAGAGGCCCGGCTGTGGACGCTACAAACCCTCCTTCCTTTGTGGCAACCTCTGCAAAAGCCTGCGCAACAGATTAGGATATATAGCAAGTCATTTTATATGAGGTGAAGAGAAGCTCGGTGCCAAATGGTGAGTCAGGGGAGAGTTTTGGGACTGCTGTGTAATCGGTGTGTGTATCAAACGCTGGGAAAAGCACAGAGTAGGCAGGGAGACAGGAAAGAGGTTTGCATGAGCCGATAACAGGAAGGGCAGCTGACGTGGAAACATTAACTGCACAGGAGAGGGGAGGAGGGGAACACAACACTTGTCTTTAGGGTGTCTTAATGTGCCACGATGCTGACGGTAATTCAGCGCTCGAGCATCAGCATCAGCTAAATGACAAAGAAGAAATTTGATGCAGTTAATTAATACAAAGAGTACTGTTTGTAAAAAAAAAAGACATTCTCAGATATTCTCTTTTAGCCTTTCACTGACTTCGTATTTGTGATTAAAGCCCTAACAAAAAAATCTGCGTCTGCCACAACCAAACATCATCAACCCCCCTTTTCCATCCCCCACTCGCCCACGTCCTTTTTTGTGATCTCCCCCCATGGCTCACACGCCGGCAGTCACATTCAATTAAAAAGACATGAGCACAACATCGGTGACAACCATATTTTAAGGTCATTGTGTCTCACGGCTACCACACACAAAAACAAGGAGATACTTAAAGCCCCACTGGACCTAAACTGGAACTATTTTACTGGGTTGGATTGAGGAAACTTGTTATATCAGTCAAATGTCGCCTCCTTTATAATGTCAAGTTTTCCCAGTGATCACATCATAATAGAGGAGCAAAAATACTGACGATCAAGATGTTGGTCTGAACTCGAGAGAGGAAGAGGCTCCTATGTGACGGAGGAGCTGTTCTGAACAGCAGACGTCATGCTGTACGTGATGTTGGACAGGAAAAATAACACCACTGTATATCAAACCGAGGGGCCGGTGGTCACAAAGGGCTGCTGCTTGTGCGTCGTGTCCATGTGACCTGCATGCTTCAGTTCAATCATTAGGCATCTGTTCCACATGCACAGACTGACCGGCACACCACCTGTTTCTGTGGTGACTGTAGTCCAATCAATGAGTCCAAACAACCGTGTCGCTGTCAACTTGAACCTCGTTACTTAACACTTTCCCACACAGATAAAAAACAAAAAAAACCCCAAAAGTGTCCTCCTGCACGCTGGTTGAATGAAACCACAGCACTTTCCACGGTTCATGAGGGTTTAACAGTCCTGAAGAGGATGTGACATGCTGTGGGTGTGATGATGAACAGTCAGCTTTGTGGTCCAGTGTTACAGCAAGAAGCATGTCAAAGGTTCATTACTGCTACCTGGAGTCTGCAGAGGTTTTAAGATGTGCTTTCTGTGTGACTGTGATGTCCTTTGTTTGAATCTGGCCCTGTCACCCTCTTGTTTTTTTTTTCCTCTCCATTTTCTGATACAGAATCACCTCAAAAGACAAAACTGAAGCTGAGTATAATGCGGAAAAAAAGGCCAACACTGTGGAGGAGACTCTGTTAGACGGCCACTCACAGACAGAGAGAGGCGAAAGTCTTGGATTACACAACTGTGGGATCTGGAAACGGTGACAGCATCAGTCAAATGACCCAATAACAGAGAAAACAATCAGCACATTAAAGTTTGCTTCCACTGATCAGCTAGTGTACTTTTGTGAGCATAAACTGCACGCCGGTGTCTGAGAAAGCTAGATCATTGTCACCAGTGGCTGGAAACTCTAGTTTCTGAGAGCTGTCTTCAACACACTGAGTAACCAGAGACGAGCCTGGGGGGGGGGAGCCGCTGCAGCCAGAGGTGCACATGACAGATAACCAAATCCATTTCATCGACTCCCTCACTGTTTCGTCTGCTTTATCTGCGTCTGTAGATAAAACAGATGAGGGAGAGAAGCAGCACTCACTCCACACTGCGTTGAATCTTGTGGCCACAGTTTGTGTTTTCTTTCACTTCACTGTTTTTTATTCATCAGGTTCTGCAAGAAAGATCACATTTAACTTTACACTTATGAGATTGAACTTGAAGCGTGTAACCGTGCCAGCTTCAAAAATCATTTACAGCATATTGCTGCGATCAAAGAGCGAGCTCACATGTGAGTATGACACATAAAGTTATATTCACAGTCAGTCATATGGTGTCTAAAAGCCTGCACTGCTCATAAGTACACTGCGAGCAGCTTAAAGCCAGAGTTCGATCCATTGGAAGTGAACGATAAAGCAATGTGTGAGAATCTAACAGGCATCTTATGACATGATGCCCCCTGTTACAAATAAAGTGCAGGCCAGAGGGCTGTGGTTAAAAAGGTGGAGATGTGTTTTCCACAGATAAAGGATGACTCATGATGTGAGAAATCTCTGCTGCAGGGATCAGGGATCAGGCTATTTCCTGGAGTGATATAACATATATATAGTGAGACACTCATGTCTGAAGCATCGCAACAAACACGAACAAGAAAACCCCTTTTAACGTTACAAAGCATCCCGGACAGGCGTTTTTCCCCCCTGTGCCGGTGTTAAGTCAAACCTAAGTACCACAAGCCGCTTCCGCCTGTGCCTTTCAAAATAAAACCCCAGCCTCACAGCCAAGACCACAGTTTCTTTGTCACAACTTACAAGAAAAAACAAAACACCCTGACAACTTGGTTTTCTACGAACTGTGCGAACATACTTGACTTGAACTGCTAGTTTTTTTTTTTTTTTACCAAATATATGTTAAGTATAGTCTGTGTGTGCAGAACAAACTCAGTGACATGTAATATGAGCTTTCCAGGCCTGCGGCTGTAAGTCTGATAACACTGTAGCTGATCTCTGTTGTTGCTGCAGTGACACCACACCGCAGATGGACAGCTCCTGCATTTGATCTGATTACGCTTCCTTTGTATTTCTGTGACTTCACCTTTGACCTCTGACACCTGGCTGCTGCTCTAAATACACCATTGAACGTGACTAAATAACGTAGTGTTTTATTTTGAAGGCGCAGCTGCTCACATCCGGCAAAGTCTCTGCTGCTGCGTGCGGTTAACTTATCGGATCCACACACACAGACAAACAGACCCGACTCCTCTTTTGTCCCCGTCCCTTTGATTGTCATCTACCCCCCGGACAGCTCATCCCCACCTGCAGACAGACGGATCCTCTCTCTCTCACACACACTCACACACACACACACACACACACACATTTCGCAGCCTTACCTCCGCCTCGCCTCCTCTCTGACAGCCTGCCAGCTCGCACCGTGTCCGCTTCCAAATGCACGAGCCCCGGTAAACAAGGAGGAGGAGAGGAGGAGCAGTCATGTGACCTGCCGCCGCAGGAGCATCGTGTGACTGCAGGACGGACGCTCAGTTATGTGTCAGGATTATTTTCAGAGCTGAACATTTCCTCAGGTACTCTGGAAAAAAAAAAAAAAAAAAAACCTCACACAGCAGATCACTGAGGAATTCAGCAAACACACTGAGGTCCTTTAAATGACTTCACATCACAATCGAACAAAAGAGGGAGTCAGCACTGGATCATAATTCTGTGATGGTGTTGTTGATAGTGGCTGATTTGTCTTAACTGTACTCAAACAAACACTCCGGTGAGGCAGACACTGCTACTGTGTGAAGAGCAGACCTGTTCATTAGAGTGGGCCTGTTAGGAGCAGGGAGGGTGTGTGTGTGTGTGTATGTGTGTTTGGTGGGGGTGCTTGGACAGTATGTGCCATTATCATGTTGTTGAGGTGTCAGATCTTTACGAGCACACAGATCCAGAGATGTGCTGGAAATAGTACGCACCCTGACAAGTAGAATGATATTGGAGGATAATGAAGCAGGACATTTAAAACAAAGACACGTTGAGTTCTTATATACAGTGTGTTTCTGTGTGTCCATCTCATTGTGTTGCTGTTTTTCATGTTGTCTTCATGTATTTGTCACTATTTAAAGCCCACACAGCTGCATGTTAAGGATGACACTATAGATCCTCCGTCATGTAAAGGCGATACAACAAATATCAACGTGATCACCTCTGGATCAGACGAAGGGGCGCTGCCACTGTGGCCGTGCAGATTTAGAAAAGAGAGACATATGAGCAACAGAGGATAAACTGTGAAGTGTGCTGACAGAGGAGGCGGTTTGTGATCACTCTGTTTCACAGATCACCTCTGGGCCTGTGTTGGGTCTCTTTATCACACTCTGTCCTGGCACGTCTGCTCAGGCCAGCTGCGTAGATAAAAGTCATGCAAGAGGGCAAAAAAAAAAAAAAGGGGGGGGGGGTCTGTTGTTTTCAGCTTTTCTGGAGCATTTCGTCCAAGACGGCACTGGGTATCACGATCTTTGGGACACAAACAAAATGTAGGCCCATGTAGTAGCAGAGACATTGAGAATTTCCAGGGCAAACAAGCGGCATGTTTGCGAAGAGAACAACAAATCTAAAACCTCGAGGGAGGAAACACACAGGCCAAAGATAAGAAGGAGGGACGACTGAGCAGGAAAACAGCGAGCCTTCGAATGTGCTTACTTTGCAGTGGGGCACACGCACACTGGGACAAACACACAGCCACTAGTTTCTTTCTAATCAAAAGACTTTTTTTTATTAATACTCTACATACATCAACAAAAACTCAAATATACATGATAAATTGAGCGGCACAAAATTTCACATAGAAAATATAAAAGTGCAAATATCACAGTATCTAAAAACTCCTCTGTGGGTTCTGCTGGATGAAAGAAATGTCTGAACTACACAGTTTAATTTGAACTAACAAATCTTGGTCCATTTTGAAGGTGATCATTTTATCTTTGTGTTTATGTACATGATCTGTTAAAACATGGATTAATCTATAATGAAGCAATTAGGTATTATTTAGCAACACACACTGCACATGTATTATGTATATTAGAGCGATATAGTATAAAGAAAACTCTGAAATTCTGTAAGTATTTTTGGTTTTAAAAATCTAAAGTGCTACTTTACAAGCTACATAACAAACTTAAAACAAACAGTGCCAAATTGCAAATAAAAAGCTTATCTAAGGTTCAAGGAGAGCTTCAACGATGATACCAATAACAATATATAATCTTTTTTTACAGACAATACAAAGGAAATCACAGCACAGTATCCTGCAGTCATTGAACATTCCCACGTTTCCTTGTTTGGAAAATTAAGCTTAACTTTGAACTACTTTGAACTTCACAATTTAAAATCACAAATACATTTATTTCCCTTCTGTAACTAGACGCAGTCTAGGTAATTTACAAATATAGGCTCCAGGCCTGTATTATGAGTTCCTGAGTGTCTTCGAGAAGAAGAGTCAAGTAATCAGGTATCTGCTTTGACTGCAAAATGGAGCTGATTAAAATACATCCTGCAGGATGGTAATGACATTTTACTAATCTCCAGCCATATGCAAGTTGCACCTAAACAAAATCTGCTATCATCTCTCCACCTCAGGAGATGACTAATGAACACAATTTGTACCCACAATAAAAAGCGGATCAAGCCCATTTCACTTGATAAACTGCTGCTAATAAGACTGTCTTGTGGTGGGAGTGCTGATCTGCCATTTTATCATCATTACCTCGACAGGAATACTAAATTCTCACCACCATCCTGTTTGGGTGCAGGATGTATGTTTGAGAGCCTGCTCAATGCTTTTTGGAGTAACGTCAAAGTTCACTCTTCAGTTGTGGGATGTCACTCAGATTTCGCAGCAGCTACCACACCTGATGACAGCGTTTCAGCTGAAGGAACACTGAGTGTCACTGTCTCCATTTTGTCATTTCCTTTGATAAGGCAGCTGTATATTTACACAATGAGGTTGACTGCTTTAGCTTGTTCATCTACAAAATGTGCCACGACTTTGTGTGAGTCCTTTAACTCTTCTCCTGGGCTGATAGCATGTGCTGCCTGGTAGATCCGGTGCTGATGCTGCCTGAAACAGAGCCATCGGCCTGTTTCCGCATCCAGTCCAGCATGTAGAACCGCAGCATCAGGAGGAAGCCTGGAGAACAGACCAGAACAAGGTTCAATCCTTCATTTAACGTCTTTTTCAGGATCACTGGACCAAAAACTTACATAACAGGTGGAAGGCAGAGACACATTCAAAGTTGGTCAAGGCACCAACATATGTTCATTTACAACTTAAAACCACACAAATAGAACAAAAATTAAGTACTTCCTCCAAACTAAACAGATACACAATATTTAACTGGGATACTGTGACTTGTTTTATATGATTTATGAAACTAATCAACTTTCACTGTTACGATGTGATATCTAAAAAAGGAATCTACCCCACTGGCTTCACGCACGTACACACACACACACACACACACACACACACATCGCCCCCTCCAGCAGGTGGCACACCAGGCGTCTGCCTTTATAAGACCTACGCCAAGAGCCGGCTCTGGGTGCAGCTGATGCTTCTGCTTTGCTTCAGATTTAGTTCTAAGACTGACTTTGTTTACTTTTAAAGATGCGATAATGCAGTTTAAATAAATGATTTGACATATTAGGGATTTTAGCCTCCAGATGAGAAGATCAGAGGCACTCTATCTACTCATATCTGTCTGCTAAATCTTTCTGAAGTTACAGCCAAGAGGAAGGAACAGTCCTACAAATAAACCACAACTAGTCATTTTTATACTTTGAGTTAAAAAAAAACAATGCATAATGTGTTATTTGGGGCGATAAGTGTATTTCCCCAAATCTCTATTTCTTTACATATTTAGTGTTTTTGTGCATGTGGTTGTGTCATACAAAATAAGAGTCTGACTGTCAGTACAATGCTGTACATGTGGGCCTAAACACCTGCATTGTTAAACTGAACTGAATTATCCTTCTAAACTGCCAATGTGCAACACCAATGGTAGCAAAAGTCAAAAACAAGTGTGCTGCATGTGAGAGGAAACAGCTTTTTTCAGATAGACACCAGCGACAGAAGGCCTTGATTAACCATGGCCATTGTCTCATTCCCACACTGATACAATGGTCCACTGGCTCTAAACCAATCTGTTAGGCAACAATGAAAATAACTCTATCTAGAGACAGACTATATATATTTAAGCCTTCTGTGAAGTTGGCAATAACCCAACTACTAGCAAAATTACTCAAACATGTAGATCAGTATATTTGCCAAAGCGACAGCAGTGTCACGTAAATCTGGTAACACTGTATGATGGTCTCTTGTTAATGAGTAAAAATATGGAATATAAACATAGTATGAACCAATGAAGTCTTTATCTTTTGAACTGGCACAGTATACCGCCGGCACACACCTTGAAAAGAGTTGAGGATGCAGGACAGGAAGAGAACAAACTCTGAGAGATATCCAAAGTCCAGGTAGGTCAGACCCCAAGTTGTCCCAAAGAGGCAGCTGAGGCCCCAGATGCTGAGAAAAGCCACCCGGTTTTGCCTCCACTCATCCCTGCGGTGGATCTTCCTATAGACCAGGAAGAGCATCACAAGGCCTGAGAGCAGTAGGATGGGCAGCACTGTCATATTGGTGAAGTAGTGAGCCAGCCAGGCCTGGTTGTTATCTTTCATCCAGCACCTGGAAACAACAAATACACTCAGAAAAGGAAAAGCAAACAGGACAAATAAGATGTACAGTTTTCTGAGACTGACCACCATCACTATGACTTCCTGTTCTTGCCTTTACTCGTACATTACCCAGCCATCACTACATATGTTTCTCAGCAACAAACATCTTTGTTCGGATAACCTTGCTTACATTAGAAAAGGTCTGGATACGTCATCGCTTTGCATCACCTCTCTCATTCCATAAATGTCACCCAGTACAAGCAGGATGGTAACAGGAATAGCAGGGAGGCCTGGAAAAGAGTATTCAAAGGTCATACATTAATATCACCATCACCTTAATGTTCCAAAAATGAAGCTTCCTTTTAAGGAAATAATACTTCACGCACTCACCGAAGCCGAACAGATAGCATACTATTCCAGACGGAAAGGACGGGCCGAAAATCATGCAGATCAGCCAGAAGGTGTGAAAAACTTCAATGCCCATCCAGGTGAAGGAGCTGAGCAGGGCGTAGTGGAGGCCCGCCCCCACCCCGACGCACACATTCTGCCCTCCCACATTGGCTAGCACCCCAGTGAAGAAGAAGAGCAGATTGAGGAGGGCAAGAGAGACGGCTAAGCCCATGTGGATTGGCGTGGACTGCTCCTTGGATCGCTTGCTGGAGGGAGAGCAGGATGGAAATGTGCATTAATTGTTGAAATCTTCTTTTTCTTTTGATGAACTATATAAGCCCACAAAAAGTAGTGTTACCTTTTCCTGCAGATAAAAATGATGAGAATCACACAGCTGATGAAAGACACGGCACAGCCCAGAGATGTAATGGTGGTCAGGGCCAGCAGGTGGCGCACTGGGCGAGACTGAAGTTGCTGTCATAAGACAAAGAGCAATAAGAAGAGAAACAAGGCCTTAATACACCAAAAAGTGTGCATGTGTCTATGTCTTTTTTTTTTTTTATGTATATTAATTAACGTGTTAGTGTCTGTGTGTGTGTAAAATCATGTTTGGTTAATAACAAACACTTTCAATGAACTGATTTAGTCTCTGTCTTGTATATTTCTTGTTTTAGACAGGACAGCGTGTCTGCTGCTGCTGCATGGCTCACCACTAACACAGTGAAGTAAGTCAGATGGTTACAGAGGCACTCGGTGTGTGTTGCTTCTTGCTGTCGTGTCTCACATCCATACTCCAACCAACTGATCTGCAGTGGATCTGGAAAAAAAAGAAAATACATCCTCAAACATGCTGAATAATCATCTGTGACAATACTGACAGTAAATAGAGAAAGGCACATATATGTGAATGAGTATCTATAGTTTATAAGCTTTCTTCTGATGGGTCCTCACCTTTCTTGGTGTCCCATGAAACACATTTCCTTGAATATGTTTCCTGAAAAAAGGAGGAGAGATGTAGTTATTTTGCACAAAGATGTTGCACAAACAAACCACCACTGCGCTGCATCTTATGATTCAGTGGTGACTGAAAGACGTACCTAGTTACGTCTATTACTTACAATATACGTGCATAATCTTCTGCTTGTCACTGTGTTGCCACAGACAGAATACAAAACATAAACCAAACTGTGGGTTTACGGGCCTGTGTGCACTGCAGAGAGGAAGCAACAGACTAAGCGTGTACATACCACTGTCTGTTTTTGCAAGACGTGAGGAAAGACAAGAAACCTACAAGTGGTTTTTGCACCTTATCTGTGTTGATGAGATGGACAGCTTGAAACAGACGTCACATAATCATCGAAAAGGAGCGTGTTAAAGTTTTTTTTTTTTCTCAACAACATCTGCAGTGTAACTTTAACAGTGAGCAGTCAGAAGTAACGCTACAAACGTTAACGCTAATTTATTTCATCCAGTTAGTTAAGCAAATTATTCAGATCACCGTATCACTGGGAGACTTTTTATCCACTAGAGTATGTTTAAAATTGACAACATAAAGTGGGCATTGATCACACTGATGACAAACATAACAAACTTACAGGTATGGCATTGTGGTGAAAGCCAATCGTGATTGGCTCAGACAGATTAGCGATGGTGTCGTTCGCCACGGTGATTTCTACCACATTATCAATAACGCTGACCTCCTCATGACCCTCCTGGAGCGCAGACACATCCTGGAACACAGACACACACACATCTTTATCTGCCCACTCATATAACACAGACTATATATTCAAACATAGAAGAACAGGAAGCATTTCAGTCCTGTTGCGTCTTGTTTCAAAGTGTAAGCTGAAGGCAACTCACAGAGCCTTACCTGGAAGAAGGAGTTGTTTTGAAAGACAGTGCAGACTACTTTGTTGGTGTTTATGGCAGCTTCTTTTAGAGCAAGAGGGATCTGGACAGTGATGGTGGACTCTGCAGATGCACCTTGAGTGGTCTGGGGAGCAGAACATACACAGCACAGTTAGAGGCGACACTCCAGTGTTTGGCTCAGTTTCCTTTAAAGTCAATGCATGGAACAAACGGGCAAGAAAACCCTAAAGCAGCTGATCATATCAGTATCAGTCATCCGCTAAATACAGGACATGAGAACAATGCAAACATAATTAAATGTTTTCACATTTTCAAAATCGGTCACGTAACTCACACCACCTTGCTGTGCTGCTCGTGAGTGTGAATTAAATACCCACACACAGCTGTAATTAACCGATCTGCCTGTGGATTGCTGGGTATTTACAGAAATGCCCCCAGTTTAAAATAGTTTGAAGAAAAAATGGCAGCATTTACAGTCCATCCTCTACTTGTCGGTAAAATGCTGCTTTCCTTCACTTTCATGTGGCTCAGCCCTCACCTATTTCTCAACTAAATCGCCACCACCCTCAACTTGAATGAAAATGTTAGTTACTCATTCACTCGGTTAAAAACCTGTTATAAAGTAGGCCACTAATTAAAAGTGGACACACATAGTCACAGGAGAGAAGAAAATGGAAAAAAAGACTTGTGAGTTAATTTCTGAATCAACTGTTCACTTTGAAAGCGGAGTGAGAAGCTTTATACTGAATATTACTTTGTAGTGGCAATTGCGATCCCTGTTTTTTTACAAAGAAACGTAGTTATTTGACCAGCATTCAGTTATCGATTCTCTACGAAGAAATAATCCATGCAATGAATGACTGCCTATTAAGCTCAAAACAAGCTGCTGTGTTTCATTCTGGCTGAAAAAAAATCCTTTCACGCCACAGTTCCAGCAATGCAGACACGCTCTTAGTGTGTCAGAGGAAACATGCTTCTTTTTGAATACACAGCTAAAATGCAAGCACCATAGAACTAGTGTGGTCACAGTCTTGCTGATGCGGCCCATGTAGACAACAGTGTAGGTAAACACAAGATACACAAGACATTAGGAGCACACAGGCTTTTTGCTGGATACAAGAAAGACCAGTTTATATGTTGACGTGATTATTGAAACGTCCAGGACATCAACAGTTATGCACCTTGTGATGAGATTGATTTCTGCCACTTCCAAGGTCAAGAATAAACTTTGAACCTCATCTTTCAAACCAACATGGACAGAACATGAACAAGTAATAACAATTTTCTACTTTTTTTAGTGTGTTTGTCTTACAGGCCATTTGACGATAGTGCTTGTGAATCCGTCCTTCATCTCCACCTCAGAGCTGTAAACGTGGGCATGGTCTTCAATCCTGGAAGCATAGATTAACACACACAACCATGTTTAAGTTAAAAACTGTCACAGTCTTCTTAAAGAAGCTAAGCTTTGTTTGTAGCCCCCACCCTGGCACAGTATAAAGCTTAGCTTCCTGTTTGTAGCCTAAGTTCATGCATCCATGCATCTAAGGCAAAGCATTTAGGACAAAATTATATGAGGAGGAATGCTGAAAAAAACACCATCGTCGTACTGTGACGGCAAATGTGACAGATGATTTGAGGTAAAAATAAGGCAATTACATGTAGACTTTGGTGGATCCGTGGCCCACTTCGTTACATAATGCTGCCGCAAAAAAAAGAGAGAGCAAAGTATTAGCAAATGTGTGACAGAAATCTCATATTAAAGTCCAGATTGATTGAAGACTTTTTAAAATCAAAGATGATTCATCCTTACATATATTTGACTAAACAAAAGGACATTTGAATAATCAGTGTGGAAAATGACTCATACTGCAAAATATATGTAATTTACAGATGTACTGTAAAAAACATTCACTCTTACTGCATTTATTGGACTCTCCAATGAAATTGTAAGCTGTCCGTACTTTGTTGGTGATTATGTCATTATTAATTGCTCCATTTTTGATGCCGTAGTGAGCTACGGGTGATGTGTTAGGGCTGGCAGACATATAAGTGCAGCACAAGCCCTGCAGGCAGGTGGGCCAGCACAGAGTAAAGTTGTTTTCTTTGACCTGCACAACAAAATAAGAAAGACAAAACAGAAACAATCTTCATTAAGCACTTCAGTGAGGATTGCTATGAAGCAACAATATAAAGTGCTCTGTGTGTGTGTGTGTATGTATACGATGCAAATTACAGTATTGTTCTAACAATTGATGCTTTTCACTTGGTAGTATTATGAGTCATCTTTCTCCCTTTCTCTGATTTACCTGTAGCTTCAGCTGGTCCAAATTTGGCTCCCAGTACAAACAGAATGGACTGTCCCCTGATTCAAGTCCAAACGACTTGAGGGAAATGAGTTCAGACCTGATGCACTGGGCGGTGATCTGCCCATCAATGGACAGAGATGTCTCATTGGCTGAGATCACAATCCCACTGCAGCCTGTAGAGAGTCTGACAGCGAGGCTCAGGGGGCCGTTGCCATGGTGCCAGGTGCCACAGAAGTTCAGGCCCGAATGACTATCACTTGAACCTGAGGGAGACAAATTTGATCAAATGCGTTGATGAAAGGTGGCTTGGTGTTTGGTTTTCCTTTCATTGTAACAAAATGATTTCAACAGTATCCTGTCTACATGAGAGTTGCATCACTGATACTAACTGGAGGTGCACACACACATTAACAGATTAGCTCACACTACACTCACAATGCTTTAATCTCATTCTGACTCAGTGTTATTTTCAAGAGGAAAATGTGTGAATTGTGAGGTTTCAGAGGTTTCTGATCTAAATAACACCTTTTGTGTCACAGTGAAGTTACACATGCGCGTATACGCATTTAAAGACCTGACTGTAACTTAAACGTGTATGCAAGTATCTCTGAGTATGTGTAGTGCTGATGTTACGGTAAACATCACTTTATAACATCAAAGACTCACTGATCTTCTCTGAGGCCCATAATCCATCCTCCTTTGTGTTTTTCTCATGTGTCTGTGGCATATTTTTCTTGTTTTAAGAGGAACCTTTGGTGCCCAATGTCTATAATGTTACACTAATCATGACATATAAACATAACCCACTGTGACAATGAGGTGATAAATTATAATTATTTACAACTTTTATTTATTTTATTCATTATTTTATTTATGCAGACACACAGACGAGCAATGCAAATTAATGCAAATAATACATTGTCCTTGTACATGACAACACATACTACATACAGAAGCAGGTGTGGTGGAGCAACAGTGTGGAGCAGTGCACTGTGGTTGTCTTACCTGTGGAGATGAGGATCATTAAGACTATCACAACCCTCAGGCTGCCAGTCAGTCGGGGCTCCATTGCTAACAGCTGTAAAAGGAAATGAAATGCAGTTACAAAAGAGGAACAAATAAAAATCAAAATATTTAAATGGGTCTTTTATTTCCACATAGGCAGGAAGGACAGTCAGGCACCAAACTAAAAACCAGCCGTCGCTAAATTGGGAGATTAAATCAAAATAGAACAGTGAGGAATTGATGCCCATCTCTGTAAAAGGCACATTTCAGAGAAACACAAGCATCATGCAGCTTACCGTTTTTTTTTTTTTATGTGCAAAAACACATCCGATTTAAAATAATATGTTGCTATCTAGAACCAGCACAGGTTTGACATATGTTTTTTTTTAATGATACTATTCTTATTCAGACGTCTGCTCCGTTATCAGAACTCCCTTATCAATGAATACAAATGAGTTCAGGCTCAAAATACACACAGGGATCTGTTTGTGCTGTTATCAATGGGAACAGTCTTTCCCCTTTAACTGGCACACACACACACACACACACACACACACACACACCTACACACACACACACACAATTCAGTCCTTGGAAACTTGATTTTCTCGGAACACAGCTGACCTTGACTGTTTCAATGCAGACATTACATCAGTGTTTAAAGCGAAAGACAATATATAGTTCCCTAAACAGAAACACAGGTTTGCATCGTAGCAGATCTACTGTTAATCACGTATATATAACTAACCACACATATGCACACACAGCTTTGTCACTTGGTATATTAAGTGCAACAAATGAATACTGCATCTTTGTCAGTGAGGAGTTACTATAAAGTTTGTGTGACAGGGAGAACTTGTGCGGAGGTGCAGATGCTCATTTTTGGAGGGGAAACAGAACGGCTGCGGTTGTCCTCAACATCACAAGGCAGACAGGAACCAGTTGCACCACAGACAAGAAAAAAAGAAGAAAGAACAAGACAGACAAAAAGATGTGGAGGAAAACATGTCAAACTGCGTAGCCTGGGGGGATCAGCTGGCTATTTATAGTGACGTACGCTGAGACACACACCTGACACTGGAGAAGGAGCCATTACCACACACTGATACACATAAACAAACACACACACGGGAGGGTGTTTAAGCAATACACAGCAATGCAACAGTGTGCTGTTATGGCAGCAGCTTTTATATCATTTAAAGTTTAATCTTTTCCTGTGCTAATAACAACCCTTTTAACAAGTTGTCTGGAAACTCTTATTAAATACTCATGTACAGGTTTAGCATAACATAACCTTTGATTTTTTTAAAAAACATTTTGCTTGATATGAAATGTTTGTCCCAGCCCTGGTCCCAGTTAGGACTTTCAGGACTTAAACATCACCAGACTCACAACCTGTTAGCATTTAATATTAGCATTAGCCAGACTCACAATCTGACATTAGCTACAGTTGCATGATCTGACATTTGATCCCAGTTCAGGATTACATTGACTTGATGGGCTCATTCGGGTCACACTTTCACACTAAACCCAGCGTTAAACTAATTAAATATTACTCAACCATCTCATTCGTGGCAAGCTAGTTAGACACAGTACACACACCTTTAGTGTGAACTCAAACTGACTGACATTTTTGACTCTTTTGTATAATATTTTGTTACTGTTTCGTATCACATTTACATGGTCAACCTGATCATACTTTCTCTCAGTGGTTTTCGTTGACCAAACTAAAAGCCCCCATCAGGTAGCTTTGCTGTAGTTCAACTTCTTCAAGTGTGAACTCGCTTGTAAGGCTTTGCTTTCAAAGTAGCTTCCCCAACACTCATCTTAGTATGTGCCTGCTGGTGCTGTAAAGAATGCAACATACAGTAACTGCCCACTAGTGTTTCACACATTACATTTTCTTTTTCACTTTGACTAAACTTTGCATGCATATCAGCTGTTTTTTAGTTTTATATTTTAATACTAATTTCTACTTATTCAGAAAAAATATAATACATTGTGAATGTGCATTAGGAGGATGAAGAACTAAGTAATATTATCTGTTTGTTAATAAAGGATTACATCATGTAATATGCTACTATAAGACAAACCAATCAACTCAAATAAAATCAAACTGGACAATACACTATCACACATATGACTTACTATTTTCACTTCAGTGCAAAAAGAGTTTGTGAAACTGCAGCCACTCGGCATGACTTAGTTGCTTGTGGTTTTGGCATTTCCTTTTTTTACAATTCAACAACAACATTAAAAGTTTTGGGGGAAAAGGTGCTAAGATGTAACTTAACAGTGGTTTGCTAATATTGAACTACCGGTATATATTTCTTTAAACTGAGAAACGCACCCACTTGCAGGAAGCTAGATGTGACACTGCAGTTGTTTAGCGAGCTACAGCGAATTTAACCTATGACTTTTTAAACCTGGCACACCACCATTTGCCAGGTTTGCCATTTGCCACAGTTTGGACAGACAGTTGCATCACATGGGGGCATTGACTTTAAATATGAAATGCTGTTATGAACACACGATCAATTTCATGAATCAGACAAAAGAGAGTAAAAGAGAAAGAGCGGTTTACAGCAGGCTACAACCATGAATTGGCTTACTTACAAATGTACAAATGTGGGGGCTGTCTTCTATGTTGGCTGCTGTAAAAAAGTGCTCCTAGACAATATAGTCTTGCACCAAACCACTCATCTGGTGAAGGTGGTCACAGTGGGTTACAGTCACAGCATCTGCAGAGTTCAATATGATTCTTCTGGTATAGCCAAATGCTTTGGCAAGTGCATGCTTCATTAATTTAGTACTACGAAAAAGATAAACTTCACTTTTTTCTAACAATGAGAGACTGTCTGTGGATAACATATGCTGCATATGTGTAGAAATATGCAAATATGAAAATATTTTAGGGTCAGGATACATAAGTTACATTTGAGTGTATTCTATTGCCCAGATCAGTGCTGAGAATATACGAGAATTTAATATTTTGAAGTTAATTTGGTTTTGAGTACATTTCTATTGACAGTAATTTTAAATCCTCTTTATGCCAAAAGCAGACTGCAGTCTGCTGAAATAACACCTCAACATGAGTAATATTGTAATAAACTAGTTATAAAACAGCATTATAGTGTCACAGTTTTTCTAAGGTTTTTACAGCTGCAGAGTGATTTCATTCAAGCTTTGAATTTCATCGTAGATGTCTCTATCTCAAAATCACTAGAAAATCTCACGAAACAAAACAATGAACACACACACACAAACCCTTGCTTAAAAAAATGTTCCAGCTGGCCAAAATTGGCTCAGACCAGCAGTACACAACCATGTTTTATGGTGAAATGATGACACATAACTCAAGATGAAGAACACCGTCACAGTCAGTCATCGTGGTAGTGAATTCACAAACAGCGTCAAAGTGTGACTCAAGACAGATCCTGCTCATGACAACTCTCTGACTATAGACAGCGCATTGATGAAGAAGACATCAAGCTGAACAGTAAGGCAGTGTCACTCTGCCCACAGACAGTTTGCTAAAGAGTAAACACACAGTGGAGGGCTCAGTTCTCTAGACATGTTTGAGAGATGTAGAAAACAGCACAAAACCATTCTGTGAACATGCATGTGACAAAAATGTGGACGCCTGTATTGTAACACTTGGATTAACTCTTTAAATGTTCTGCGCAGGGTGTGTACAGGGTGTGTATGCATGAGTGCATTTCACAAAAAAAAAGTGACATTCTTCATATAAAGACTAATAACAGAACTATTATTTCCCCTTCTCAGCTCAAACATGATATTCTCAATGTCTTCCAACATTTCAACTTGCTGAATTGGCATTACATGTAAACTAACTCTCCCTTTCTCTGCCTCCACACCCTCTCTATTGTCCCCGCATGGCGCACAGGCATCAATTCAGCACAAGAATTTCCCCTTTTCTTTCACTTCCCAGCACTTGTGTGTATGTGTGTGTGTATGTGCGAGAGAGAGAGGGAGAGAGAGAGAGAGAGAGAGAGAGTGGCACAGACCGAGAGACTGGCTTACATAGATGTGCGTGTGTGTGTGATGCTGAAAGGCTGCTCATATCGCATTTCTCATTTTCCAGCACCGAACCCACATTCATCCTGAAACTTGCGGCTTCACTGCTCTAGACGTGTAGGATGACTTAAAGCATTTATCTGTGCACACATGCGCGGCGCCCAGCAACCCACACAGGTGTGAACGAGACAGCCCCTGGTAGCCCCCTGGCAACCGACTCTGTCGCTTTGTGATTTCCAGTAAAATTTCCCATGTGTCCTCCCATCTCTGCATCATATGGGGGTATGACTCAGGCTGTCACACTCAGATGAGCTCGCCCACATAAATCATCTTCACAGCGGAACTTCAGCCAAAGCAGAGTGTTACACATATAGCAGATAAGTGTGACAGACACAGAGTCAGCTCCTCTCACTCCTGTGGAGCGTCCACACAGAGTCATCATTGGCCAAACTGGAGGTGATGTTGGTCGGTCAGCCTACTGTTTCGGTCCATATTTAAGTGTATCTAAGCAGCTACTGAATTAATAACTAAAAATGCTGTACAAATAAATTCGGGGCCCTCAGAGGATGAGCCCTCCCGATTATGCGATCCTCTGACTTTTAACCAAGAACCACCATTAGGTTAGCACTTTTTATTGGTGAACTATTAGATGAAAATAAATGCCAGTGACTCTAGTGATCATCTGACCCGACTGCCAGAAATTTCCATCTGTCCAAAGGTTTGTTTGGTTTCTCAGAAAAGCACAGCTGCACCTCAGATCTTATTTCTACTCCTCTGATATAAAGGACCTGTTTTCAGTACAGCACCTTACAATTACCACTTCCTGCCTTTCTCAAAGAGTTTCAGGTAATATTGTATGTTCTGCGACTCCTTTTCATGTCTGTCCTTTTCTGCTGCCAAAAGCTCACTTGAATTAAATATTGTCATTTTAATGTCAGTTTTATTGGCACTTTTTTTTCTCTTGGGATCACAACAAAACTTGGCACAAAGTTGACATGATTACCTTGCACCCACACTAACAGTAGACTGAATTGGTGGCCTGGATTTTCTGCGAGCGTTTCAGTTTGCATTCAGCCCACTCGTCTACAGGCAGGAGAGTGAAGGGGCGAAGAATGCACACGGAAGAGTAATTCAAGCAACAAAAGCTGCTCTTTGTTGTCGGGCCTCAAAGCTGAAGTGACAGCAAGTATGAATAAGGGTCAAAGATCGCTGGCTGGTTTGGAGGCTGTTTAAGCTAGTGCTTAAAAAGACACACATATACACACGAAAACAGCCCTCACTCTCTGCACAGCGCGCTGACAAAATGACAGAGAAGGCCCAGAGGATAAAGACCACTTTACAAAATGATATTTTACAAATGTAAAGTCAGTAAATCTAGCTTTGTGGAAGCTTCACATTTGTCTGTTTTGAGATGTACTCTGTTTATTTTCCAGTTTTTAAGAGGATGGAAATTCATGGTGTCAGGCGCAGTAAAACACAGCACAGTGAGGCCACCACACAGGAAAAAGACTCCTCTCCCCTCTTTTTCTTCTGAAGGAACACACCCGCCATATTTGTCTTTTCGTGAGAGCTGTTGCTGTGACAAGATTACACATTGCTACAGTGTTGTGCACTGCTGGCTACGAGATAAGCTTTGGGTTTGTTTTCCTGGGCCACAATGTGAGACACATCTGGCGTGCCATGGCTGCTGCTCGACGTGCTGATTAACAGTGATGTGAAAACGTCAGGGCGCAGTCATATCCTGAGCTGCTACTGTAAAACCTTATGAAAGTGAGAATCACAACATATAATTGAAAGTATTCACAACAACTATTTTTGTTCCTTTTCCCATGATACAACAAACATTGTAATAAAACTCAACAGAGCTGTGTCAAAGTAGGAGTCAAAGTCCTCTGCACAACGAGGTTTCAAGGTGAAGTGGAAGACCAGATGCAGTACGCGGCTGATGAGGAATGTTCCCCAGGCTACTCATGTTAGGACCCTGCATTCTTTGTGATAGCGCCGTGGTGATGCATGTCTGCGCGAGTGCGTGTACGTCCCTCTATCTGTATCTTGATGTCCTCTGTGCGGAAATTGGAGGAGCAGGTGGAATTCTACAGATTTCTCCTTCGGGGCTATGAATAAATCAATAACACATCACACACACACACAACACAAAGCCACTGACAAAAGCATATTTACACCCCCAGTGTGGCTTTAGGTGTGTGTCACGAGCTCTGGGCGGCCACTCTGCGCTTTCTTTTCCTCATATGAAAAATGAAGTCAGCACAAAGGAGAAGGAGATTCTGTAATGAGTCACACATCCACTGCAATATTTGCATGTGAAAACTGGAGCGTGTAGGAAAAAAAACATAAAAAAACCTCCCTTCATAGTTTATTCACTTTCAGTTTCAAACATCTCTGATCTGTGCGTGTAAGTTTAAACTTGGGCAATGCCCAGGTTTCACACTACAGGTTTTTCTCGCACTGAGTGAAGTCTTGTGATTGTGCATCAAGGCAGAGTCAGGAAACCACAAACTACAGCTGTACGAAGAGCAGCATAGAGCCACGAAAGCCTCTGATGTTTGCCTTTCAGCAGCACCACACAGAAATACCCTCTCTTCACACAGGCAGGCTCAAGAGGGCAAAGGGGATCCTGCACAAGGCTCATCTCTTTTACTGTAATTAATCATCATCATCATCAGCCCCTTCAGCCAACCAAAAACACACACACAGCCTGTATACAAACGCCAAAATGTGGCAGAAATACATGCATATAATACAATATTACACACAAATATGGATAGAATTATATACAAGTAAATATCAAAACAATTTATCAAGAATGTAGATATAAAATTATAATATTATAATTATATAATTGTAAATGTAAAACTCTGTTATAGATGTAGCTACATCTGGTAAAATGTATGTAACTTTAGTTAAATATATGATCATTTAATAGCATCAGGTTCACGTTATTCTCACGTTAACTTTACAGGATAGGTAATGAGTAAAATCTTTTAATCTATTTGTTTTTCAAGAGAAACCATTTGCCATCGGTGAAAATATTTTTAAGCGTCACTAATGTACGTGCCAATACGTCTATGAAACGGCCAAATGCTTTTTTAAAGACACATTTAGCTAATTTTTACAGCAGTATATGGTTAGTGTCTGTTCTTAGGGTGTGCACACTGACCTGCAGTAGTTTTTTCTGGTCTCCTCTTGTCGACTGTGGACTCTCTGATGACTCCAAAACTTTCCACACGAACACGGGACAGCCCCAGAAATGACAAAGTGTCCCGGGACGGACGCTCACAGTCGGACAAACACACCCACCGCCTCAGCCTGACCGCAAGAAGAAGAAAGGAAAAAAAAATAAAACCACTTTAATCGTGGTTTAATGATGTTTCCCAGCTTTTTTTCCGACAGCTCCCGCACACCTGACCCGGCTGAGAAGCTGCTCAATGATGGAAAGTGAAGCCGCCGCGCCGTCCGCTCTTCTGTCACCAAGCAACCGCTGTGAGGGCCTGCTTCCGGTTATTACTTTCAAAATAATTCACTCAATCAAAGCACTGTATAAGTTACTGGATATTTAGACGTTTTTTTAAAATTAAGCTCTATTCTAAATGCTCAAATATTCTAATTTTTCTCACTTCAGAGACGTGGATGCCTGAGTTCGTGGTTGTGTGCGCCGCAGTTCTACTTAATGGGCTTTAATTTTGAAAGGTACTCCATTATACGGATTTATTCTACCACCTTTGTGTCTCTTGACTCTCGTCGAGGTGTAAATCTGGGAGGGTGGTGTGTGTCTGATACTGAGGGGGGTGGTCTGCATGGATAAGTGAGAGGGCACCCAGTAACTCTCTGATGACGGGGTAGACAAATCTTCATTCTTATTGAAAAATCCATCATATAGCATCTATCATATTCATCTCATATCACTGTTATCACCTGCAGACCTTAAGTTGTACTATTATAAATGTGCACAAATGTATAATTGGATTAATTGTATGTATTTCCATTCAGGGTTCCGTTCTCACATAAGTGCCCACACATCTTATCAGACCTCTCCGCTTCAGTATCTGGGTCTGTCCATATACAGACATGAAATCAGTTCTCACCAAAGGTCTTAACAGTGACGCCTGTGCATGTTGTACTTCATTTTTATTTTATCTTTCCTGTGACATTGACATCAATAAGCAAGACTGTGTTAGAACCGCACTATTTCAGTGCCCCATGCAGCTGGTACAGTGACAAGTTTCAGGTTATTACCACAGACCACAGCTTTGTTTTAGGAGAGGCTTTGAACATTGTAGGAAGAGAAATAACAGTATCAATTCCTGCCATCCAAAAAAAAAAAAAAAAGAAAAAAGAAAAAGAATTACCTTCTTAAAACCTAACATTAAAAATAGGCAATTGTAAATGTGTGACAGACAAAAGACTTTCAAGTCTCCATGAGCTATTTTGACTGAACAGCTATGACAGAAAATTGAATTATTGCTTCCCTTCATGAGAGAAAAGATCACAAAAACAGGTCACATTACGAGCATCACTGGGACCGCTAAAAACATGCTCATCATGCATAACATTTCCTGTTGCCGTAGACAAGAGTATTTGTGATGGCTTTTACTACAAAAGCTGAACACAGATTAGATGAATGCAAAGTCATTTTTTCCGTTCTTCTATCGGACAGTTTTTTCTTTCCTGAATTGGTTTTGAATAAGACTAGAAACACCGAACTGAACTTCTGAAAGTTTTGCAGTGAACATGACAGTTGACTTTATGGCTTTGCTGGTTGCCTAGAAAGCTCCTCTGTGACAACCCAATAAATCTTTCGTTGTGTTACACATGAGCTCTCAGGTATTCTGTTATCAGTGACTTGAAATGAACCCAACACTGCAGACAATGGAGGCGAATGTGTTGTATATGTTGTATATGTGGTTAAAGGCCAGTGTATTGTTTCTCCTCATCGTTTCATCCAAGTATTCCTACAGTTTAGGATTACTATGGTATAAGTAGAGAATTTCTTTCTCTTGTGTCTCATGTTGGTGTTTCCATTCTAAGACTGCTTTGCACAAAAAAAAAAAAAAATGCCAGACACACCTAAAGCTGGAGGTGTTAAAGGGGGTTAATATTTAAACCTGCAACATTATCTGATGTCATTGTTCATGCTTGCCCAGTAATATAAAGCACGTTCCCACTAAAAACTTCACTATAACTCTTCAGTGTTGGCCTATTTCTTTCTATTAGAATAAAGAGAAAAAAAGAGGAAAAAAGTAATTGGAGAGAGAGAGAGAGAGAGAGAGTGAGGGGGGAGGAGGAAGTGGCGAGGTTCAGCACCTGGCTGCTCTTTTCTGTTCAACTGTCTGTGCGAGTGGTTGAGTGTGTGCGTGTCTGTGTTTATGTGTGTGCCTATGTGTGTGTCTGTGTGTGTGTGTGTGCGTTTGTCAGGAGCAGGATCTGTTGGTTGAATTGTGGGGGCTTGGGTAATAAAAGGCTCACTGTCTCGGTGACGACAGGTGTGCCTGGAATCGTAAGCACACATGCACATACGCACACGCAGACGCACACAAAGACACACACACAGTGACAATGGATGCAGACGAAAGTGACAATACATTTATGACTCAAAAGATGTGCGGTGAGATGCTGTGTGGACAGAGACATTGAGAGAAAGAACAAGTGGATTAACATCAACAGGATGAGACAGGGGCTGAGTGTCAGCACACAACCTCAAGTCTGCACATGTTTGTTATCTTGTCATTGATCTCCATGAAAAAAAAACATAGGAGACTTTTGGGTGACTAAAGTGCTTCCTCAATAGATCAACTATTTGGCCTGCCATTAACAGGGTATGGTGCAGCAGAGTGGAAAATGTTTGTGCAAACTTGTCAGCAGCGAACAATGTCCTGTACTTGTGTGTTTGCCCCTGAGTGTGTAATATTATCTCTTGTCAAAGGCTCTAAATATGGTGAAAACAGTCTCTGACGGTGTGAACTTGAAAACAAACACTATTGTGGGCTGTCATGTGAGGCATCGATCAAGCTGCATGAGCGCTGCCTGACAGGAAGTATAACACTTTGTGATTCAGCCACTTGGTAGCTGATCTTAAATCCTGCAATTATGGTTTCCCACCAGCAACCACTAAAGGATAGCATTCAGCAGCAAATCTTCTTAAATTCGTCACAAGTGTTGTTTTAGGATAAATATCTCATGCTGTTAGTGCAAGGCTTTGTCTGGGGGTGTGTCTCTGTGCAAATACACCGCACTGCGAGGGGAAGCACATATCTTAACCACTGTGCAAACTGTTACAATACCATATTGCATTCTGTAAAACACGCTGCATTTGTGAGGACTGGCATTGGGAAATTGCAACACGCCGTGCCACATGCAAAGCCACGATAAGTGTTTTTAGTTATCTCACACGATCATCCAATCTGACCATAACCCATACTTTCTCATTACATGCAATGTCTTTTTGCAACCAAACTCAAAATCATCATCAGTCTCACGGAGGGCTTTTCCTTAGACAAATTTGTGTGGCTGAGGACTCTCACAGGACCCCTTTCTTGTGAAATTCACCAACAATAGCCTCAGAGCCTTTTGGGGTCACAGGGCTACACCCTCTGCAGTTTAAATGACTTTACAGGAAGGTCATAAAGGCCTGCAAAAGGCCTGCGTTCCTTGTAAAAAAACACAGCTTTACAGCGGTTTAAATCAGCTCTACACCCATGACAACTTCGGTCATTAATCATTGGAACTGAGACTTGGCGTCACATTTTGCAGTTTTGACTCCAACTTGGCTGTGACTTTCTGCTGCATGTTCATAATTAGTGTTTGCAGTGAGCGTCTGTGGCTTCCATCGCTGTTACTTTCCCTTTAAGTATCAATCAAAAGGTGGCTCTGGTATATCCATACACCGACCTGGTTGTAGGTCGGTATGTGAATTTAGTCACATACATCTGAAAGCAGATTCGTGTTTATTTAAGCTTCAAATTTGTGTATGTTTATTTTCAGATATTTTCACCCACATTTTTTATGTGTTGATGAATTCAAATCTCATACAATTAGATAGAAGGTTTTAAAAGGAAAATATTTAAAGTTATGCATTTAAATGTTAAAAATTTAGTAGTAAGTGAAGGAAAGCATAAATTCAGACATTATCATCTTATTGTTTACTTCCACCTGGGCAATAAAACACCTTAGATGTTTACACTTTCCAGCATCTCAGCATTCTGAATTAACCCTCCAGACCTCCAAATAAATCAAAACATACTGAAAATCCTCTCTACAAAGATGCTGGTAACATTTTAATGGAGCTTGCAGTACGAGGAGCAGGTAGTCTGATCGACCATACAGCTCTGCCTCTTACACTCCCTTTTCACGCCCCCGTCCCTTTAGTTTCACCCCCATCCCTCTGAGTCCAACACCTTTTGTCCTTTTTCCCTTTTTCTGTTCCACCCTTCATCCTTGCCTCTCTTTGAATCTCCCCCTATTTTAGAAACATTCCTTACCTTTTGTATCCCGGCAGGCTGTGGAGAGTGCTGCACTGACCATTGCCATGAGGGTGGTGAAAATGAGAAAACGATTGATTGGCTAGTGGAGGAGAATTGGTGCCAGACAGCATATTACATGCTACACACAACACACACACACACTCTCTGTGGTGTGTTTATGTCAACGTGTTTATCTCTCATTTTCTCTGTCTCTTTGTCTGGAATACAGACAAGAAAATCTTCAGGCTATGTAGGCTAGACCTACACACACACACACACAGACACACACACACACACACACACACAGACATATACACACAGGCATATATAAACACACACAGAGGCACATACACACAGGGCCCGCCTTTATGCATTATTAAAAGATTGTTAAACCAAGCCATAAACACACACACATGGGTCCTCATCTGCTGGGCTTAGTCACCATGGTGACAACTGTGTGTCCTCACAGAGACCAGCTGGTGGACCCTGATTGTGATGCTGGGATGGGAGTGATGTATGTGTATGAGTGTGTATGTCAGCAAGAAAGACAAAACAAAAGGGGAACACACCATGCAGCTTTGAGAATAAATCCATTCATTAATGCGCTCTGTGTTTCACATTATATGCCTGGACACACAGCTGGAAGCCACAAGGAGGGGAGAAAGTGGACATTAGCATATTGATCCTCGTATTGATTGGGAGCTGCAAGTGAGCATTTATTCTCCAATTCATTTTAGTACCCGTATTGCGGGAGCAGTGTTGAGACTGCAGACGGAGCACCATCTGTTTCTAGCACTCTTTCACAGAAGCGTAAGGAGCACGCACAGACACGTCCGGCTGTCTGGTTGGCACAAGCAGAGTTATGTGTTTGTCTCATTTAACATGATTACAGACTTTCTACTACCAAAACATCCCGGGCTTCTTTCCATCATTCCACTCGCACTTACTCACTCTCTCTTCTCTGCCCTCAGTTCCACCTCTCACTCAGCTAGAACAGCACTGTTTGTTCATGTAAACCCTGTATTAAATGTCAGCAGCATGTGCAGCGTTAAGAATACGCAGAATGGGACTTTGCCGGACCCACTTGAAAGGGCCAAACACAGTGTTGCTTTCTAATTTGAAGCTGGAGCAACAGTACTGAAGCTAAAGATAAAGAGGCTGCAGTGACCTGAATATCTGACACTGAAATTTTCAGGCATGCTGAGACACGACTATCTGCGTGGAGGCTGCTCTGCTTTTGATGGTGACCACTGATCTCGTGGTGGAGGGGGATAAAGAAAATCAAATAAGAAAGCTGCTTTTTCACCTTTTTTTTTTAGACAGCACGCAGCAGAGAGCTGACAGGAAACAATGAGCCCCAGAGATGGGGGGCGGAGGGTTAGTGTAGAAAGTCCCTTTCTGCCTTAATGTCATCATTACATGGTTGGCACCGTGGGACTCTAACCCATCAAGAGCAGACTGAAGAACACAACAGGTAAAGACGTGCTCATTCACTTTCCTGTTAAGAGTTAGATGAGCAGATTCACACCACGTTTATATGGATCTGTTACATTTAATGGCAAAGCCAAACAGAGTGGTAAAATAACAGTCCGCAACAAGCCACAACTTGTTGTTATTATCAAACTCAGACTCAAACTCAAAACTCAAACTCAAAAGATAACAAAGGTGTTGTTATAGAGGTGTTTTTTTTTCTCAGAGCAAGTGAGCAGTTTCCTCCTCCAGGCTAAGTTAGGCTAAATGTGCAGCCTAATCTAGTGTTCATGCGGTACAATGCACAAGATAAGCAGAATAAATACACCTGTGAAAACACACATTATGTAACTTAACTAAACTAATAAGTGGGACCTACACAGGAGAAATCTCTTCAAACTGTATCTCTACAATGCTTGTCATTCTGTCTAAATGCTCTTCTAGTGCCACAGAGCAGGTCAGTGAGACATGAACAGTTGTATTCTGATGATACAGATAGATGAGTTCTCTTGCATGCATTCTGGTAGGTCTGTGTGGAAGCTCATTTCTCCAGATGTAATGAAAAGGGTCCTGTAAGTCTTCAAGTATCTCAAAATAATAAATAATTATTTTTCTGGTTTTCTTATTTCTCTAAGGTAATAAGTCATCCATCCATCCATTTTCTAACTCGCTGTATCCTGCACTCAGGGTCACGGGGGTGCTGGAGACTATCCCAGCTCTCTTAGGGCGAAGGAGGGGTTACACCCTGGACTGGTCGCCAGTCAGTCGCAGGGCCACATTGAGGACAAACAACCATTCGCACTCACATTCATACACTAAGGACAATTTAGGTTCCCCAATCAACCTGACCTGCATGTCTTTGGATTGTGGGAGAGACAATACCTATGAAATTAGTCTATTAAATGGAATTTTAACATTTTCATTTAGGTACTACATACGAACAAATTTAAAGATTATGATAGTGTTCATCCTACACCAGCGGTGGGACTCGTTGAAGAATCAAATTAAATGTGCAAGGACAAGAATCTAAAACCTATAATGTCATTGTATAAAAATAATTGTCTCATAAGTTTCTTTTTTTGTTTGTTTTTTTAGCATTGTTCAGAAATTACAAATACACTATTTTCAATCATTGGAAAACTCCATACAGTTCCTTAAACACAATTAATTAATTTTTCCATGATAACAGATAAATATTTATTAAAGGATGGCAGATTAAACAGAAAGTGTACAGTATTTCAGTTTCCAGAGAAACAAAGTTAAGCAGACAGACACAGGAGTTTGTCAAGATTTGATACAAAATGTAAAACAACAAGCAGATATAATCATAATAATAATGAAAAGGAAATTTGACTTAAAGTAATATCTAGTGTTAGAAGCCTCTTTATTTACATAAATGTTACTTTACATATTACTTTAGTGTACTATAACTATACCAAGACTTTACTGTACAACCCACCAGAAAGCAGCAGTGGAAACAGAGATAAACTGTAATACGATTCCAAACGCCCCCCCTTCATTATAAAATTCATAGTGCTTATACTGAAGCGCCCCCTAGCGGCTTTTCCCCATCAAAAGGAGACAGAGTAAGAGAAAGCAAGTCAATAAAAACTAATGTAGGAACAAAGTAGCACTTTACTAACATGCCTCAGCATAACCACTGTTTCCAGCAGAGGTGACAAACTCTCTTGCTATCACTGGATCTAAACCTTCATCGGGTACGGGAGAACGTTTATAAGATAGTAATCACATTTGGGTGGGGCAGAGGACGTGGAGGTTTGTCCCCTTATGCATCACTGGTCACAGCGTGGCCGATCTGGTCCAGAACCGCCGTACATGAGACAGACACAGAGTGGTCGTCTAGCTGTCGTCAGCCTGGAGCATCTTCTCGATCTCTTGATCCCACTGGTCGTCCCTGTTGTCCGACTCAGTCACCACCTCGTAGTCTTGGAGCTCCTGCTGAAGCTCCTTCTCCCAGTCGGCCGACTCATCTGAAAGTAAAGGGAGGATCATGAGCCAGAGAGTTGTTTACTGTGAAGTTTAATAATACGCAATAATGCAATCACATGTCTAAATTGGCTGAACCTACAGAGATAATTTGTTATTAGTGCCTCAAAAGGGATATTTACAGTCTTACAAGAGCAAAGGAGTCTCAGTTAACAAAAGGAGTAATGGAGTACGTCTTGTGCCCAAAATACAGCTCACCATCAGGAGACGGGCTGCTGTCCTTCTTATCCAGCACCAGCTGCTCCATTTCTTTTCTCAGGTCCTCCTGGTTGATGGCTGTCGAGTCGAAAGCGTCGCTCACAAACTCGGACACTCCAGGACTTGCTGACATCTCCTCCTCTTCTTCTTGAGGTGGCTGAGTGTCGCACAGAAGGGACAAAAAACAAACAAAGGGTTAACTATGTTTAGCACTCCTTATTAAGTTTTAGAATGACTGTTGAAAAATACAAAAACACGTGTACATGCCCACGCATTTCTTAATTTTAGCACTCTTACCTTCTGTATGTCGCTGATGGAAACTGGAGGAGTTTTTGGTCTGACATCTAGAAATAAAATATATTGCAATTAGTTTTAAACATGCAAATCACCATGAGATATTTTCCTAACTCAGCAACACCTGGATTTCCTTTAGAATCACAATAGCACTACATGGCAAGAACTGAAATCTTGATTCTCAATAATTTCATAACACAAGTCAGTGACACATAAGGTGACAAAGCAGATTACTCCCTCTCATTACATATTAACTGACATTTATAAGATAGATATAGACAGATAGATAAGAACCTGCTATGAGAACTTGTGCAGCTTCCGGCCACACATACATGAGTTTTCTGATTTCAAGATTTTAAATGTCACATGTACAACAATTTACCTCAAGCAATCACTGGCAATGAAATTCTGAAATCTCAGACTCCCTAAAACAATGTTCAAAAATATTAATAAGAATAGAACTGGTCCACCAAGAACAGATTCAAGAAATATAAATATAAAAATAATATAAAAATTGTACTACAGTAATACATTTAAATATAGACCTAAAATATAAATTATACAACTACAATATAAATTTTACAACTAAGTAAATATACAACTAAACAATGATAAGCAATTGAATATGCAATAGAAAGTGATGGTGCCATAAAAAAATAATCGTGTTGATGATGTAATATAACGAGGTGCAAAAGAAAAATAAAACAAGAAAGGAAACAATTAATCATTTGGGCTTTTTGACACAGTGCATTTCTACACAGTAATATGTCAGTCAAAGGCTCATTTATGAACTTAATTTTAATTTTCTGTGATCGTCTGGAATAATCTTATTGCCTTGTCTATTTTTCTTATTTATGAAGTACTCGTGTTTAACAATGAAGCTTGAGATTTACTTTTTTTCCCTCATTGGCAGGTCTTGACGGGTGGTGGATCAGGTACGAGTACAGAAATGCCAACACATTGATCAAGGGCCTGTTTACATCCATACGTGGCTAATACTTCAGACTTGTTTCCAAGTTCAAAGTGGTGCCAGGGATACAGTGTGTAGTTACTTGAGGGGGGTACATTTAATGATTTAATCATTGATCTCTTAATATCTTCCACCCTGAATGATGTGTAGTAATATAACGTGTTGCACGGCCCTGCGCAGCATCTCTGCTGTTGTCAAAGCATGGCTGAAAGTCTCACCTGTTAAGACAACGTCCTCAGGTGAAACACTGCTCCCTCTGTCCTCACCATCCTTCTGCTGCTGCTGGGCTGCCAGCGCTGTGAGCTGAGCAGACTGCTTGACCAGAGACACCCGGTAAAAGTAATTCCTCCAGAAAACCTCTTCCTTCACACTGTCAAAGCAAATACATCACCATCAGTTTATATCATCATTTGATAAATATAACTGCTGACGCGCTTGCAGAAATGAACACATAATCTAAAACACATATTGTACACACACACACACACACACACACAGACAGACAGACACACTGCTGGAAGACTACTGACTGTTTAGGAACCAGGTCAAAGCGCATCCGGTTGAGGAGCTGGTCTTCCTCCAGCATCACTGCAGCCAGAGGATACATCTGCTCCATGTCGAAGTGGAACTGAACACCTGCTGGAGGATCTCGCAAGAAATTCCTCTTGTCCTACAACCAGCAGCAACAGAGTTTAGTTTTTACCATAAGGGCTAATCAGAGACAAACACATTAAGATATTCATACAGTGTACGATGTGTTTGCTTACAGCTGACAGGGCAAGGATCTGCTGCTGGATGGTCTCCTCTTCATTGTAGCCGACCCACGGGGGCACTGCGGCTTCTAGACAGACAGCCACACACACACACAGACCGTTAGTCATATGGAGTGAAAAATCCACTTTGACACAAGAACACTCAATCGTCAGAAATAAAACTGTTTCATCACTCAGTCACTGGTCTTATCTGTCATATGGAAGATTTGCTGATAATGTCATGATCATAAGATAATTTCTGCTGCAGTGACAGAATGTACACATGAAGAACATCACATTTTGATCAACATGGTCTTGTAGGATCACAGTTTGAATTCATTTTTTAAAACAAATAAACACATAATCAAACAATTTGATTCACTGCAGTGTTATTGGTAAATCATATGAAAAGACAAACTCTGCTGTGACTGATTCTCAGTGTAGTTCAACATTTAACTTTTTAATTCTAATTTACTTATTTCAGTTTTAGATACAGATTCAGATTCCTTTATTTGTCCCACAGCTGGGAAATTTACAGTATGACTGCAGCAAAACACACTGTAAAATAGACAGTAAGAAAAGCAAGACATAGAATAAGGTAAGAAACAATAACAAAATACAGACACAATAAAATAAAAAGAAAATAAGAATAAAATAATGATAATAGAATAATAAGTAATCCAGATAAATAATTATAATTATTTTTATTTACAATTCTCATGTTCTCTTTTATTATGTCTCTAATTGTGTAACTTTCACCCTCTGATGGCTTAAAATGTGGATTTGGCTGTGCCTCTGAAAACTGAAAATTAGTATTCCTGAGGTGCAAAGAATAGGACTTCCCTGGAGGTTAGTTTGTCCCGTAAGATAAGGGCTCTTTAAATAAAGAACCATATGAGAGAGATTGCTTACTAAGTAACGGTTTTGCTAAAAAGATCCTTTGTTGTCCCTCAAGATTTCACCTGATTTTTTGGCCTTCTTCTCTTGGACAAACTTCTCTTGCTCCTTCTGAAAGTCTCCAAGAAAAGTCTGCAAATACACAAGAAAGATAGATAGATAGATAGATAGATAGATAGATAGATAGATAGATAGATAGATACTACTAAGAGAAATTTAGAGTAACACACACACAGACTTGGGTTAAATGGAGGGCAGGGTTCATAATTTAGTGAAAATGTCTAGGGGCCAACATTTCTCTGTACTGTCACACGAAGCCTCTTGCTCTTGACATCAACAACAAGTCGAAAACTCTGTGATTCCTTAATGAGCCCTGAGCTGTCGCCTCAATGCTGCTTAACTCGCCAGTCAACCCAGAGGAGCTACATGCCTTGTCTATGATGCCGTCAATCTTCCCTTCCTCTACAGACTTCTTGATGGTCTGTGCAGTCTCCACCATGGAGTCAGAGATCTTCTTTGTGGCATTGGTGGCAAAACTGAAGATGTACTCTGCAGCAGGGAGGAGGAGGAGAAGAAGACAACAGCATCACACAATGGGACGGTCACTAAAAAAGACTTTTGCAGCTGCACAAATCTATCAGAGAAGATTATCATTTTCTGCATCACCTCGATTCTGATGAGACAGACAGACAGACAACATCCTCCCGAGAAACATGCTTGTAACTGATAAAAACACATTATCTTGACTCATTTAGCAAACACGTCAGTAGTTTAACAGCTGCTCCTCACCGCCGAGTCCCTTGTTGCTGTCAGATGAGTCCTCCGCTCCCTCCTGCTCGGCTGGCTGCTGTTTGTTTACCTCGTTTTGCGCCTCCACCACCTTCTCCTCCTGACCAGCACTCAGCCCCTCCGCGTCGTCCTCCGGCGTCGTCTTGCTGTACGTCGGGGTCTCCAGGCCCAGCCACGTCCCCAGGCCTCGGAACATTTCGGTCCACACGAACTGCGGCGTCAAGAAGAGAAAAACGACCACCTACCTGAGCTGCTTCTCGACTTTGTGCGACCAGGAAAGACTCGACTACTTCCGCCTCCTCGTCTTCTTCTTCGTTTTTCTTTTTGTTAAAGTGTAACTCGAGGTGCGCTCCACCGCCATCTGGTGGTCAACAGACGGTACGACATCTGCTCCGCGCCAGTACATGAGGCTTGGTTGTATATTTGCAGCATACAGGGTGATTTATTTCGGATATATTATCAAATATTTTTGCTAAAATATGAGACATCCTGTTAGGCATGTTACAGTGATAATAAACATGATGATAATTATTACAGAAGAGTCCAGGAGGTGGCGGTAATGAGCCAAGAAGAGCCGCACATCTTGAAACACAACAAATCGAAGAGGCAGACGGACCGGTGAGCCGATGTCAGGCTGCTAAGGTCAGTTTTAGCTTTTTATTATTCACATTTTGTCTCTTAAACCTGGAGTATGGTTAGTAAAGTAGAGTAGAAATCACTTTCATGTGATTCTGAACTGGTGCAGCAGACGTTTACTGGATTAGCCGGGCTGCGATGACGCTTTCCTTTAAAGTGACACCAGACCTCTATTAGAAAATAACTTAACTTAAGCTGTAACGAGTTTAAAGTTAATGTTTTATGTGGACTAGAGCATGTTTTTGAAGATCTTTGGATTAATTGGGGTGTCGTGGTACAATCGGCACACACATGGGAGCGATTAATTGAGGATGTGAGTCAGGTTTATGTAAGTGAAACCGAAAGATGAGTTAACAGTGTCTAAGACAGATAATGTTTTACAGTAACCAAATCCCTAATTGTACGACTCGACAAAGCGCATGCGCAGTGCAGCTTTATCTAACGAAGGTATTGGATAATCTTTTAATTTATCTCTTCTGTTTAATTTCTGTTTCTTATTTCTTTTCTTTGTTTGGAATTGATTTGAAACTCTTTTGTCTTTTTCCAGGTGG
>JBAJHX010000001.1:12951256-12968002 GCA_037176925.1 Amniataba percoides
CAGAATTGATACAGACTCAGCTGATTATGTTGGTCCAGTTGGCCAGAGTTGTCCACCTCGCAAGTCTTCTAAGAAAAAGGGCTATTAGAGTCAAGGGCATAATGAGCAGGATGTTTCCCACAAAACAAAATATAGATTTAAACAAATAAAAAAAAAAAAATCCCCTTCCAACTGTCACTATTAACAGACTGTGTGGTTGTGTCTGTATCTACAGAGGCCATGCCCTCGTAATCAAGAGTAAGTTTTATTCTTTATGGACATTTATAAGAGCAAGAATGTATTGTTCCTTCTTGCAGAAGTTACATGGGTTGGATGGAGCTTGAGCAGATCAATCTTTTATTGAGATTTAAATCAAAATGGAATTAAGAAATCTAAATATGTGTGTGTTTTTTTATGATGACAGTGACAAGTAACCATAAAATACAGTAGTCTATGTTTTTTCAGTTAGTAGCAAGAACTCAAACTCTCCATAATGTGGACACTTTTCACCCTGAAAATTTGACTGATCATAACAAAAAGCGCAATTGTAGTTGGCCGCATTAATACCAACATTTTCTGTGACATGTAAATGGAGTGCAACCCATAATTAAGCTATATAATTATGCCTGTGGTTTTCCTACAAAGACATGTTAAAATGTCTGCAACAAAACAGGCCTATTGTGCCCTCACGTATTCCATCCATCCATCCATCCATCCATCCATCCATCCATCCATCCATCCATCCATCCATTCATCCATCCATCCATTTTCTGTACTGCTTATCCTGTCTCACAGGGTGCTGGTGTCTATCCCAGCTATCATTGGGCACACCTGGACTGGTCGCCAGTCAGTCTCAGGGAGAAGGGATGAGTGGGGGTTCATCTCTACGTCCAAAAGCATTCACTCGTCTAGTTAAGCTATCCGTCCTCATGCGTTCATCGTTCTTTGTTTGTTGTCTATATGTTGTCATTGTTCTGTTCTTTAAAGGGGCGAAATAAAAGAAGCAGAAACGGCCATGCTGAATGCTTGTTTACTCTGACTCAGCGACAAAATACATAATGGAGGAGGCCCTGGGAGCAAAATGAAACTTGGTGGTGTTGTAAGGTTAGGAATTTATTCTGATTCATTTACTCATTCATGAGACAGCAACTTTCATGAATGAATCCCTTATTGGGCTTATTTGTAGCTACTTTCTTACCTTTTACTCTGGGCCTCAGCCTCTTGTTATGTAGACAGACAGATAAAAACTTGAGGCTCTTGGGCTTCTCTCAGTGTGGTTTAACTCAAATGTAAGTTTCTGCCTCCAGAAACAGAACAGAACAGCTCCTCCAATAAGGCCAATCTGGTTGCCAGGGTCTGGTTACAGACTACAGCGCAGAGTTTTATCTATTCTGGTACTGTGTGTGTATCTGTGTGTGTGTGGCTGTTTGAGTTAACAAAGTCAAAGAAAGAGATAGATGAAGACAGACTGACAGGCGGTTCAGCAGATAGTGAGGCAGACAGAGACAGACACAGAGGGACGCTCTCCGGTCATCTGTGTCTTTCTACCTCATCCTTATCTGAACTCCTGAATCACAGGGCATTTCTCTTTGTATGGTCCCACACTTATCATTGCAGGGAAATAATGCCATTCAGAGGAGAGTAACGCTAATAATATAATAATTGGATGTTGCCATGCCATTTCAAACAGACATCTGTGCCCCCCAGGTTGAATTGTAAGAACAATAGTACATTTTAAGCTCTGTCTTGTTGTAATTAAATTGAAATTAATTGTCTGTCACTGCTACATTGTATAAATAAATCATTAATACTAATATTATAAAACTGAGTTGTTGTTCTTTTTATTTTAAATACTTAATACTGGGTAATTCTGGGTATAGCTTAACATTTGAATGACAGCAGACCTTACCTGAGTAATATGAAGTTCAGTTATTGGCTGATGACCTGTAACAAATGAAATCACCACTGTTGCATAAACAAAAAAAAATATATTATTCATTATACGCTTTATTGTTGAAGCCTGCTGTGTTTTTAAACCAAAGAAAGAGGGTGTCTTTATCAAGCAACTGAAGGCTGACACATACTAATTATACTTGGCCATTGCAAATATGGCACTGGCTGCAATAAAGCAAATATGTCTTTGTAAATTGTGTGAAATCCTATTAGGTATGCAGTCTGAACTAACATGACAAATGCTTACCCTTTTCTACCAATTACTCCAAAGTCTATGCTCATTGTTCTCTTTGACAATAATGGCCCAGATCTAAATCTCCTTGACCCATTTCATTTCAAGTTCCGCCGCTGTGCTCTGAAGGCTGAACAGCAGGCCTGCATATCTCTGTTTGGTGCCCTCTGCAGTGGCGTCTGTATTGGGTTGGGGGTGGGGTGGGGGGAAGTCAAAGTGATGAACAGAGGCTGCCAGGGGATGGCAGTGTTGCTCTATAAGTACGGGTGAAAACCTTAACGGCGTGCTACTTTGAGTTTTCCTTACATTTGGAAACCAAACTCAGAGGAGCTTTGCTCTTGACAAGCAAGGACACGAACAATCGTAAAATCAATGAAAGAGCTGATGGACAAGAGAATCTTGGTGAATTACCTCTGGATGTAGCCTGGGTAAGTATTCATCCTTCATCAGTTATGTGGTGGAGGGTAAGGCCCTCTCATCTGAACTGCTTTCACTTGCAGAATGCAGTTTTCCCATCCTCTGAAGGTTGGCAGGCAGGTAGCGTTTACCGCATCCTCGGAAGATTTTGTCAAGTTGCCCTTGAGCAAGGCTCTTCACACTGAGCAGCTGCTGCGAATGCGTCTGCGGGTTCATTAGAGATTCAACATTCAACATTCAAGATCTTTATTGTCACGTGCACAATGGTTACAAAGAAGCAGTTGTTGGCAATGAAATTCTTAAATCTCAGGCAACAACTCTCAAAAGACACCCTGAGAGAAAATCGCACAAAAAAGGGAGAACTTAAAACATGCAATTAAAAAAAAACTTCAAAATACAGGAATAGAATATATTTATATAAATTGAATAAATAAATAAATAATAAACATAATAAAATCTAATTTTCCATCATTTCATATTACCTTTTTCCCAGATACTTTTGTTGTACCACTGATTGTGGTGATAGTGGCATAAAAAGAACTGACGGACATGAGTGTGAGCAGATAAGATTGGTGGTAACTGGTTGTCAATAGAGGATGATAAAGGTCACTCATTATTTAATGTCACAAAGACAAAAACGAGGAGTAGTATTAGAAATTCTTTTACACAACGAATGTATTCCATTCATATTTCCACCCTCTTTCATCTTTTCTCTCGTCACAGCTCTGCTCAATGCCCTGATCCTTGTTGTTTTCACCCACTTAAAGCTGATAATGAAATGTATGCACTGGGCGAAGCAGGCGATTAATCAGAGCAGATGTGTATCTAGGTGAGTGCCAGAGCGAGTCTCTAGAGCGCAGCGGCCTGGCGGCTCAAACTCCGCACTGGCTTTAGCAGGGAAGCCGAGCCCTCGCCTCTCACCCTGTGGCTGTCATTGCCAACGTATGTGCCAGCCTGCCTTATTACAATTAGTTAGCGGATGCTGAAATGTCCTCACACTTCAGAAGCGATCACGTCTCATCTCGGCCAACAAAAAGGCTGCTGGTGGGCTGTTGTCATGTTTGCTGGCCTGATAAATCTGTGATGACAATTTACGAGTACAATATAGCGGCTTTGAAATGGCAGAAATATGGCAGAAATACCACAGCCATCTTCCTGGGATACTTTACTTTTTCTTTTACCTGGGAATCAAGATCAGAATGTGGATATACAAATACTGCGAGCGCAGAAAATAGCCAAGAATAAAATAAGATGAAATGCAAAGAAGAAAAAAAGAGAATAGAATAGATATATTAGAAGTTTTCATTTATAAATAATTAGTAAATAAAGGCATGTGGGTGACATTAATAAAAGTTTTTTTATTAAAGATTGATTAAAAGTCATTTGAAAATATGTTACTAATTCTGCATTGAACTCATTAGTCTATTTTGTCTATATCTTACAGTATATTTTTAATGATATTCCTGAAATATTCCCCAATTTTTCATGAGAAGTTACATGTGATTTATGGTCCCATTCTTTTAAAACGCATTTGTTTACAACCATTCATCTTCCTGGGGGCTACACCATTAAAACGGTAAGTCTGTTCGTGTTCGACTAAATATTCTCATAATGCTGCTTTATGCCTTAAGATTAATTGCAGCTTTCAAGCTGGATGTCATTCAGGCCACTCTGCTCATCACACGGATTCAGGCTTTCCAAAATGGCAAGAGCAGATGCCATTGCTTAGCAGTAATGGACATGATGTTAAAACACTATCTGGTCCATTGCATGGGACGTGATGTACATAATCCAATTGTAAGTATCTGACTACCTCCAAGTGTTATATAATAGTGTTTCTGTGTGATATCAGTGGTTATATCACACTAAAGCAATACGTAAAATGCGTTATATGCTATCACAGCATTATACCATAGTGTTATGACACTATGATATAACACAATTAATTAAGGATGATCCTTCTGCGTGAGTCTGTCTGCACAAGGAAAAACCTCTGTCGCCTGCTTGAAAGAATGCCACACAGAGGAAAAAATATCACATTAGTTTAAATTGTGTTGAGCAAAATCACATTATGAACTTAGATTTTTAAAATGGAAAACAAACTGCTGGTGGTGGGAAAGGCCAGGTCTACGTGTTGGAAATCCTGTGCCGAACAGACACTTCACACATCATGACCCGTCCCTTACACACTCAGTCAAAGATGACTTCTGTGTGCTGTGTCTGCCCTGACAGATCACAAATCGTAATTGGACCACATGCCTCATTTGAAGAATCAGAGAATGGTGGTGACTTTGTGGCTGGGGGGGCGAGCTACATCTTTATCTACCCAGCACTGTCATTAGTGTCCTGCTGTATATCTTCACAACATCTGGACTAGATGATTACTGAAATACAGCCAGTGTTAAGGGTTTTCTTGCCCATACTGACCCCCACCGCTCGCTCGTTGACATCATCTGGAAGTCAATGCGTTGCATTGCTTGTCAGTGAGAAAAACAATTTGTTTCTAAGAGGATGTCTTGTGGATGTGGATGCGTGGGAACCTAAAATACCATTGGGTTTCTGATTCAAATCAGATATTTTCCTGCTTTTTATTTGGCTCAGCAGAGACTCCTGCGATGTAAAAAAAGGTATTTTATGTTCAGAATTTAGCACGGTTCATCTCGTGTCTCCTATGACATGGCATTAAGTAAATTAAGGTACCGACAATCTTCTTTTTCCCTTCATTTCCTTCTCAGCAGGCTGACGTTTACTCTCTGCTCATCGGTACCTCTATCAGCACAGAATCTCTGTCAAGAATCAAGACATCCCTTCTCTCTCTCTCTGTCTCTCTCTCTCTCTCTCTCTCTCTCTCTCTCTCACACACACACACACACACACAGATCTGCATCTTGTGGAACACTTAAAGTATTTGAAATACAAAAGCCATGACGTTAGTTTAAAAGTACCACTTTGATGAACTGGTGTTAATATTTTTTCATACTAAATCTCAAACTAACCTAAATCTCCAGAGGTATGATAACATAATAAATAAACCCATAGATATAATCATGACCAGCCTTACTAATGTCCTTATTTACATCACAATACACCCTCTGGAGTCAGCAAGTATCAACCCACCTGCTCAGCAGCACTGGACCCAATAAGAAGTGCAACATAACACAGACCATGAAAAAAAGTAACACTCAACTCATCAATAACTGCTCAGTTTGTGTGTTCACCAGTTCAATACCCCATAATTACACTTTAGGTAAGCTGAATGTGCACTGTTTATTTATTTACATTTTCTGCCTTCAGTGGGCAATAAAAACATTTTAAATGTTAACCAGTGTTTCAGCGAGCAAAATTCTGCAAAACTCTGCATTACGTTTTTTGCAATTTCTTTGCATTTTTATCATACAATTTTCAGTTTTATTCCAGCGACACTGGATTAGCGCAGTCTCGTGTGAAAACACCAGACACTATCAGATACACTGTCACTTCGAAAACTGAGAAAATATGATTTCATTCTATACATTGCACAGTCCTGTTAACCAAGTGTGAAATCATTGTAGAGGTCTTCAGACTGAAGCCCTCAGAGGCTGACATCGAGCAGGACAACTCCTCCTGCCACCGAGGGTACAAGGGTAACCAAGCAGAACCACAAGAGGTTGCTGAGATTCTCATTCTTGAACACTTCTGTTATGTATGTATGTATGTGTAGGTCAAGGAGCATGATCCAAAAATCAAGTCACACAGTTACAAACTGGTGGGGACCTTTCTTGAAAAAGGGCAAAAAAAATACCACGATACCTTCTTCTGTGAGACCCGGCTGAACCCTATTGGAGCCAGAGGAAAGCCTTGCAGGCCTGTGGAGCTCTGTTTTAGATCCGGGTTGAGCTACTATCAAGGCACAGAAGGCAGCGAATAGGTGAAAGTCCTTTATCTCGACTTTTCACTGCAGGCAGGAAGACACATCTGGCCAGAATGCAGAAGGTCGCACAAAAGACGCTCTCCTTCTGTGCGCTTTAGGACACCCTGCAAAAGATATCAAAGATATCAGTACTTCAAGTGAGGATGATTATCCAGGTGGTTTGTGTGCTGACCTGTGTGGGCTGTAATTGTGTGTGGGCCCACATGGTCCCAGGAGCAGACTCAGCATCAGGGGCACGACAGGCTCTAATGCAGAAGATGGACAAATCTTAAGATCAGATTGGGTAGAGTAAATTATCCACATTTTCTCTACCCGAGAGGATTGTATGACTAAAGTTGTGTCAACTAGACTGTGTGACAAAATAATGATTTACTAAATTACTTTAGAATTAAAAGTGGTTAATTATTTTTATAACAGCTATCTGGCAGTGTGTAATCTAATAATTCAGACTAGTTAGCAAATGAACTTGTTGCTAACTAGTATCCTATATCAGCTAAAAGGGACATGATTAGTTAATGTGTCCAAAGTGTCCAAAAGCATCCAAAAGAATCAGTTATTTCAGGTTTAATAACTGTCTTATTAATGTGTAAATTGTTGGCTCGGAAACTGTATCACTGTCCAGTTTAAAGCAATCAACAACATAAAAAAAGAATTGTAGCATTACAAAGCTGTACTGTAACCTCCATGAATACAGCTTTTGAGGTCTTAATGATACATGAAGTTGAACTGTAAATACTTTATAATAGTGCTGATTTACTTTATTTATATTGGTTATGGTATTCATGCAGTTTCAAATAAGTGAATCATGAGTATGCTATCCAGGCAAATATTATGTAAAACAATCTATTTTGACGTACACTGTGCTATTGTTATGAAATGTTGAAAATATCTTATTGAATTATGCTATTTTTCACAATTATGGGTTGACCACATTCCATGTGACTTCCGACACTTCAAATATCAATTCTGTTGCATTTACAGTCACTTGGCAGTGGGTGGAAATATTCAGTGACACAAAACTAGTTTGTGTGGTGCAACCCCCTGTAATTCAGCTATGCATTTAGCAAACACCTACTGACTCCTGGTCTTAAGACTAATCAAATATATCCAGACCATTCCACCATTGCTCAGTTGCCATAATGGTATGTCTAATACCAAAAACTCTGTTATAAAACGATTCTTTTGTCCGGTCTCTAATTGAGAAAGATGCTTCTGTTTATGGACTCATGACTGCATCCCTCTGACACTCCACAGTGACAGACCCTCTTACCGCCACAACTGCCTGAGGAGAGTCCAGGTTTCTCTAGCCTTGACAGAAAAAGTTCCTCTAGCGCAGAATCAATTTCAGCAGCTTACCTGGGTGACGCTGTCATCTTCAGAAACTCATAGCAAGAGCAGTCATTCACGTGGAGGACATCTCGCAAAAGATCAAACTGTCAGGTCTCGTCATAAATCCAGAAAAGTTCTCTGTGAGAGTTAAAAGTTGCACTTGGATTGCGAGAGAAGGTGTTTTCACAGGATGAAATGGAGGCAACCAGAGGGTGGCACATAAAAACACTTGACAGTTACGGATGTTTTTGGCCCTGGTGGGTTGGTATTGCCTTTTTTTCCCAAAACATTGTGCTACCCTTTTGTCTCACCACTACCAATAAAACCAAGCTGCCCCGGGTGAGAAGCAGAAGACGGCATTCATGGATCTCAAAGCGGCCCCCTGCAATGAATCTGTGCTTCTAAGACCCAACTTTGATCCGCCTATGTTGGTCCAAACTGTTGCCCCTGGTAAGAGTGGTGTCCATCTACAGGGGACACTATCTATTTTGATTCATTTTTCACTCTTTAAACCCCTCTTAATTAAATGCTTTCTACATAATTTTATGGTTTTATGCATAGCCTTTATTATGAAGTGTATAATGTTGAATTTTAATTGATAGTCCAATTAAAATTGACCTTTTGGAGGAATGTTAATTTGTTTGTTCTTCTTCTTTGATAACTGTTAAAGGTTAGTGAAGTCCAAGCATATACTGAGCCTATAAATTCTGAAGGTTGCGAGGTTAGAAAGATGCAACTACACTTGTTGGTAGATTTTGTCCGTAATTTGTCACAATTTCAGGACCTATGACAGGGATACTACACCTGTTGCAACAAGCCTGGACCTGGTGGCCCTCTAAAACATAGGCGAGGCAGGTCTCCCACATCATAGGGGATTAGATAGAAATACTTAATAACTGTCTCCCAATACCAGAAACAGCACACCAGGAACAGCTGGTAAATGTCAACCAGTTCAGCTTGACACAGTGGATTTAAAAAGTCTACTCATACTTGTTAAAATGCCAAGTTTAGTGAGATGCAGGTAAACATTCAGAACTTTTTCACCTTTAATGTGACCTATAATGTGAACAATGCAGCTGAAAAACAAAATGAAGTAGCTTAGGGGGAAAAATAAAAAAATAAAAAGCTTGCAATAACCTTGCTGCATAAGTGCGCACGCCTTCTTATAATTGGGCATGTAGCTGTGTTTAGAATTAAGTCACATTCAAACTCACATTAAAAAGAAGTCAGTACACACCTGCCATCATTTAAAGTGACTTTGATTAACCCCATATAAAGTTCAGCTGTTCTAGCAGGATTTTCCCGCCATTTTCTTAGTTTCATTTTACAGAAAAAGGCATGGTCTACAGAGAGCTTCCAAAGCATGCAGGGGATCTCACTGTTAAAAGGTATCAGTCAGGAGAAGGAGGGATACAAAAAATGTCGAAGGCAAGGTTGAACCTTTTGGTCATAATTCCAAAAGGTATGTTTGGTACAATAACAGCACTGCACACAACGAGAGCACCTACAGTGAAGCATGGAACAAAAACCTGAAGATGAAGAGGAATGTCAACCTTCAGAAATGACAGCAACTTAAAGTATACACTCAAATCAACAAAAGAGTGACAACACCAGAAGAAGATTTAAGTTCTGGCCAGCCAAAAACACTCCAGATCTGAGTCCTATTGAAAATCAGTGGGGTGACCTGAAGAGGGCTGTGCACTGGAGATGTCCTCGCAGATTTGGAGTGCTTGTGCAAAGAAGAGTTGGCAAATATTGCCAAGTCAAGATGTGCTGAAAGACTCCTACCCAAAAAGATTGAGTGTTATAATAAAATCAGAAGGTGCTTCAACAAAGTATTAGTTTAAGGGTGTGCACACTTACACAACCAGGTTATTGTAAATTTTTTATTTTTTATTTTTCCCCCTTAAAAAAATCACTTTGTTTTCACCTGAATTGCTCACATCATAGGTCATATTAAAGGTGGAAAAAAAAATCTTCAAATGATTTATAATGGTCTCACCTTTTTACATCACAAAAGCCTGACACTTTAACAGGGAGTGTGTAGACTTTTTATATCCACTGTATCTGTTACGATCAAATAGGGAAACCCAAATGTGGGACCCAGAGGTGGAATTAATAAAAAAAAAACGTTCATTGACCAGATTCTCAGAAGGGAGGTTGGATGGAAGTGAGGATGCTGGCAGGTGAAGGCGGTGGGGGAGGAGTCGAAACGGTGACTCGTCGATAGCGGGAGTGCAGTGATGCTGTGCCACAGCGAGACAAGGTTAGTTCAGTGGACAAAAAAAAACACTAAATGAGATATTAAGCTTGAATGCACAATTCAAGTGCGGTGGGCATCAGCTCAAAGAAGGTGTTCAGTTAATCTGACGGAGATGTAAACGTTGTCTCACCACTTCTGGTTTTCCTTTTGTAGTCTGTAATAGCTGTTAGTTCAGACCCTGTGTTCTTGCTGTTGGAGCCCACTTTGTCCTTGTGTTGTTTTTTTTAGCACCGCTGATAGCTCTCTGGAGCACGTACCTGGATTTCCTGTATATGTACCAATCTTCTGACTTGTAAGCATTAGTCTGTGCTTTTAGGTTTGGCACAGACCTCCCTGTTACCTCGGGTTTGCTGATTTGGCCTCGAGGCAGGCAGAGGCAGGACTGGAGGAGGTTAAGAGCAGTAGGTGGTCAAACACCTTACTTAAACAATTCGAGCCTTATTGCAGTAAAACTGAAATGAGGACGGGTAAAGGTGGCAAATATCATAAGATCTATGAATGGACAAGTTGGCGGAAAAGAAGAATTGTGTATTGGAAAGCCTGTCTCACTAATAAATAACATATCTAACAGGAAGGTAACAGTTGTTTTTCATCGTTGCTATTGATATCGGCTCAGTGATAGTAAATAATAGTGAGTAGAAAAAGGACTTTGACCTGTAGTAACACGAGTCAGACACACCTCCTGTCTGTCTGTCACTCTCTTTGATCCCTGGTTTCTTTCTTGATGGCTAAATGCGTCTCTGTGGCCGTCTGTGTGTGTTTAACTCCTGAACAACAACGCAGCAAGCCTGTCATTTGGCTGCAGGTTGTTTGCCTGGACACTGGAGCTGTTGTGTTATCGCGTGCCGTCTGCATGGACCCAGTTACACAGAAACAGTTCCAGCAGGGCGTTGATTAATTTGGAATTTCTCCAGTATTACATTTAGTGGTTCTTCAGTCAATGGCTGACTGTGTTATTTGTGAATGAGCGTGTGCAGAAGGTCTGGATGCCTGTGAGAATTTCTTCATTAGCATTTTGTTTCCATGCTGTGCTGTAGAAGAGCTAAAAGTTTTTAAAAAAACTGCAAAAAAAACCAAAACAAACTAAAACAAACAAAAAACCCAGCAGAGTGCTGAAGTCACATATTAAATATAGATAATGATAAGTGATGGAATGTCTTTGATGTGAACCATTCTTAATGAAATACCTGGGCAAAAGTCTTACACATTTTCATTCCGTTTGAAACTAAATGAAATGCAGCATTGGGCAGAGAATTAGCCAGCTTGTCACGTTATCCTCTGCCTCCTCTTGTGTTATCAGCAGGTTTCTGAACATCCACCATATGGATTGGCGCAAAGGTCTGTAGAGTCATGGTCTCCAGCGGATGCATCTTAATGACTTTATCTCTATTGTGCTATGAGGTTGACAGTTTTTGTTTAAAGCCAATGTCTCAGGAACGGAAAAATGTTGCTACTTTTCATGCCACTTTCAAGATGACGTGCCATCATTTTTCCTGTGACTGACTTTGTCTAGTCACTGGTCACAAAAGGTCCAAAATTTACTTTCCGACTAAATACTTGCAAAACCACTAATATTATCATCAGCCTTAGCTCCACTTCATATTTTGTACTATTTAACAAATATTAGCATGCTATTACACATAGCAAAAATATCTCAAAACATGGAGTCATTCAAAAGGACTTACAGTTATTCATGTGCTAAATATATAAATATATGCAACAAATCTTTAAGAACATGCTGTAAAATACTGCTATTATCCAGCTAAAATGTAAGTGCAGCGGTTCATATGAAAGACTGTAAAGCAGAAACCAGTTTAACGCTCCATGTAACTGATGTTACTCTGTACCTGACCTTGAATCATTTATTCATCAGAATCTCAACCCCCTTCATTATTGCGAATAATGAAAAGGATGTGCAAAAAAGAAAAAAAAAAACACAGTGCACTGACTGTTCATGGAATACCCCCAGTGACATTCACTTGGTGCCTTTGGATCAAGACTGCCATAATTCTGAGACAGACAATCTGCCTTACTGAGTTGTACAAGAAAATCTAAGAGGGCTTTCTCTTGTGAGCGAGCATGTGTGTAAGTGATGCCCTACATAACCGCACCCCTCACCTTTTCTGTCATTTTACAGGACAGGCTTACCTGGAAGGCCCTGTTTAACAGTGAAAGGCGCACACAATCCTATTTGAAGCCTGCTCTGTGGATTTAGCCACTTTTTAAATTCAAATCACTCACACCACAGTGTCAGGACAAGGGGAGGGTGGGGAGGGGAAGGTGGACTTAATATAAAACCCAAATCCCATTAGAGATGGACCGCAGGAAAATGAGGGGTTGGCACTGTGTCGCCTTACCACACGATGTGAAGAGAGAACTCTTTGATGGGGGTCAGAGATGATGTCCCATATTGCACACTTTTTCCTTTTTTTTGTTTCCACATTTCTACCCATCAAACTAGAAATCGCCAGAAGTGAAATGTATCATTACAGGATCTGTGTCCGCAGAGGAGCAGGGCTAGAAGGAGTAGGTGACTTATCTGCCACAGACGTAGGTCTTTAGGGTAATAAGGCATGCATGAGAAGCTGTTTCCCTCCCCTGAATGGGGTATCCATGTCGCTTGGTCCCTCTGTAGCCTGCAGACTCTCTGAAGTGGTCGACTTAGCTTGGCCTTCTTGTATAATTAGTCTCCTGAACCATGTAGGATGTGTTTCTCGATGGATCGCCTCTTCTATTTTCACTTATACCTGTTCATCTCTCTCTCTTTTTTGCTCACTGACTCTCCCCTTCTCTTACTCTCTCAAGACCACACACACACACAAAAGAAGCAGCCATTTGTTAAAATCTAAAGACAACCTCCCAGATGTTCAGTGCTGGTTTGAGTTCCTTTGTTGTCTCTGACCTTTGCATGATAATGGAACAATAATGCAGAAGATAGATGCTTCCCATTGCAGAGGTATTTCTACTTCCTTTTAAGCAACTTTTTAAACCTACATAGAGTTTGTTTCCTCTCTGTGCTCCTGCTCTTCTATGCTGGTGATTTGGAAATTCTCCATGGGGTTGCAATGTGAGAGGTTTCCCTATTGTAAATTCCCATTTCTTTTAATAGGATGATGATCTCTTCATAGTCCCTAAACACAGTAACACTAGAGTCTTCTGGCTATCGATGCTACATTACTGTTCAGAAGTTTGGAATCTCCTGCAACTAAAACTTGATTTGGTACAGTCAGATAGCTGAAAGGACTGCTCTAGTTTTTTTTTTATGGTTTTAGGCTGTAGAGAGTCCTCTTTAGAAAAAGATGTAATTTCGAATGACAGGTTTCCATAGAAAAGTAATGTCTTGAATGTGGAGAAAACTCTATTCAGTGGTTCGACTAAAATGACAATTGAAAGGGCTGAAAGAGACAAAGGTATACCTCTGAGTCACAGTTAAATAAGAATGTATGAAATCAGCAGTCAGTGGTAAAAAAAACCTCAGTATTTAACATCCCAATTAGAACTGATCGTTTTATTTCCATTGTGGAAAAATACACAGATAGATTTAAAAGATAAACATATATATATATATGACTTTCCACTTCTTTTTTTGCTTGTCTTCGCCTCAGAATCCACTTTAAAAGAGCTGCTGAACATAACAACTTGGTGGTTTAGAAAACAGCATACTTAAACTAGGCTAAGTAGAAAAGCTTCCGTTATCTAGAGGCTTCATGTTATCTATACATCCACAGGCGCTTTTTTTTCAGAATTTACACTGGTTTTACACTACCTTGAGGATTTCTGTCTGCATACACAGTGTTTTTCTTATTTTGCTGACATGGAATATCTTTGTTCTCTTGTGTACAAAGAGAGGTAAATAAACCACTTTGACTCCTCTGTGTAGAGAAAGTACTTACAGGCTGCATTGACCAACACAAGCGGCCATGTGCTGCATGTGTATGTGATCCTGCTGTTTATGTGTGATGAACTTATTAACGGTATCTGCACTGACCGATCAAGCCTCCCACTGCCTTTAGGATCTCTCTAATCATAATCAGGACAGATTGTATTGGGCAGGCGAAATCAGTGAAATCAATGAAATCCATGAATCCATGCGTAAGACACTGCTGGTTTGTCCCCTGCTGATTCCTGCTGTCAGACAACAGTTTGTCTTTTGGCTCCTCGGGTGCTGTGTGCTGACAGACACACAGCTGGTTCTGAAGACAGAGGTGGACGAATGGAGGTCAGAGTCGGTGTTGATTGAATGGAGTGAACACTTAAGCAGTACTCACGTGCCACTCACATCTACAGCCACGGTAGAAGGTGTGAGTGGTTGCACAAAGGCACTATGATGTTTAGAAAGAGATTATTATATCAGCAGGTGAACACACATTGTTCTCATACAAATGTTTGGAAGGGTTAATGCTTACCTTATTCTATTGCTATTAACATTTGATACTTAGAAATAAACACAAAGTACAGCTTAGGCTGAAACAAATACCAGATTTTGCATACAATTTAAACCAGAGTCTCAACATTATTGAAAATGAGAAATGCCCTCAGTGAGATTTAAATAAAGGTTGAATGGACAAATTTGTTTTGCAGATATTTGTTAGCAAACTGAAAGTACTGGACAGTGAAACTCTGACCTGACAAGTGTAAGTAATTACAGTTCATCCTTACAGGAGCGTAAATGTCTCAACCAAACTTCATGGTAATCCATCCAACAGCTGTTGAGATATTTCTCTCAAATCCAACAATATCAAACTACGAGATAGCTCCAGTGGACAAATCCAGAGCCTTACCCCAAAATAAATCCTCCCTCTTAACAGCTCTGCAAACGTGAGTAGGCACAGAAAGGTAAAGAAATTAAATGATAAAGGCAGTATGATTTCACCGGAATCAGGCAGTCAAATGTCACAAACACATCAGACTTATCAGTCTGCTGTAAATCTTGTACTTTAACCTGTAATTACACCCAGTGTATCTCTGACACCTCTGACGATCACCCGAGTGTGCAGCAAGAAACACAATCTGCCACAGAGGTAAAGCAGACATGCAACCTCGAGGTCATCTGGTTCAAATCCCTAGATTGGCAGGGAAAAACCTCTGCGTAGGAAGCGAAATAGTCACTGACCTTCGTCAAAAACCACCAATCAGGTGCCTTTAAGCAAGGCCCTTTAACCCCAACTTGGCCAGTGGAGCAACAACAGGAGACAGTTTTTGATTCTGTGGCTCACACGTGTGGGTGTGTGTTTGAATATAGAACAGTTCAGCACAGAAAAATCGTATTGATGCGAAGTCGAACTTCCCTGAATACATAAGCACTAAAAATAACAATTGTGCATTTGAAAAGTGTAGCTCAGTGTGCTATGACACCGATTAGCCATCCTAGATTAGCTAAAGAGCGCCACTCCCGCGGTCACATTTCTTCCATGCTCCAGTACGACCGAGATTGTTCCTAAGTTGAGAGAAAATGAAGAAATAAATGACTGAGACATGGGAGGGAAAGAGGGCAGCCTGGCTTCGCTTGCCTGCCTTGTTAAAGGAAAGAATAATTACTGGAGCATTACACAGTAATGCATCAAATGATCATGTCAGTTTTGACTGTGCATGGGGAATGATTAACAAGCTAGAAGAGCTGTCTCGCAGTCTGAAACGGCCACTGGGCAAAAAAGGACTTCACTTTTCAGGGTTACACTTCCCTTGAAGGTAATAACACACCTAACATTTATAATAACTTTTTCGACTAAATAAATGTCTGTTGCTGCACTCATCGATGTGAGTTGTGCTGCACTATTTGAGGGAAAGGTAGAACAATTTCTAAATATACCAAAAGTATATCTGTCTTCATTAGCTGAAAACCAGTGCAATCTTTGTATGTGTTTGTGTGTGTTGTGTAGTCCTTAGGTATTTTTTTGTTGTTGATGTTTTGAGTCCATTGGGGTAAAATATATCCCACCTCCCTTTCTTTTATGAAATATGTATATTTGTCACCTTTAGGGTTACATCTTAGAGGAATTTTTCCAAAGTACAATAAAAACAATACTGACAGATGACGTCCACTGTGGAGAAAATGGCAGGCCATTGGGTTACAGGGTCACCGCCAAGTTTTAATGTTTAATGCACGGCTGTGCCTGTGACATATAATGGGTCACAGAACAGCCTACAGCGTAGCTAACATAGATGAAAAGTCATTTTCTCAGATAATGTGCCTCTTTCCTTCTTCTTCTTCCCAAATATTTTAAAAACATGGCGCTCCTCCATAGTGATTTTTTTTTTTCCACTGGCACCCCCTTTTGGCTGGCTCAGGCTTTTATTTATCTCAGGCTCTGCTGAGGGCTGAGATGTATGAATGTGTCCATTGCTGGTGTGACTGTTGCTGTATCTGACTGCTGTGTACCTGGAAAAGTTGGAAAGTTGGAAACTGTCATTCGCTGCTGCATAGCTGCAAGTAAACATGCTTTTTAATATTGTGTGTCTGAAGTTTAGTGCTTATTTCTTTGATGTGATATGCATGGGAGGATAAAATCGTGCTGAAATGGCCATAATCAGTATTATATTATCATATTATTATCACTTATCACACTTATGTATACTCACAACACTGATCAACCCTGACAGATTTATCACCAGTTCTGCAGCTTAAATGCTTAAATTTGTGCCACAGTGCCACACATTTTGGAA
>JBAJHX010000001.1:12968102-12981518 GCA_037176925.1 Amniataba percoides
ATCAACCCTGACAGATTTATCACCAGTTCTGCAGCTTAAATGCTTAAATTTGTGCCACAGTGCCACACATTTTGGAACAAACTGCAGAAGAGCTGAAGCGACTAAGAAAAGAGCAACATGTACAGAAACGCAAAAGCACCATCAAGACACCACTGCACTGAAAAAAGATGCGTGTTTAATAGACGATGCACGCGTCATATGTGACATGTGATGTACTAGGCATGCGTCATGCTGGGACAAATATGTTCAGAATCAATCTATTGAATCTCATATTTGATATTTATGCTGCGTCTCTACAGATAATCCATCTTCACTCTTTGTAATCATAATCCACCACAGCCCAAATGACAAACCATCCAGTCTGAGAACATATTGCATTTATAACTGGAGTTTCCGCAAGTGGTAAATGTTCCCTCAGCTGGACTTATATAATGTATTTAAGGCACGGAATCCTATCTTACTTCTTTAATTAATTCCATAAATCATTATTAATAACCTTTAAAGCCTCCCATCTGCATGGTTATAATCACCATAGTCAATCTTTGGTGTCAGGTTTGATTGCCAATCCATGTCCTTCTCTAATTGACCTTGTCCAGTGAGGGAAGAGCAGACAATATTGCGTTTTCCCACTGGTGCCCCACTCATTTCTACTCCAAATGAAGACTGCTCCCAGTTTGTTCAGCAGATTGAATTCCATCACTTCATCCGTTAAACAGCTGACACACAGACTACTTCAATTTAAAGTTATTGAATGTGCAAAAATCCTTACCAGCATCCAATGAAAGCAGATGAAAAACTTGTCATTTCAACACTTACAACAGTAAACGAGCTTGTATTTGTGAAAACGGTATCTTTGATTTAGCTGTATGAGGAATAGGATGAAGAACTGTATATATGACAACTTATACACGAAGGTGGTGTTACTGCTTCACTGCTGGCTGATTCAGCATCCATCCTGTATAGTGGAGGGGGTCTTAAATTAAATTTACTGTGAGTGACAATCTCTATCGCCTAATTTACTCAAATTAAAACAATGAAAAGTAAAAAAATATAACCTATTAAAAAGCTTAATTGACTGATATCTATAAACCATGCTCTTTGAGAAGGTTAATAAAATGTTTTTCTACATCTCACACTATCAGAAAAAAAACACAGCACAATTATTTCTCACCATTGTGGATTTCTGCAACATTTACATGCAGGATCTTGTTTAGAATACAGTTTCTTTCTTCTAATTTGCTTTGCCAAATATATTTGGGCGAAAATGTAATTTCTGGCTGGGCTACCTTCATCTGCAATGCTTTTCTAACCCAGAAAAAGCATCATTCTTTTACTGCGCAGAATACATTAGGACAGGAGGTCAGCGTGGATGGTTGGGCATACAAAACCGAGGACTTTCACACCAGAGGGTGGGACATGTTTTATTTATTTTATTGAAAGTTGTTGTTATTCATTTGTTCATTGTATTATACTTCTGCAATCTGGAGCTGGTTTTGTCTTGTGCAGCTGTCCTAAATGTGGCTTAAAAGCTGCTGCATATGGTAACGCAACCTTCAGAGTGCACACAAAGAATTTTCCAGCTGCACCTCCAACAGTTTTGAAACTCCGGCAGGACTGAGTAGACACTTTTGGTTCGTTGCACAGGCTGAAAGCAATAGTGGCCAGAGAGATTTTGCAGTGGTGACACACTGGACTGCGAGCCACCATGACTTTCCAACTTTTACTTTCTGACTCATACAATAATTCTGAATAAAAAGTACACATGTGTGAAGGGAACTATAGAGAGAGACTGCAGTATAGCAGCTGTCGTCCTGAGTAGAAGAGTGTAACTGTGGAGAGGTTTGTCAGGTGCTTATTATGCTCTGTTTGTTAGCATTGTCCCGTGGGGCATGCCATGCAGGTGAAGGTGTTTCCTCGAGGGATGAGTCATCAACCTGGACCAGATCTCTGAGACGGCTGGTGGAAAAAGTATGTGGCTGCAGCGTGGAGGTTTTAAATGAAATCCAAGTAATGTTTCAGCACGTTTATTGGATTAAGATACTTCCCTCCTCTGCTTGTATTTTACTTCAGTGTCTAATGACTGCTTGTTTCTAATAGTCCATTCATTCAGTGTCTTCATGGGGAGAAATGTGGTGAGGCTTCACCTTTTTCCTAATGGGGATGTTATTCAAATTTGAGGCGAGCTTAGTTTAAGATCAGAATGGTGTGTGTCAATAAAGTGCTTGCTTTAATTACCTGCAGGGTGCTTGAACGCAGGCCTCACAACAACAACTCAAAGAATAAATAGCTCTTAAACAATGAATATGTAAACCGCAGAGTCCTTGTTTAGCTCTGGGCCCCCTAAATTATTCAGGGTATACCTCACTCCTGTGGTGTCCCCAATTGCAGGAGCTGGCTGTGTGCACTGTGTGCGTAAGTGGCGACAATATACTATCTGATTTATACTGACAACTATCAGATGGAGCCAAAGTCTGGTAAAGGATAACGCGTGCTGCCTTTATTTACTCTTGAACGTTTGATTTAGTGTACAATGACACAGAAGTTTAAAGTGTGGTTACTCTCGGTGCCCTTTGTAATTCCTTACCTTGTCAAAAACTACGCTAAACAAAACAACTTTTCAAAAGTGACCCAATAACACACATACTCACACACACACACACACACACACACGCTCACATCGGCAGGGTGATTTATTTTAAGACTCAGAGAGTCTAAGAATGCCATTTAGTAAAGATGGCAGTGGGTAATAAATCCTCATCAAGTCTGGTACATCCTGTTAGCTTCTTCTCTCCTAGTGACAGCTTTTTAATAAGCTGTGTGTGGTCCTGTATGTGTACTTGACATTTACTAGCTGACGTTACCCCTCCCTGTCCGTCAGTGCACATTATGCATATTCTACTAGAACCCAAGCAAAGCATTAGAATGTACTATAACCATGTCATTCGTGCTTTTCAAGGTCTAGGGGAATGGAGCGAGCCTGTTTGTTGCTGTAATTGATTTCTTTTCAGCTTAGCAAATGAGTTTCTTATTTCTTTGGAAGTTATTTATATGGAAATGGTGTGATGTTGTGACTACATTAGTTGAGTTATTCTCACCTCCCTCTAAAGTCACTACCTCCTGGGGAATCTCCCTTTGTTGCCATTTGCTGTTTTGCTGATTCTGTCAGCAAAAATTAATTGGTGTCCATTTTAACTCCCCTCGAGCCTTAATTTCTATGAGCAGAGAGATACCCAAGCCCAATTAGGTGGTGTAAATAACATTTGCTCTATAATTGCTTCAATAAAGATTTATCGCCTTCTCCTCATTGTCCTTATGCTAAGGCATTGCGAGGCTAGCCAAACTGAGGCATGGCAAAGTTATCCGGCAGGCAGGTCAAGACAGGGAGCTTTGCTGAATATAAGGTAGATTGCTCTTGCTGTGTCAGTTTGTATTTTTCATGCCTGGATGTCATGTATGGAATTAGATATGTCACCTGGGTTGGCTGGGGAAATCTAAAAGAAAAAAAAGCCAATAAGCAAAATGGACAGTCACACTAACAAGGACACTATTATTTGCAATCTTCACTGCTGGGTCTTAAGTGCCAGCCGAACAAGTGCAGACTACAATCATGACCATCCCCAGTTGACCCTTTGCCTTCATGACCACCTTAATCTCTGCTGCTGTGCCTGTAATTTCACACTTTAGAGTGACACTTATGCAGTTCACATGGTAACAGCAGCAGATTTCCTCCTCGAAATCTGTTTTTGTAATAACGGATCCTGGACTTTCAGATCGACGAAAACAGACTCCTCATTTTTAGCTAATGACCTTTGATTCTGCTCGCTGAAATAACAACTGAGACTGGCAGATTCAGCTGACTATTATTGTCTGCAACTGTTTTGTCTGAAAATGACATAATAATAGTCGAAAGACAGTTTTACTAGAAAAGAATATGCTTCAGATTGGGATGTTAGTTCTGCCTAAGATAGCACCCACAACAAGTCCCACTTGTATGTGGCCCATAATGATTAGATGTGCTTCGTATTTTCAAATATTATTTTGCACAAAAAGAAAAGCCTTCAAATATGAGATAACCAATGTGCTGGAGAAAAGTATCTCAGGTAAATGTCCCTGAAGCAAAGCAAAGAGAGTGTGGTGGGCATCAGGTTCTGGCTGTACCAGTTTTAAATAGAGCTCGAATAATGTATGTGCTTCTCTTTGCCCTGCAGTCTGTTCTACATACATGGCAGGTTAACGGTAGCACTTAAGTTAGTTAGGCATGTATGTTAAGATTAGTGCAGTATTTTGGAGAAGACAACTGCAATTTATATAATTCTGATTGCTATGATTGGACCAATGCTGCTCAGGTAAGGGCTTTCATGAGGGAGGCACTTTAAGACCATGAAATCTTTTATTGCTCAAATCAATGTTGGGTGATTTGTATGTTTACTAGCATCTGCAGTGTCACTGAGAGCTCAAGACAGAAAACACAACCAAACTCAGAAACACAATGAATATTTGTCTGTTTTACGTCAATGCAGCATTTTTCCTAAATACTGCGTGTGTGTTGTGAAAGTGATCAAGATTTTTTCCTTTATTCTCTTTGTGTATTTGCATTTTTTTGTCTTAAGTTACAGTGCTCTGAGCTCTCAGGGCCACCATATGCATGAGTGAGCCCTTCGTGCAGTGAGAGCTGAATTCACCATGAAGGCAGGGCATTTTCAGAAGGTCCACCAACAATTCCTCAAAAAGATATTCAGGCCAGAGGAGTGATCTGTTTACTGACACCGCATGACTTGATTTATGAATAATGAAGTATTTGAAACTTTCAACTGAACTGCTAATGTGTTAATGTGAACAACATGTTCATGGTATATAAATGCTATGAGAGAGAACAACCAAATGCATGTAAATTTATGCCGAGATATGTGTATGCAGAGACATCCTAATTTCTGTTTGTTTCTTTGAATGCTGAAAATATTTGCACTGGCACAAAGCCAGCCTATTGTTACTGCATTGTACATACTCGAGATCGTAAATCAAAGCTGATCAACAATTTTAGAAAACCTATCGGGGTGATATACGATTTAAACAGTTCACAGTTATATTAATGATGTTTAGCGGTATGATGATTAGTGAGGGAGAACTCTGGCTGGCAAAAAGATCCACTTCTCATCAGGGACCCTGGAAGCATCAGTTTGCCACCATTACTAAAAGCTATTGCTTGCCTATTCATCCATTTCCCATGTACGATCCAAATAAACATGGCAGTGCTCGGTCTGCCAGGTGGATCTGGGGCTCGCCACCTCCTCTCCTCTGTTCTTTTTCCCGTATTAATAGCTTCTCAGGAGAGCCAGAGAGGTCTGTATGTCAGGTTTTATCTCCAGAGAAGAACAGGGGGAAAACTAAATGAAGCCTGAACTTGAGAACAGCCCCATCTAAGCTTCTCAAGGGGATGCTCGTAGCACATTAAGGGAAACATCAGTAATGTGCAAAACAAATGGAGGGATGTGAAAACCCCCAAAGACTTTCCCCCACCAGCTACGTTGAGCTGCTGCCATAAATCTCAGGACCCCTGTGCACACTGTTGTATCCAGACTGGGGAGGAGAAACGGGGACTAAGCAGAGCCAGGTTTCTTCCTCGTGAAGACAGTGTAACTGTCAGAAGGAGGCTTTTCATTTCAGCGCTTAGCTCCAAATGTGGGCTGCTTGTTGTCTCTTTGGCAAAGGCTTTTCAGACTTGATGTACTAAACAGTTAGTCGAAAAAGTTAAAGCAATTATCCATCGTTGCTGTCCGGAGAGTATTTCTCCTGCCTTCAATGACAGTCTGTTTGTAACTACATGATTTGGATAAAGACTAATGGAGTGTGAGTAAAGCACAGGAGCAACGGGATTATACTAATAAAGATGTATTATGGCTGAGAACAAAAAGCCTTGGCAAAGTATCCGACCACTGGGGTTTGTGGGTTGCTTGTGGATAGGGAAGGTGGGCGGTTCGCACTGAGCTGTACATTTTCCCTGATGAAATGTAGGCATGCTTTGTAGTGATGTTACAGATTATATTCTGAACACACCGAGTGATGGGAAGGCAACCGTGATTAAGTTTTTTGCGATCAGTTTCTGTGGACTTCTCTAAATCAACAGTTTTGGCCCAGCACTGTGTTCGTATGGTGATGTGGTGCTGTTGTTTGGTCCACGACTTTATTTTAGTCTGAAATATCTCAAGAAAAAATGGATTTCCATGAAATTTCACATAAAAAGGGAACGAAATCTGCTGATTTTGGCGATCCCCTGACCTTTCATTTATCACCAACAAGCAGGGTTTTTTTTGATAAAGTGAAATGTCTTACCAACTATTAGATAGATTGCCATACATTTGATATAGATATCACTGTCATTTCCCCTCAGAGATTCTTGTCAAAATGTGAACATTAGAAATTGTAAGTTCAAACCCTTTAAAAAGTTAAGTCCTGCGGGGGAAAAGCTTAAGGTGAACTGAAGCATTTTAGAACATTTAAAAAAGAAGCTATTTTAAAGAACAAATAGGAGGACAGACCACAACAAAAGGGACCATATTTTCTTGATTAGATACAAAGAAATATTCAGATTCAGATTCCTTTATTCCTATTAGTCCCACAGCGGGGAACTTTATGGTGCTCCAGCAGCAAAAACACACAGTGGAAAATAGACAGTAAGAAATGCAGGACATAGAATAAAGATAAATGATTATAACTAACTATACTTGTACATAGTACAGAGGGAGTATGGCTGAGAGTATACATATAAGAGATATATAGAATCTCAGGTATAAATGAGAGCAAAACAGTGAAAAGAGACCATATTTGATCATTTTTGCTATCAAGCAATGACAAAAATTCTTAGAAATCTGAATTAAATACCGCTGAATACCCAAATCAGCAGCAATTAAAATGTCAAATGCTATTTATCAACCCGGTAAAGGCAGCAGAGCAGTTTGCAGATTGGGTAGACTGGGTATGAATTACCATTCTCCTCCTTCCCCTCTAGCTGTTGCTCATGCCGAATGGTCAGAGTGGCTTGCCTGGCCTCATTTGCTGGTTAATTGCATTTTATAGTTGAGCTAAAGACCTGTCATCTGTTTCTGTGGTTTCATTTATCTTACAAATAACCTAGAGAGAGTGGGTTAAAGTACCTGTGCAGGCCAAATAAGTTCTTTTCACTGAATTTCCCACATTGCTTTTACCGCAGATATCACCTTTTCACACCTTATTTCATGCCCATGATGAGACAAAATTAAATTCTGAGAATTAATGCAGCTGAAAATATTAGGAAAAATAAAATATGAACAAAGGTATCGCCAGGTTGGTGAAATCCAGCTGTCAATTAGTCATTGCTGGAACAAAAAAATCCACACATCACACGAGTGATTTTTGTGCAGTTTTTGAGCTGTAAATTCATTTATAATCAACCAACCTAAAAACACGAACAGTACAACATCAAAATGTCGCTGCTAGAGCTCTCAACGTTGTGTTGCATCTTTTTTTTTCTTCAAGGTAGTGTGTATTCCCACTGTGAATGGTGTCCCCATTCCTTGTAATTATGCAAATGACACATTAATGAGGTGTAATTGTGAATTCATAAAACAGCAGGGATAAACTGTATAAAGATGCCATGTCTTAATAGGGGTAGTGGGAAGCTTCATCATTGAAGGGCTGAATACACTAATTGTTTACCCACCACTGCTACTTTAAGTAGCACATATTCATTTTAGGAGCATGAAGTCTAGTTATGCGTGTTTATACTACTTAATGAATGGTGTTGAGTGTTTATCATGGCAAGGAACATTTACTACACAAACTGTACACTTTAAAACTGTAAAACAGCCCGGAGCAAAGGCTCATCTACTTAGCCTTGACTTCATTTCTTCTGTACCACATGTGAGATAATTAGTGCATTGCATTAGTTCTTATTGCAGCCTTTTTGCCTTTCATAGTTGAGGTGAATCAGCAGTCTCACAACCAGCACAGTATTTAAACGGTGGTGGAGCGGCTGTTATCTGTATCCACCTTAGATCTGTATACTGCACAAAAAGCATGGCATGGACATTTGTGATATCATAGCTACATATGTCGACTGTGTAATATAAATGAATGTGATGTGGAAACATGAAGCCTCCCGTTCACGACCTCAGAGTAAAGATGAGGACGTCCAATGTTAAGCAGTTAAACTCCTGAAATATATATGTAGTTTCTGGATTTTTTTTTTTACTGATTAACCTTTTTCTCGAAAACACATCAGGTATCAGTTATTACTCCAAGCTTAAGATTTTATAAATCGGTGGCTTGGTAACATAACAAAACACACCACAACTATCATCACACTCTGACTCAAATGTTGCTACATTGATTGGTGCAGTTAAAAGCTGTTTAAGAAAAGTGGTTTGTAGGAGAAAGCCATGTATTATTTCAAAGCATTTACCATTATTTGTGTTGGGTATGATAGCAGCGCTCTCACCAGAGTAACAGCTGCAGTCCGAGAGAACAGTCACATGTGACAATGCAGTCTGATGAAGACAGAAAAACAGTCAGATGCAATGTTTGGAAGAAAAAACAAAGGTAAATGGTAGAATTTTTACAGAAACCATCCATTTATAGTCAGTTTAAGACCTTTCGCTTTCAGGTTCAGCTTTCACCTACCATAGCAGAATTAGTATTACCAACATTATGTGTGTGATCACTTTCATTTTCCCTCATCTTCCTTTCATTCTCCTTGGAAATGGTAGCTAATGTGTAAGTCTGTCAGCCTGTTTTCAACCTTCGTGATTGTCTGAGTGATCTTTTCTCTTCTCCTGTTGGACCCATTTGCGGTTATGCTGTAATCAGAGCTGTTACCGCTGTGAATTCAATGTTATCGTATCTGATAGAACCAACAGAGCTGTGGAAATCAAACCCAGGTTGGGAACATTTTAGAGAGACTTTTTTGTATTCGAACGTAGTCTTAAGGTGGCAATGAATCTGCTGAAAAACACTAAGTGCGTCACTTCTCTTTGGTTTTAGTAGAACAAGTTACTCTGCGGGTGTCAGTGGCAGTGAGTTAGAGAGTGGCAGAGAGGGCGTGCTTTTGCATTCGTGACACATACAGATGTCTGGAATCAACTGCACATGTCAGGGCTTTAATTAGTTTCAACACTTAATCGATGGGGACTGATTAATAAGACAGGGGCCAGTGCGAAGGTTGAGGCAGGTTACCGAAACAAGAGAGCTTGCTTAAGGAGAAAAACTAATTGTATGAATTATTGAGCAAGCTGTCCATTCTGAGCAATGATGCAATTGTATTTTTGGAGCAAAAAAAAAAAAAAAAAAAAAAAAAAAAAGAAATGTACCCACTGGACCTAAAATTTTCTTTAACTTGATTTACTGTAAGAGCGCTGTGGAGGGTGAATAAAGATTTCTTTATGACTGCAGAAGCTTAATTTCATGATGAGAGGCAATGGAGAGATTGGCTGATAGCAAGGTCTTCTTTGTGAAATCATTATGTTCATTTTGGTCCCCCTTTTTTAGGTCGTACACAGTCTGGACATTTCAGGGTCTAATTTAAGAGGGTTACTACAATATTGGTTATCAAACTATAATATTCTTCAGTAGACATATCACATATTAACACATTTTTGGATGACCTATTTGACAGAAAACAAACAGGTTCAAATACAAACAATAAATACAGAGGCAGAATGATGCACAGCTACCATCACATACAGAGTATTTGTCAATCGTAAATAATTTAAGATTCATAATGAACAACACATTTAATTAAGGATGCTTGTTCATCGGACAAAATATATGAAAAAACCTTCCTTAGACATGATAGATGCTTATAAGCTGACAGAAATCAGTTACTTACTTTTGCATACTTCCTGTGTGATGATTCATTAAATACTCAAGTTGTTTTAATCCAATTTATTTAGTGCAACTTACTGTAGAGACTTACTGTGAAAAGCAATCTCCAGAAAATGTGTTTAACACACAACTTGAGTGTGCTGCTGCTGCTGCTGCTATTCAGATGGAAACACGCAGCATGCATGTTGAAAAATACGAAGCACCCTAAATACTTGAGAAGACTTTGAATACAGCAGATGTAAGAAGGGGCAGCGGGTTCACAGAAACAATTAGCTACAGTCTTTAACAGTTGTGTACTTTTACACCTGCTTGAAATTTCTCACTTGACATCTGCTATGCATAGTTATGGTGGAGTTTTTTTTTATTATCAGAATTTCAGTGTGAAAAAATGCAGTGTTTTCAATCAGTAATTCAGAGATACCATCACCAGCCTCTCACCAGTATCTTTCAGGTGCTTAAGTGTACATATACTACAAATTTTAGATGACTGGCCCAACAGTAGTTGATTCTCCTTCAATTCTCCTCTTGTTCCAGGTCCTTTTACTTCCTGTCCTTGTGCGTTTTCAGCCTGTGAGTTCTTCCCTCACCCTGATATCTTCCACCTTTTCCCCATTACCTCACATGTATATGTTGTCTGTGTTTTCCCTGTCTTGTTGGCAGATAGTTGACCTTTTTCAAGTGTTCACGTTCCTGTCTTCGTCTTGTGTCAAGAACGCTTCGATCCAGCCATCAAGGCACAACAATTACACCAAGCCCGCTTTAGTAAGATCTTTATTAGAGCTTCTTTTGAAAACCAAAGCCTGTTCTTTGTCCTGCACTTGGGTCCACCTGCCTTGTGCTGGCATAACATTATGAACTAGCTTAATGCAAGTTTTCATGAGCAATTAATTTAATTATAGCTCCCCCATCTGGCTGATTTGAGACATATTTCTTGGGCAACATTTGCACACACAACTCTCAATTCATGTTTACTATCTCATGAGAACTATTGAAATAAGCAATATGCAAATATTTCTGAGGAAAAATAATAAGGAGGTTTGCTGGATCCAATAAATATTTTAAGTACAAAGGCAAACATTAACTGTTGGTGAAGATTTGTCTCTGGCATTCCATTGGGCTACATAAAGAACACACCACTTCCTGCACTGGACGGACCGTAGCTCGTTTCTTACAGAACATAATCTGGAGAACTTGGTTGTCACAGACGAGTGTGTAATCAATTGACAGAATAATGTACATGACAAACAGGTTGCTTACCGTGTTAAAGGTTCAAATGCATCGATGTATTTCATGCTTGTTGTCCTTGGTTATTTGTTCATTTATTCATATATATAGTCATTTCATCATATTGATGCATTAAAGCCATTATTCTACAAGCACCTATTACTGTACAATAATGAATGAACAATGAACAGCAATTGGCTGCTGAGCTGCATCATTTTTAATACAAAATTGAATTCACATGATTCATTCTTTGAAAAAAAAACTTTGTGTTGTTCTACAGTACAGTTTTAAGATTGAGTGCTCGATGTTGGAACTAAACGTGATGGTGACAATGGTTTCAAATGCTTGATTATGAATCCTGAGTCATTGTGCATGTTGTTGTTCTGCACAGCAACAGTGACTGCTTGCCCTTCAGAAATGTAAATGATGGCATATGAATAAATGACCAAAAAGGTGTGCATGTGGGTCCTGCAAATGTATCTATCTTCACAGACGGCCTCTACATATTTAAATCAATTACTGCTATGCAGTTGATAATTTGTTAATGCAACCGGTGCTGCCTTCAACCTGTCTGCCTACACTGACTTTCGACTCTTAATTAGACAGGGTTAACAAAAGGAGAGTGACCCCCAGGCTTCACCCCTCTCTGGCATGTGCCACCGCTGGAAGGGTGTTTTCACTCGCCAGCCAGTGGCTAGCTCCTGTGATTAATGTGTGTGTGTGTCGAGGGCTATGTTTGGCAGGGTCTTGTCTGACATGTCTTAAAAGTTCAATTGTATTCATGGTAAGCAGCGTTAAATTCAAATGAGTGCATTAGAATTGCAAATTCCACCGGGTGGTTTAGAAGTTCAAGTACAACGTCTTATTAGGTAGGGTTAAAAAAATATCAAGGTAAAACTGTATGAGCTCAAATTGAAGACAGGAGTGGGAAAAAAAGTGTATTGAAAGGTGGCGGTGTATCAGAAGTGGCTTTGATTTGAAACAGAATAAACTAGAGCTTTAAAGGTTAAATTGTACCAAACCAGAACATCAGGCTGATTCTTTTCCGATTAAGGTCAAAGACCCTCTGATCTAAATGAACTCTGAGTCACCAGCCATGTCATCAAAATTCATTTCACCAGCTGCTTGTTCAGATCAACCTGTTAGGACTCAACCACTTTGCAATGTCTCATTTCAAGTGCTCTAAACTGTGATAGATAGAAATAGACAATTCCACTAAGGATTGCCTGTTAATCACTTTGGCATTTTTCTCTCAATGTGCCAAATATTTCTTGGTGTTGAGAATTTTCATTTGCATGCTAATGAAGGTGAAGGGCAGAAGCCACTAATTACAATCCAGTAAAGGCCTGCCTAATGGTCCACTAAAGACATAGCATGGCTGAGCCCATAATTCCATTATGCAAATGCATCGTCAGGAGTGGAAAATCCACAGTCATTGCAAACTAGATCGGCTGTTGCTGGACTTCTTCACACTTGGTAAAGATGTAAAACAATATACTTGCCTTTGCCGCCTCTGTGAATAATGGCTAAGGACGCTCTGTAAAAATGCTTTCCTTATCTCTACATCCAGCCTCTGTGAGCTGCTAAAAACTGCATTCTGATCAATGATCATGTGCATAATAGTACAGAATTAATGTGAGGTTGTCCTGCGAGTGTTTCCCAGACCACTAAACACTCTAAGGCCCTCAACAGTGGAGAAATGCTGTACAGAGGCGCCGTGTGTAGAGTTTTCCTGTAAACAACTTAGCAAAAGGTTTACATCAATCATTACTCACCAAAATGCACTGTGTGTATTCTTGAGGTCCACAAAATGAGCCAAGTGCATTTCTTTCTTTGTTCTCTTTATTAAAATGCTTAAACGTGTTTTGAATCCAGAATTGTTTGGATTTGTGTTTAATAGCTTGCAGTCCTCTTCCCTGCCTTTGTTGTAGTGTAGCATAACTTGGCATGTTATCCTGTGGATTAATGGAATAGTTTTATTGTCAGGAATGTGAGCTGACTGATACTAATTTGGGCAGTAAACATGCAGAAAATGACAGTGATGAAGCTTCTCAGTCTGTGCTAACTTCTCAGAAAAATATGTTGTGTTTGTCGTAGCTGCTTTATAATAAAATGTGCCTCTTTTCCCTGAACACTTCTAATGTGCAGCAAAGTAATTGCTGGGTTTCTGTAGTAACTTAGTATGGGTAAGGAAGACCAAACAGTAACCAGTAAAGCTGATGGTAATGTGCTAAAAACAATTAAATTACAACAAGACTGCATCATTTCTTGTGAATCCACTTTGTATGTTAAGACGATTTAAACAACAGACTTTGCCAGAAACAGTGACAACTACAA
>JBAJHX010000001.1:12981618-12998619 GCA_037176925.1 Amniataba percoides
CAATACTGCAAATTAAGCTCTGAGTTTTCTAATATTGCTGATTAAAAAAACGAAAAGAGGCCTCTTTGTGTCTGTTATAATATCTGTTCATATGTAAATTACATGTAAAGCTCCCTGTTTTGCCTGCTTAATACTGATTTGTAGTTAAGGTTCGAAAAATTGAGACTGTGTCTAATCTACTAACACTCACCGCCCACACACTGCAAAAAGATCTAAGAATATTTTAGATCAGTCCTGTGCAATGACTTTGCACAATTATTTTTTTCCCCTTTCAGATGTATCATTGCAGCCAAGACACAGGATTGTTACCAGCAAGCCAGGTAAGCAAGAAGGAGATATTTCCATCCTGGAAACTCAGATAAGATCAGAGAATGCTTCATTTATAAAGAGGCTTTAGGGAGCAAAGGTGCCAGTCTTAGTGGATTAATTTTAAAGCTGAGGCAATTTGCACTTGTAATTGGTAACGAAGGAGCTATTTGCTTGCACTTTTCATGGGCTTGTTTGCACCACAACTTGATTTACATAATTTCATTAAAGAAATCAACAAAAATGTTGTGATTGAGGTGCCACCACATGCACAAATTGTCTTTGATTCTCTGTTTATAGCACAGACATAAACCTATGCTGTGTTTTGGATACTCTGCAGGCTTGACACTTTGGCCAGCGCCATGACATCAGTCACATTTATGTATTCATGTATTCATGTTTGGACACTCACTGGTCTCATTGATAGAGAAGTAGAAAGAGCATCTTCCCCCAGAAGCTATGCTTCTGTCATTGAGAGGTAGTCGAGTGTCTGTCTGATTTGCAGAAACTTGCCAATGATCACAGCATCCCTGGGGGATATACAGCAGCACAGCAGGTGACAGTCATTTAAAAATGTTGGTTTGGCTCACGATCCCCACATCAAAGACGAAAAACGGGACTAATCTCTATTCAAGTCTTGCTTGTGGCGCTCTCTGTGCAATTATAAGGGAGATCACATGGGCCCTGGAACATTCCCTTATTCTGCATCGCAAGCCAGAGTCATAGTTTAACACATTTAGATACTAAAAAAATAAATAAATAGATATAATTTATTCATTATCTATGTTATCTATTTATTTTTTCTCATAATGTGAAAATATCTAACTCTGTTGGACTTTCTTGCATCGGAAATCATACACACCTTGACAGGTAAAAGTCTTCTGAAGGAGTGCTTGTGTTCTCTTAGGATCCAGGCAGATTCAGGAGCATGTGACAAAGGCACCAGGCAGCGCCTTCATCTCGCTAGTGTTAGCTGGGGGTTTAAATTGGGAGGGCTATGAGATTCAATGTAAAAACAGGAATAAACAAAGCTGGGCGTGGACATGTGGCATTTGAAATTACATTTCAAGTTCCAAATGACTGCTGCAAACACTTCAGTTTGAGAGTACTTTACAGTGACAATAGCAAACCGCTGTTAAAAAGAAGGTTTAAAAAAGATATCAGCACTCTGAAAGGTGTTTACTTTCAGGCAGAGTGCAGCAGGTTTACCTGGCTGCAGGCTGGCTAGCATCCCTCAGAGCACTGCCAAGACTGAGGAGCACCAGGAGGTCACAGGTAGTCTTAACCCACTGCTGTGTTTTTACAATGCCTGCTTCATTTTCAGTAGTTTGTGGTTCTTTTTGATGATGTTGTTTGATAAATAAAACAAGGCATTTTCATCACACTGCCGGCGTGCCAAAGCAAACTGGCTGACTACCTCTCATGTGAAAAGAAGAACATAAACTCCACCAGAATACAGAAGGATCGGACCAGATTAAGAATATGAGAAACAAAAGCTGAGAGGAAACATCAAGTTGTGTTTCTCAGTGGCGTTAATGTGACATAATTTCAGTATCCATTAACATGTACAGGAATATCAAAATGACTACTGATGTGCGCTCAAATGTCTGTCATCAAAGAAGAAAAACAAAAAACAAAAAGAGCCATATGGATCCCAAGGACAAAATGTGACAATGAAGAAATTATGGTCCAATAGATGTCTGCTTTGAGGTCCGTTCAAAAAAAGTAGTTTTACTTTTCAAAGGTAAATTTATGGTTAGTTTTTGATGGGAAAGAATGGCTTGTGTAAACACTTAACGTCACACATTACACTGACATTGCGTCTGTTCTGAGCAGATTGCTGATGAACAAATACACCTAGAGGAAGCAATGGAGGGAAACTGTGACTGTACTTAACTTTGTAACCTAAGCATGGACTAAAATAGCACAATACATGGTATAGTAATTATGGCTGAAATCACCAAGGGAGAGATGACAGAGTCTCTTAAGCCAAAAGTCTAAGACCCCGCACATCTGCTTTGAAAGACAAAAGAAAACAATAAAACTTTTCTTTCCAGTCCATATGGTCAATTAGAAGAGAAATCCTTAGTGAGTTTTGCCTTAATTATTTCTCTACCTCTCACAATGAATGGAATCATTTTACCGTAAAGGACTTCTAATCAAGGAAAAAGTGTTATATTATAGCTGTTCATGACAGAGGATGTGCCCCCCCCCTCCCCAGTGCTGAAAAGTTTCCAAGTGCAGATGCGCTTAAGCACATGTTGCTATAGGCAGCTGGAGAGAGACGAAAAAAAAAAGACAACAAAAAATCCACTTGTTGTGCAAGGATGTGTGAGAATGCATTATGAATAAACAAACTCACCGTCAAATGCGATCCCTTTGGGTGGTTTACAAAGCAGCCTCTTGATGTGAATAAATGATTTTGGTTCCCAGAATTGAAATCTGGAGACGAGAAAGGCCTGCAGCGAGCTTTCATTTAGTTATCCCTCTGTATAACAAGCCAGTGACTTACTGTAGCTCCTCAAGGACTATACCATATCAAACACATCTAGAGAAAACAAACACAGGTATGCGCAGTCACACAGGTTTATGAAGCCATAAACCTGATTTCCATAGATTATACGCGTCCTCTCTTATCCACACTAGCTCCCCATATGTATTCCATTTTGCCATGGTGTTGTTTAGCTTATCAGCAGCTATTTAGTGTGAAAAACAGAGGGACCCACATAGCTCAGTTTTATGTTACCAACTGTGAGAACTAAACGTCTCATGCATTTGCCAACTGTTTTGAAGAATTACAGAGTGAGAACTGAAAAGACTTTTATATTTATTCCTTCCCAAATCCCTCCTGCTCTATACATGAGGGAAATCTCAGCAAGAACTGTCTTCTTTTAACCCCTGTCATTTAATATATAAAGAAAAAAAATCATGGTTTCCTACAGCTGACTTGTTCTCTTTTTTTTTGTAATTTTTTTTGGACAGCGATGAAGATTTAGTCTTTAATTAAATGTCATTTTCCCACTGCCAGCTTTCCTTCCCCCTCTTTTTGTTTCTTCTATCCGATGTTTTCAGGAGAATGCCGTCCAAGTCTGTTTTTATTCTTTCACTAGACCTGCTAGTGTCCTTGAATGTGAGCTGCTTGTATGAATGAGCCATGTCATTTAGGGGATAAAGAGCAGGAGAAGAGACGTTTAACCTCGCGCTCCTGTCGTCTTTTTGCAATCTGACCTCACGCGCTGCAGGTCTCAACTTGCTCACTCTGAAATGTAACACTCGGTGCATAGCAATGGCCCCGTCTTCAGATGCTGTTGGCCCATGCAATCCCTCTCAGTCATTCTTCATTACACAAGAGATGGAGAGGCTCATCCTATCCTATATTGCTCTGACTCCTTTACCAGCACCGGTATTTAGATGGTCTGATCTCTCTCTCTCTATCTCTCTCGCTCTCTCTCTCTTTCTCTCTCTCTCTCTCTTTTTCTCTCAGGCTTTCATCCTGAAAAGGTGCTTGAGTTTGGAACACACAACTTTTCTCTTTTATTCTCTCTCTGTAGTAATCAGCTATTGTAAAAGAAGAGAGGGGGGAAACTGGAACGTTGTTAGTCTGCAGAGGTGTGTGTTTGCATGAGGCTGAACCATGGCAACATGTCTATTTAAAGGATATGGCCAGTGTTACTCTGTCTCTTTAATTGCCAACAAATCCCAGAACAAAACTAATCATGTGGAAGTTCATCTGTCAGTACTTTCAAAATTCCCTTGCCAAGCCTTAAAAACATGTATAGAAATATACAATTAAAACAGCTTTAAAAGTGACTCATATAGGAGTACATAATGCATTTCTTAGGTACTATTTTCAGCCAAAGATTAATATGTGGTGCTCTAGTTGTTACAATAGTAAGAACGCGTACGTGGGATTGACCACAGCGGCCACGTTCATCATAATGAAGGAACATAAATCAAAGCTGTCACTGGGCAGGTTTTGATCTGATGGTAGCATGCTGTAGGTGAAAGATCATCAAAGTGTAAATTCATCCTGAGATTGATGTGACGATCTGTGTTTGATTGCTATATATAATAATAAAAATATAGAATATAACTAATCTCATCCTTTGATATGGCTACACATGGTACATTCTAAGATATTGACATTAATTTGATACAGAAAAAGATGTTTTTGTTCCAAAGACAGTTTGTTTTTGTCTTTTCAGCTGCACCAACAATTTGATTCTTTTGTTGAGTAGAGGAGTCAAAATTGCTCCGGACAGTCCATGACCATCCATGCTGATATGAAAAAAACTGACTTATTTTAATGCTGTTTCAAACACCAGAGTGCTCTATTTCGCTTCCATTTCTATGAGTCTGACGGAACATAGTTGTTACACAACTTCAAATAGAAAAGCACTATTCTATGAGATGATTCCATGTGAAAAGCAGAGGGGGGTGTATTGCTTTGATTTGAGACAGCTGTCGTAGCACGTTGTGTGAGATTGTTTTAGTTCTGTTTTTCAGACCTAAATTGTCACCTGAGGTGGAATTAGATGAATTCGAGCGTAATCGGTGATTCAATTTCCGACATAATCTCCTCACAAGCGTTTGAACAAAATGTGAAAATAAAATGCTAGTGACAACTCCTCATACATTTATGCAATAGATCAAATATTAGGGTATTACAACAAGTTGACACATGTGCCGCAACCTCCCTGAAGTCACAACACAATATTCATCTCTTACAGCTATAAATGGATCTGCAAAGCGTCTGTTATTGTTTGATAAGTCCCACCATGAAGAGATTTAGGTGTGCTGTCTGACACTGACGTTGGATTAGAGTTGAACTGGCTCTGGAGTAACTAAACTGCACAACATGTTCTGGCCTTCAGTAGTTACGAAAAGAAAAAAAAAACCCCAACTCCTTCATGCTCCTGAGCTGTACCCTCAAAATTAACCGCACCCTGTTACACGATGCTCTTCCATCCGTATGTATTTTCAAAGCGTGACAGCTGGATTGCAGTTGTTTCAGCTCTCTCAGTCAGACGATCGCTACTTGGAATGGCTTTCTGTTCCGGCGCTGGCAGTCAGTGCCGCCTGGCTTGACAAATAACCCTTAAGCGCTTTCCACCTACTACCCTGATCCAAGAATATGTGCACTTCTGCAGTCCCTTGCTTGCATTTGATAAGACAGCGAGTGGTGAATATGCCTCCCGATGACTAAGTCCATCGACCCTCCGCTGCTGGTTTTGGGATCAGATACAAAGAGGCCAGTGTGAGTTCAGTGGCAGATGGTTTTAAACAAGAGCTGGGTGGTAAGCTTTGACTGACAGCAACCCCCCCCACACACACACACACGTTCTTGGTCTCATTGATGGCTTAATGGTGTCAACAGGAGAGATAGGGTCCTGACTCCTTTATCTGGACAAAATCTTAGACCCATCACCTTCTCTGTTTGCAGTAATTGCAGGAGCAGTGTGGACTCTGTGGGGGGAAAAAGGCAAAGTAAAAGCCAAATCAAAAGGCTCAGCTTCAATCCACTTGACCGAGTGGGTCAACGGAAATAAATGACTTTCCTTTGACCGGCTGTACATCCATCTCTTCAGTGTCACCACTGTCAAGGACACTGGGGGCCTATCTCTGCCGTGCTCCTGCTCTGATAAAATGAAAACAGATCGGTGGTTTAAAAAAAAAAAAAAAAAAAATTAAAAAATAGAATACTGTCGCTCATCTCTGTCTGTCAGGTCCCTTATCAATGAGGAGCTATCCATCTGTGGCCAGCATCCCCACACACCCACATCACCTCCAGTTGTCGATTATCATAGCCGGGAATAATGCATGAGGAAATTCACCAGACGTGTGAACCATGAGGGGAGTTAAAGGTGTAGGAAAATGTGAGATTCCTCCACAGCTACATTCTGCGTCGACACATCTGGCAATTTCAAGTTCGAGGCTCTTTTAGTGTGTACACGTGTGAGCACAGACAGCGCGGCTCCACTCCACTCCCCACCTGAGAAACAGAGGGAAGGAGGTGGTGTTGGCACAGGCAGACGTGGCAAGTGGCAAAGCAGATGGCTCTCTGCTTACCATCATTTCCTCTCCCATAATGCTTCAGGAGCGTAGCGCACGGAGCACATACCGCACTCTGTCTCCCCATGGGAAGAGGTAGCTACAGGGTAGTCATTTTTAAGGAGCGAACGAGCCTCAGCACTGAACAGGAGCCCTAATTGTTTACCAGATACCCAGCCCCATTTCCCTTGCTGTTTTTTTTTCTTTTGGAGCATCAAAGAGCATCAGCAGAAAAAAAAAAAAAGAAGAAACAATTGCATGAAGAGTTGACGCTGGCGATAATACCTTTCCTTCCTGTTTAGCCACCTGCCTCGTTAGCCACCTTGCAGCCGGTGCCAATGAACTGGACGACAAATCCAATTGGAGCTTTTCATGATGTTCCCCTTCTTCCTGGCTCCCACAGTTCTCTGCTCTTTTCATTGGCTGCCCAGGCGCCAGATGGAGCCCGTCGTCTCTGCTCCACCCCAGGGCTCTTTCTCTCCTTTAGAGTAGGTAGAGCAAGACCTGTTTACACCGCCACAGCCAGCACACACACACATGCACGCACACACACATGCACACACACACACACGCACACACACACACACACACACACAGACACATGGACTGTCTAACTCTTTCTTTATTCTTAATACGTTCACACTCAGTCACATAGTGAAGCATCCTAATAGTCCTGATAGAGTTAATAAAGCCACTTAAATTAATAAAATACTCATTTAGATCTTTTTTTTTTTTTTTACCACTGTTATGTTATCACGCTGTCTGTCTGTGAAATACTTTCCCTTTTATTCCTGCTCTCCATTCTGCCTCAGAAACTTTTATCCAAGGTTACCTGAGGCTTGATGACAGGAAAGAACAAAACAATGCTTTTTGTTCATTCGCTCTGACAGACGCCTGTGCATTTTCTTAGAGCTCGCGCAACATCTCCGGTCCACACCGCAACACTGCAGACGGCAGATGGCGGTCATCTGGTTTGGATGCTCGTACTCATCTGCTTGCCCTACTTCTGCTGGATCCACTGGTGCTGGTAAAGGACATCAGTGAATCCACACGTGTCCTGATTCATCTGTGTGCACATGTGGGTGTAGCATTAAATATTAAGAACAAAAAAAAAAAAATCATATTCATTTGAGAAAATACCCTTAAGTTATCAGACATATGAGAGGAGATGAAAAGGACAGATTGACATAGATAAAAAGGGGCATGCACATTGAAATTTGAATCTTTGCAGGTGCTCATCTGGCAGTCTGGCACTTCCTCGTACTATCTGTAGGTGGCAGAGAAGAACGTGGACAGCACAGGAGAGGTGTGCACATTTTCCTCATATATCTGACTGTTGGCCATTACCGCATGGGTGTTAAGCGCGGCTGACTCTCTCTCATTTAATAATGCCGGGAATCATAATAACAACACACAAATTCTTTGATCCAAACGGGTGCTATCTGAGAAAGATAGACCTCGAGAAGATTTTCCACCCTTACATGATCATGGTTAAGGCTGCCATCATTCAGTGTAATAGGTTAAAGCCAAAGTACTGCAGAGGACATCAACCTGCCATCCATCACTATTTTACCAACACTTGTATGATTACACAAGCTGTCATTGAGCAGCATAAATCAAGAAGTAAACCCTTGAGGTTATAGAATAAATCAGCAAGCATTAGCAAGGCCTCTCCATTTTTCAGATAATGAAGACAGGTTTATAATCATCTCACATTCAACCCAATATAAAACCCCATGGTAAATAAACCATCGTTTTTCATGCACTCACTAACTTGCCTCATGATGCGCCTGAGCTGTAAATAATCGTTCCGTGTGCGCACGTCGATATATTTCACCACAGACAGGTCAAAAGGCATTATCCGTGCCTTCTACCGGAGCCAAGAAGAGCCGCTGCTGCAGGTGTTTGTCTGTGTGTGTGGGTGTGCGCGGCGCATCTGTGTAAGTGCATGCCTACGTGTGTCTGTGTGTGAAATATAACAGCTTTGACTGGCATAGCACCGCGGCGATGTAATTGGCTTTCAGAGAGAGGTAAACAGGACTGCAGCCACGTGGAGGGCAGCTGAAGATTGACCTTCAGAAAAGCAAGCGAAAGGAGCGGACGGGTGGCTGCCTTGGGCACCTCGCTGCACTAGCTGTCATCTGACTGCAGCTTCGACATCAGCGCTGTTATTTTTCTTTATTTTTTATTTTTCCCGTTGGGGGAGGAGGGCGTGAGGGGGAAAGGAGGGGTACAATAATCAGATCCAACCTCCAATATCCCCATTACTCATACAGATCACTTTGTAGGGAGGACACCTTCCTCGAGGATCACCAAGGGTTGCTCGTGGGATCGAGGTCATCCATGTTTCTCCGTCTGATAAGGGTAGCCAGCGTCTCTTGTCTGCCGCGCTGCACTCTGCGGAGCTGGAAGTGTGATTACTACACATCTGCAGAGGTGAAAGCAAGACACCCGCTGAGAGCTTCTAAAAGGTGTCAGAGGCAGGGTGACGACGTTGTATGAGGTTTCAGCCAGGGATTTTTACCCTCCTAACCAAGGGGAGAGACCTCACTCTCTGTGGCTGCTGGCACACGAATGATGACAGGCTATTTGTTGAACTAATTGCTCCGTGCATATTATAATGTGCTTGTGCGTGTCTGTGTGCTTTCGTTTGCATGCGCTTTATGTGCATCTGTAATATAAATCAAAATTCTTGGCTTTGCAAACTCAGGAATATGGAGCGGGATTATGCTGTTACGCTCAGACACACACTCACACATACACACACACACACACACACACACACATAGTCCCCACTCCATCGCCATCTGCTTGTATATACAGTATTAATGGGAGCCAATAATGGCCCTATGCTTGGTTTACGGTGGCAGTTTATGATGGATGTTTGAGAATTTAATTGGGAATAACGAGCCTGTTATTGGGACATCATTCCCGTACCATGTGGATGAAATGAGCACACGCTATGAGCATGCTGCCCAGCAGTGGGTCTCACACTCACTAAAGGGTGGGTAACACAAGTGCTATTGAGAAAATGCTGTTATCGTGATTATAAAATGCTGCCAACTGCATCATCCTTCCCTTTCCTGTCCTGGGCACGCTCTTTTGATAAATACAAAGAGCAGTGAAGTGAAGTGCGCTTGATTAACTTCAGCTAAGATGGCCGGCCCTGTACACTGATGACTCTCTTCCACTCAATCTTAATTAGCAAGTGGAGATGCTTCCGCAGGTTTGATGAGGTCAAAGCCATTCATTTTCCAGCTCAGCGGGGACCTTTCTCCCGTCTCCCTTTTGTATTGACACTCGGGGATAATCATATCGGTGACCTCTCTCTCGCTCGACTACGTCTCTGCCTCTTGCCGAGCAACACAGCGGCCGGTCTCGCCTGAACTGCGAGGGAATCAACGCCCTTCAATACCTCTACTGAAAAAGGAGGAAAGAGAAAGAGAATCAATCCAACCCAAGGCTTCTACTGAAAGAAAAGGGAGAGTTGAGTGTGTGTTGGCTATTATCATGGCTGACAGGTAAAGCTGTTGAGTACAACAATACCCACCATACATCTGATTTTGTTACTGGCTCATCAGCCATGACACACTGATTTCCAGGTTGATGAATGCAGAGCTGGATCTCACAAAGCACAGGCAGAGTTTTAAAGAGTATATAATGTTGCAGCACAATACACTTAGCATCCTGCTGCAGAAAATGTTGGATGTAAGCTGAGGCCGATTCATTGAGAATGACAGCCACCAGCAAGATGGTTTTAGTTTCAGCTTAAGAAAAGTTGAGGGTGGGGGGTATTTTTATATTTTTTAGAATTAGCAGAGATGGGTCTTTTTTTTTTTTTTTTTTTTACTAAATCCATGCAACAAAAGCAATAAATAAAATGTTAAGATGGATGATTTTAAAGTAAGAAACTAAGACCCAGGCTGACAAACTTCCCATAACATTTGAAATTTACAGTAGCAAAAATGATCCCTTCTCTTTACAGCTCATATCATCATATAATGTAAACAAGACACGTTCTTGGATATTAAGGCATCGGAAAGTGACACTGAATTAATGTCAGAACATATGGTGGTGAACTTCCAAATGTCAGCGATTCCGAATCAGAGTGATTAATTATGACATTCAGATGCACAGAAGCTTGCAGCTACTGTGAAAGAAAAAAAAAACAATTAGTCTTGAATCTTAGACCTTACAATAATTAGCCATTTGATTTGTCTCTTTGTCTCTTTCTTTTACTTGACAGTCAAGGCAAAGCGTCTCTTCAGCACAGAGCAGTTTGCAGGAAGTGGTTTCTTTAACCACACGTATGCTTGCTGTACACACACTATCAAAGCCTCACAGCCTCTCTCTCTCTCTTTCTTTCCCTCACACACACATACCCCCACCCCCCCCCCCCCCACACACACACACACACACACACACACACACACACACACACACACCACTGCAGTCTTATATCTCTATCTAGCATTACCTAAAGACTTCTAGACACTCCTGGGCAGGCGTCTCCCCCAGAGGCTAGTCTGTGCGGAGGGACGACTTGATGGAGTGGGGCAGGACGGTGGTGAGACAGACCGCACGGCCAGGGGGACTTGGACTGTGACATATTACCTTTAGAGAGCAGCAGCAGGGCCACTCACATGAAACCTATTAGCACGGGCGTCTGCAGCCAAGCCGCACACAGCTCAGCCGTATATGAGAGCCACCACTGTGCCGTTACTGACGCTGTGCGCGTGAACTAAACATGCATGCATATGCACACACACACAAGCACACACACACACCAGGAACCAAACTGTGTTCACACATAGTGATAAGGACACATACTCAATCATATTTCACCAGGCACTGTCTTATAGAAATACTTCTTAAAGGAATAATATTCTGGGAAATATGTTTATTTGCCGTCATCAGAAAGTAAGATTAGGAGATTGATATCACTCTCAGATATGTAGATGGGGCCAGCAGCAGGTTAGCTTAGCTTACCACAAAAGCTCCATGGGTAACAAAATTTTCAAAAGAACCTCTAAAACTCACTAATTGTATCTCATTTGTTTGATCTAAAAATATCTTTATTGATAGGCAATTTATTTTATTAGCATAGTGCCTACACGCAGACACATGAAGGTGTTTGGCTGCCAGTAGGTAGTCGAGAGGAACGCATTGATCTTGTAATCATAATCTGGCAAGTTAACAGCATTGTTGCTCCATTAATAACATGCAACCCCCTTGATTTCCACATTCTGGTGGTTTCTGACAGGGATGAAGGCCACAGTCCATTGTGTGAGCTATTTATATGTACATACATACATCCCGAAAACATCAAAGCAGATTAGCACGTGTTCATCTTAAACCGTGAGGATCCAGGGAGTTTTGAATTATGTGAACTTCAAAATCACCGCAGTGATATGGTAATCCTAAATCTAAATAGGGCTGCTAAAGTATGTGAATGAAAGTGCGCTTGAAGTAATTATTACATAGCACAATGCTGTTGTGCTTCCATACTTACGACTACAGAACGGAGAGAAAAAGCATGTTTGGCTGCCCTCATGTGGATTTGACAGCAGCAATGGATATGCGACAGAGGGATTACCATAAATTTGTTTTTGTAGGAAAGTATTAGGAATCGAAGAATGTAAAGAAGAGTGGAGATTATTACAATCTCTGGGTGTCAGGGGATTTCTCGCGTCACTGTGTGTTTCTATTTTTCTTCTCCTAGAGAGTTGTGAAGAAGGAATGGAAGTGTCAGGGAGGGCAGACGAGGGATTCTCTGCTGAAGAAGGCACTCTCTCGTCTGAGCAGAGGATAATATGAGATCGGCCAAAGATGTGCCAAACAGAGCCAAGGCTAATGTCATCACCAGGTGTTGGCTGATCCGGTCGGTGCTATCTTAGCGTTTTTACTTTAACAATTACCTTGTTTCAATGGATACCTCACTTTTGCACAGTTCTCTTTACCATCGTGCAGCTCAGCACAACAGTTAATCTCATATCTAAAATGCACTAACGCAACCAAAACATTTCATATGCATCTCAGGATCAGCTCTTGTTCAAGGGCACTGACAACATTTTGTCTCCAAAAGTATCACTTTAGTATTCTTTACGCAATCACCCAAAAACAACAGCAACAATATGTACTATATAACTGTATAACTTGAAATATCTTTAATTTATTTATTTAGCATAACCCAAAACTCTATTACAACAAAAAGAGCTGCATCTCTTTATTGCTTGGATTGTGTTACCTTACAGTATATCTCACGGAAATGATTGTAATCAGAAATGCTGCAATATGCCTCAATAGGCTTAATTTCTTTGTCAGTTTTGTATAGAATAATTCCAAGAGCACAAAATGAAACTAAATTATTTCAGTAATGGAATATAAAATTACACATATTCAGAACCGTTAATGTTCATACAACAGTGCATGGCGATTCATTAAATAGTTGTTGAGAAACTTCTGCAGTATGCACCAAAGTGGTGAAAAAAATCACAGAAAAAAAACCCAAACGGCATTCTGGGAAGTGAAGCAAATTCATCATAAACTCATAGAATACTGTGTGCTGACCTACACACACTGTTATATACAGTATATACTGTATATGTGACAGGATTAGGAGGAGCCGTGGGAGTTTTACCTTAAATATTAAAAGGAAAATGAAATGCAACAACCATTACTGTTCAAATTTGAAGCTGTGACACTGCACTGTAATCTCCATGCTCTGAGAGAGCTGGTTCACTTTAAAACCAGGTTCATAACCACTGTAACTAAGGTTATAATGCCCTGGAGGGGATTTCTTTCAGGCTGTTGGATGCAGATATATAAAAATCATCATTTATATATACAAAAACACTGCCCACAAATGAAGGTCTAAGAGAGGGCCTGTAAGAAGCATACTATCGACATCTCAGATAGCACGAGGGACTCAACAGGGCTCTGATGTCATGATACTTTGCTCACCCCAGTGACCAGAGTCATAATAAGTGCTTGTTGCATTTTTCAGGCCACTTGCCCAGTCTGCCAAAAAAGCTTCTATTACATTGCAGGTAGCTTACATGAGTTGACTGTAGTTATCAATAATGAATGCAATGTGTTGCATATTTAGTGTGCTGGAATTAATTCACAGGATTCCCGAGAGTGATTGATGCAATATATTGCACTCTGATCAGCACAGCCCTTACGGCAGATGAGGTGGACTTTGTGAATACAAAATGTGCCCACATTCTCAATTAGATATATTATTGTATCAATTAAAACTATCTCTAGTGTGCCTTAAGTGTGGGAAATTGATTCAAGCCATACCACCGTTTTTTGCAGAGCTGGCAGCAAACAGTTATTCTCTAGCATCCTAAGATTTTTATTCCAGAACCTGCAAAGTGACATTTAAAACAGCTATAATCAATATTTTGTATAATAACAATGGATCGAATGACTGTGTAATGTGAAAGGGACTACTTGAGACCAATGCACTGAGAACTATCACCTGCCTCTGCAGTGGCCTTTGGAACTCTGCAGCATCTTTCAGCTCATTGTTCAGGCTTTGCTGCCTGCAACCTTACCTTTTTGCTTTGCCCTCATAGTGTCATATTCACCACAGCAGGCAGCTGTTTTCAACAAAAATGCTCTACAAATTCACTTTATGCTACAGATGGCAGACAGAGTTAGTCTGTGAAGACAGAGGAGCATTTAGCAGCTAAAGAAATGTGTGAGAGTGAAAATACAGAGACACGACTCAAAATAAATACTCATGTTTCTCTGGATCTGCTGGATGTATAAAGAGGTGCTTAAACAGTTCTTAAAGGTTTGCACTTGCACATTTTCATCAGTGTGCACAAAAAATCAGCGTGTATTTTTTTACACTAATTGTATGATTTATACATGATCAAATCATTATTATTATAAAATGGAAAACCCATAGTAAGCATGACTTTGTTTACACTGGCCTTGTAACACATAACAAAATGTTATTATAAGTATTACAATGGGTATTAACAATACCTTACAAACTTATCCAAGAAATACCCTTGAATAATACCAAACGAACATTGGGCTTTGGTTCTCTCTGTTTATTAGAATGGTGTGTAATGCAGCATCAATCCACGTCTGTGCACAAACGATATGTCATTTTCGTCTCCTTCCAAATGCATTCATCGTGGAGCTTTGCAACATTTTTTTTCCTTTTCCTTCTTCTTCTTTTTTTTTTTTCCTTGAGGAAGCGGCTTGAAGCTGTCAGGGCCTGCTTGGCGATAACAACCTGGGGTGGAGAATGACACCTTGGGAGTGACAGATGAAAAGGAATCAAATTCTCCCCGGAGCCAACTGTATGGAACTGATACAGGCTCCCCCCGATTCCTCTCCCCACAAACAGGCCACTGCATTAACTTATTCAAATAGGAGGTCAAGCCTTAGTTTAGACACCAGACCTGTCCCAAAGAGCAGAGCAGGAGTGAGTGAGAAAGAGTTGGGAAAAGAAAATTGAGTAATTGTACTTCTGAATTAATGCCTTTTAATCTCTTCCCTCAGCCATTGAGTGATAATGAAAATGTAAGAAAAGAGGAGAAAGCGTTGAGTTTGAACGCAGCCAATGTGCCTTTGCAAAGACTCTGACTTATTGACCTAATATAAGACAGCCCTTAAGAAACCTTTCTCCAGAGTCCCTTCCCACTTTTGCCATGTAGTCAGAATCAGACTCCTAATCAGAGAGGGGACTTGAATACACGCTGCATACCGGCCCAGCGTCATTCTGATATTTACCTCTGGCTGTGAAGGACACTCAGAATGAACTCTTACCTCATCTCTGATCCTTCAATTAAGCGCGAGCGGGACACGGTGCCGGGGTAGAGTTGGTCTGGCTTTTATGAAGGTAGCTGACATTATAAGCAGCGCGCGTTTTACTCCTTGTGATTGAACCCCTGGAAAAGGTAAAGGTTGGGTAACTCAGCTCAGAGACTGTTCCCCCGGCCCGCGCGCTTCCCCCGCATACTCCGAGACTCTTCCTCCGTCTCTCGCTCTCCCTCTTATTTCTTCTCGAAGCGAGGTCCCACGCTGTGCTGCAGATTGAAGACACCGCGTCTGGAAATCAACTGCTTGGCTAGGTAATTTGGCTAATGGACTAATCTCAGCTAAACTTTTGTAAATGAGGGTTTTATGAGGTGACTCTGAGAAAGAAACATTTCGCCAATGTCATGGATGATAAACATGCAATTGAGCAATCACATCGAGATGAAAGCTGTACGGCAGCTGTAGGGGAATGGAATTCAGCGTCCTTATATCTCCCCATGGTAATAATGACTAGATCTATTATATGGATATGCAATCTCAATTTGATTTTTAGACCCAGTAAATCACAGAAATGACTGCATATTGTTTTAGTTCTGGTGAAGGAGGGCACTCAAAACTTCAAAACTTTGTTGCAATATCTTCATTGTATTTCTGGGTATAATAAATTCCATTAGAATTCTCCAACTAATCCCCCCGACAGAAATTGCCAAAGAATGTGTCTAAATTTTAAACAACTTGCTTAAAAGTTTCTTTTGGGTAGCTGGCAGTAGAGACATTTGTAATGTACCTGTGGACATCTATGTGGGTGTCCTTAGTGTGTTTGTGTGCGTGTGTGTGTGTGTGTGCGTGTTTACTTCAGGAACTCCATTTCCTTGCATGCTGGCACTGGGAAAAATATTTTGCACATCGAGATTTTGCCACCCTCTGCACTGCATCAAACATCTGCATAACCAAAAGAAAAGGCACTAAAATGCGGAGGACTTTGTTTCATTAGTTTGTCATTCGCTGCCTGTGGGAGACTGGAAAGCTTCATCATGTAGGAGTTTTATAAATGGCCCATATTTGCAGAAATGAAATGATTAGGTTTATGAGAATTTAAATCAAAAATAAAAATGCAAATATCATCTAGCGCTGTGCCCAGCACTCACCTAATAATTTAAAAGCCCCTGCTTAGCTTCAGGCTTTATTGCATGTACATCTAGGTCACTTTTCTATTTACTGTATTCTTAGTCATTTTCACTTGTCTCCCTGAAAAGTAATGCAAGACAAATCTCATTTGGGCCTTTTAATGAATCCCATCTCTCAATCAGGGCCAGACAGAAGAGCTGGATAGCAAGGTGAGGGAGGTAAAAAAAAAAGAGTTTTCCATTTTGATTTTAATTTAACATGGGATCACAGCTGAATTTAATGGCACTGCCTTTGTGCGACTTGTATTATGTGCATTTGTATTTTTAGCATTATGACGCACAAAGCCTTCACGCGCAGGAAGGCGATTTACAGCTGTGCTCTCACATTGTGCAACTCTTATTTTGTCCTTCATCCCATAGCTCAGAAAGCAATTTCTGGCAATAGCACAAACTTTGAAGCCAACATGGCCGCCGAATGAACTGACAGACAGACAATATGTCGGTTCTGATTAGGACTAACCGGCAGTGTGATAGAGGAGGACGGGGCCAGCGAGGTCTGCCACGCCGTCTCCACTCATACTGCTTGAAGGAACTCCAAATTGTCTCACCCTGGAGGTCAAAAACACTCTGGATGCAAAGCTCTCTCTGCACACACACACACACACACACACACACACACACACACATACACACACACATCTTGTTTGCCTGCTGACTGTGGATATTGCAGATC
>JBAJHX010000001.1:12998719-13029550 GCA_037176925.1 Amniataba percoides
CACACACACACACACACACACACACACACATACACACACACATCTTGTTTGCCTGCTGACTGTGGATATTGCAGATCCGTGTCCGGTCCTCCAGCGATGGGCCGGTGATTGGCAGGTAAGTGGCTGCTCTGTTTACAACATGGCCGTCAGATCCGAGCCCACACTGTCCTTGACCTGAAGCTCTACCTGAGCTGCATAAATTTGGATTAAACGTCCTCCCCATCAAAGCCACCCAGAGGACTCGACTCTTTTGTTTCCCATCGCAACAATAACCCTGCACATGCACACCGACACAAACAGCTTAGTGCTGATCGAGACTATGAGGTAATGTGCATCATGGCTGCTCTTGCTTAAAAAGGTCCTTTTTGAGAAAATATTAAAGCCCTTTGTTCCCATCTATAATAAAACATGTCAATTTACTGGCCAATGGTGGTTAGAGATGAAGTTCTAGCCTCACAGAGCTCTGATTACCTACTGTTTTCTGAGTCTTACCTGTAAGTTTTACTTAAGCTTAGTTTCTTCTATCTCTGGCATTTTTCTTTTGGTCTCCGAATGCTACCTTAATACAGATTATTCATTTGACAGCATGGCACAACAAACTTGTGTTTGAATTGGATACTCAAAGGAGCCTGATACGAGATTAGCCACAGGCTGTTTATGATAGGAAATTTTTTTTCTTCATACTTGGTGTTATGTATGTCCTCTCTAGCTGCCTCCTGCATGCGAAAATTCTTTTTCAGTCCAACAGGCCGAAAATGGGAGGGGGTTCCACAGATTGACAGTCTGAAGAAAGGTGCCTGGAGGAGGCCTCAGCGTGTGTGTGTGTGTGTGTGTGTGTGTGTGTAGATGAGTGTGTGTTCCCAAGGCCACTTTGTGTTTGAGTGTGTTGTGAAAGTTTTTCTCCTGCAGGTGGTGCTCTGATGGCAACTGGAAGGCTGTTTGCTGCCACTCAACCCCCCACTATCTGGTTGCCCCAAGGGAGGTACTATGTGTGTATGCTCGGGTGCCCACTCTTGCCTTTGCAAACAAACCAACACACACACACACACACATCTATATATATATATATATATATATATATATATGTGTGTGTGTGTGTGTGTGTGTGTGTGTGTACAAGCATGTCCCTGTGTTGCAATATTCTCTGCCTCCTACCTGGCACAGCCCCTCCATTACCCCCCACTCCGTGCCCCGCCCCTCCCCTCAGCAGGAAAACACCTGCAGTTAAGGTCTTGGCCCTGCCTGCCAGCCCCCTCTGCTGCTTTAAAGCTTCACTCTGTTCTTTGGATACCAACACTCTGCGCTGCTTTTTGATCATTTGTTTGCATCACAGAATACACTTTTACAGCACACAGAGATTCCGTGGCTTTGAATGTATCATCAGTCCTGCCCTCGGGGAACTTCACAGTGCTCTGATCCACCAACTCTCGAACTGTCTGTAAAAGGTACATATGTTCTTCACCTTTGAAATTTCAGGCTGAAGTCATGGTCACGTCACCAATGGTGCAACCGCAATCAATGTGTTCCCCACAGTGAGTGTGGGGGTTGCAGGCTATGCTGCCGTATTCCTGAGTGAAGTCTGCCATACAGCGCATTAAATCACTGTTAACACCTTATTTTTTTGCTGTTTATAATCTCTGACACCAACAAAATATAAGCTGTGTAATGTGCAGCAGGTTTTTACATTAGTTAAAACTTAAGTTAGATGAAGTTAGATGCTACATAGCGAACTGGGAGTCTCTTTGAGGATTCTCTGTCATCTTCAACAGGCCCTTTTCACAGAAGAAACAACATGACATGCCACAGATGGAAAAGCACAAGTGTGAATGATAAAATAAAAACATGCTTCAACTCCACTTAGCTGCTTTGGTTTCAGGGTCCCGGCATTGTTCACTTGGCCTAAAGGTCACACTGTCATGACTTATTGGGACATTTGAACAGAACTAAGCCATTCTTACTGTTTTTAGAGGCACTTGTGCTTTTTTTGTTGCTTGATACAATGAAACTGAGCTGTTTTGTCTTCTTCTAACGTTTTGGAGCCATACTGTACAGACTCACACATATGATAACTAACTCTGACTTAATAATAATAATCACTTCTCACCAAACTGTATAAAGAACTAACAAACAACACTGCCAAACCCACACCTGGTGAGGCATACAATAACATAAAAACACAAGTAATGTGATAACTACTAAATAGCTATTAGTTACAGTGTTCAGTTACTGGATGATGGCATATGCTGATTTTCACACCAGTGCTGTCCTTACATAGCTCTTTACAATGAACAAGACTTAAAAATGAATAACTGAAAAAAAGGAGGAAAGGTGAAAGGCATTAATTAGCTACAGTATTTTGCCAATTTACTACCATTTCAGTATATGGAGCATGTTGACTGTTGAACCAAAGTGTCATGGCAAAACACTGATAGCAAGAACTGATTTATCACATAATTGTAAATAGCTAATACAACTGAAAATATCTATTAACTGGACTGCAGAGTTTCTTTCATAAAAGGGAGGCTGTGTGAGGTTTCAGCCTCCTCTTGACCATGAACAGAAAAAAGCATGTACAGAACCAGATGAATGGATGAAGCCATAAAGGCATTTCTGCTGGCAAGTCTATAGGATTATTGCAGGTAAATTGCAGGTAGCCTAAATACCTAAATATAGTAAGACCTCATAACATTACTCTGCCATTAGCAAACACTGGGCACACTTTCCATTTGTACAATGATACGGCATCACATTGAATCTATTAAAGGGTTTTCTGCTTGCACAGGCGTGATGAAGAAAGGATGTCTTTCCATCATTTAAACTGCATTTCTGTCCGGTGACCTCTCCTGCTCTGTTCTTCATTGTAACCTCACTTATTTCACTTAGAATTCATTTGAATGCAGTATTGTGGTCTGAATTAGGACCTGGCGAGAATAACGACACCATCTTTACGAAGAGGTGACTGAGATAATGTCAGGCTTGCACACACACCCACACACCACCAGGGCAAATGTTAAATGATCACTGCTGCTTATGAACTTATAACATATATGTATTATACCATTTATTCATTATGGAGTTGTACTGGAAATTCAAATACAATGAATTACATAAATTTGAATTTTAACTAGATCCGGAGCCTCACTATCAGCAACCTGAAGCTAAAAAACTATGTCTAAAAAGAAGTTTGTAAATATTTTCTTTTTCTTTTTACCAGGACTTGAAGTGCAATTTTTATGTAAGCTTCATTTTCTAGAACTCAACAGCAAAATATTCCTGAGAAACAGATGCACTGCTTTACTTGCATTATGTTCTGGGAAACAGACAAAGCAGATAGTTGAATAACTTCGAGCGTTAAACACATTGTGTAGGAAACATTTCTCCTCACAGATTATTAAAAATGCAATATACTGAACACGTAAGTTTTATTATTTTTTCAAGCTATGTGGAGACACAATTTAAGATGCAAGATTCCTTTAATCCAAGTCATTATAATACAAGGTTTCTTTTTTTTAAGAGAGTTTTGAGTGTACAAAATTGGAGCATCCTGACTAAAGAGGATTTATTTTATGGGAGAGAAGCTTACTAATGGATTCACCGGGTCATTTAAATTTGTTTTTGTGAATAATTAAGAATGCAAACGCAAAGATAAAATACTCTAAAAGCGGACCAACAGACCACTAAGCCATTAAAGAAATATAAAACCCATAAAAGCGTGTTGTGATGTGTATGTGATGCGGTAGAGAAAATAGTCGGCGGTTGGGGATGAAGGTTTTCACCAAAACAGAAACAAGCAGCTGTTCACGTCTACCTGCCTGCTGTGATCTGAAGATACTGATAGTCTGGCTGTGTTTTCATCTGGTGAGTATGAGTGTGGGATTATGCCAGTTGCGTCTGTGTATATATGTGTATTTGAAAATGTGAGCATGTGTGGGCAGAGCACTTTCTATGTGTTTATGTGCTGCTGAATACCATATTGTTTGTCCCCGCACTTCCTCCCCTTCATACTACATGTGTATTATGCATGACATAGGAGTGCGATGGCAATTGGCAGGCCTCCTGCGTGGTAACAGCATTTGTCATCTTTGAAACCAGGCTAAAAGAGCACGTTCTACTGTAGGCGTATGTTACCTGACCACCATTCTCCTAAAACCCTCTCATTTACATTTAGAGTGAATGCCATTCTGTCAGTGAGGCTCCATTCCACTCGGACAAAGTCCTCACAGCCTCTCTGCCTCCTACTTTGCAGTACACAGACAGTAAAACAATAGTCGTGATGGGGAGGCATCAGACACACTAATTTGGCGTTATGGCAAAAGTCCTTACCAGAATGATAAGTTTGCAAGGTGGATCGAAAAGACTAAATCTCAGTGTGTCGAAAGTGGCAAAATGGAACTTTTTTTCTATGAATTTTAATATAGAGGCAGAAGGAGTCTATAAGCTGTAGACTTAGGGTACTCAACCCTTTTCATATCAAGAACCCCCAAAATGGAGTCACATTTGAGCAGAGACCATTTGAGGACATTTTGCTGCAGATTGGTCATTCAGTTGAAACCTGGTCATTGCTTCGACTGCAGATTGTGAGATAACACTGACGACAGTTGATAAGCAGAAAACTAGAACGGGCGTCTTCTTAGAGGAGCTGGTACTTAAGAGGTGTAGTTCATCACAAGTGCTCGTTGGATGGCCCAGCACCTCTAGACACCCCTCTTTATACTTATCCAACGCTGGAATAAGGTGGATGTGCATGAAAAATTCATGAACTTTCTGGAACGCTCACGCAGTAATTGGCCAGGTGTGCAGAGAAAGTTGGTGGGATCTAAAGTGCTATCTCAAGCTCTCTGTTTTGTCATTACACATTTATTTCTATCACTTCTTGTGTAGACAGTCCTGTATAACAGCCTGCTTTCCAGTGTGACTCTTAAGCTGAGGTTGTGGTTGGTCAACATGTCAAAAGGACAAAACAGTTCTTTAATAAGCACTTTGTTAAACGCTACTGTCAGCATGCTAACATGCTGTCTTTGATAGGGTTACAGGTACAATTCTTTACATGTTCACAGCTATTGTTGTACTAGGAGCGATGGCAACTTCTGGTACTTCAGCAAGATCGTTAAAAAAGACCAAACAGAGTAGATGTTAAAACAAACCTAAAACCTTGAGTACTTTTAGCCTATGTGGTGTTGCAGTTTTCATTAAACAAACAGATGGTATATTTGCCATTTTTGCAGTTCTTACAGTACATTCATGATCTTAATTTGACATCTTAGCATGCTTTCATTTGTTAATAACCACTAAACATAAAGTACATCTGAGGCAGTTTTAGCTTGCACATATTTGCTTTTTTTTTTTATATATTTAACTGTAAGTCACAAATGTTCACCACATGCTGGTGGGATAGAGCTAGTGTCAAATGTCAATGCAGTCCATTAAATTATTCACTAAAAATTGAAAACTTGAACCTCCTGGGGAAAAGTCACAGGGATTCATCCCATGGAGGGTAATGAATATCTGTACAAAAGTGCATTATAATCAATTCAGTTATCTGGAGATATTTAAGTCTGGACCAAAGTAACCTACCGGCCAACATTGCCATCCCTTGAGTCACACTGCTAGCATGAATAGAAACACTGATAAAGTTTCAATCTTACACTTTCCTGATAAAATTAAAATGTGATTTTATCTGCTGCCCCAATAAACCTCCTGAAAGACACTTTGGTGGTTACTAAATGGCAAAAAAAGTAAAGTTGGTGGGATAATTAAAGGTGTAACATCTGTGCCAGCAAATAAAAAACAACAAATAAACAATATGTCAATTAAAGTAGAGCAGACATGGCATCATAAAAAAAGAAGTCCATTAATGAGAGTGCAGAGGCGCAGAAATCGGGTCTAACGACAGCACCAAAAACTTATTTAATTGTTAGTACATGCCCTCAGGTGAGTTTAACAGCTTCATTTTAAACTACACTTCATAATTGGCGAAATATTACTGCTAACACTTTACAACCTTCCAGGAAAGTTGCTACTGTTTATAAGTCTATCTCTCATAACACCTGTGACCGGTGGCTCACTGTCACCTGAGGCTGAAATTATATAATGTTCCTTTTATTCATGGATCATTGAATAATGTAACTTTTATTAGTTGTGTTACTTTTGGGGTTGCAGCGATGCAGCAGAGGACCAAGGGTGCTCTGTCTTTGCAGGAAGCACTAATTATCCCTTGAAGAGATAATAACTGTATTTATCGTCTGAGGTGTTCATTTTCTGAAGGGTTATTTATCAAATACCATGCGGGATTAGAAAATCAATTCAGAGTGTCACAAATTAATTTGCAGCCATCATCTCACTTGTTCCCATGAGACAGCAGGAAGCAGAAGCACCTTACTAATGTGGAGAATACTGGTGAATTGATTTATTTTTCCATATCGTCCATATCTAATGAAGAATGCTAATGTGAGCTGTGACAGTGGAATAAGCGTATACCTGTGTGAAATCTGTGCTCCTGTAACACTTTATTACCTAGTCGGCTTTTAGGGGGACACATAATTATTAACATGTTGACTCATATCAAGCACATTATAAAGTTGAAGCAGCAGCAGTGAATTATCGTCTAAATGTTTACATGTTTGCAGCCAAGTATAGTGTGAATGTTTTTCCTCGTAATGTTCCTCATTAGATTAATCTGATTCGATATTCTGGCATTTCCCACTGAATCAGAGCCAAATGGATTTTGACTCGCACCGCAGCATCTCTGTCATATTACTGAATCCTGTAAGGTTCAGTTAATGACTTACAGTCGCAGAATATGCCAAACTAACAGCTGCAGTCAAGATTATTAAAAGTAAAGTTTTTTTTGTCTGCTGTAGCATACAGAGATAATTTGAGAGGCCAGATTTTATCATTTAATAGTGAGAATAAGAATAGTAGCGATAGTAGTTGGTAGATGGTTGTATTATATTGGCTATACAGAAACATACATTTGATTAAAAAAAATATGAATGTTCCACAGGAAATTATGTTGTAAATAATTTATCTAATTAGTGCCGATCTTCATATGCCCAGTGGACATCTGTTCACTGTGAAGAGACTCCTGGTCCCTGTAAAGATCCTTCTACTGTCGAGATACATGTCTACTCCTTTAGGACTCACCAAGCCTCTGGGTAGACAGGTAGTCTATCTAAAACCTTTTGGGCACAGCAGCAACATGCCTGCTGAAAAAGTTTAGCTGCAACTTGTCCTAACATGGCTTAAGTGTCCACATGTGGCTTCAGAAAACAGTCCTGATGTTATGGTCTGTATTGTGCCTTGTTTAGTTTTCTTGCTTGTGCCCTGTTTTCTGTATTTTCTCGTGCGTTGTGTTATTTGTGTTATTCTGCCTGTGTGCCTTGTACTCCTTGTGTTTTCTCGGCTTGGTGGTATCCTGTCTTGTGGTCTTTGTGTTCATTGTGGTCTTTGTTAGTTTGTCAGTTTTCTCTCTGGCTCTGTGCACTTCCTGTTTTATTTTGTATTCTTGCCTCTCCTCATTTGTTGAGCACTTTACTTCCTGCCCTTTTGTGGTTCCCTCCCAGTTGATTACCTGCTCTGTCCCAATTAGTTTCACCTGTCCCCTGTTAGTCTCCTCACCTGTTTCCACTTCCCTGTCCATCACAGTGTATATATACTGGTCTGTTTCCTTTGTTCTCTGTAGCATTGTCTGCAACTATCTACTTGTCCTATGCCTGTGTAATGTCACTAGCCCCTGTATTCCTGCCCGCCTTTTTCCTGCCTTGTGCCTACCCTAACACCTGACCTCTTTTCTGAGGCACGTTACCACAACACCCACAGGTGACGCCTTATGGCTTTAAAGGTTGTTAAGGCCCTACATGCATTTTCAGGCCCTACATGCTCCTTCAAAACAGAAGAAGGGTATGCGGAAGGTGTCTGAAACTCACCCGCAGGCCTGGAACCTTCAGAACCTTCCTGTGCCTAACAGGATGGATGACGAAGGTGAAGGGAGAGAGCAGTATTAACCAGATGAGTCTGTGTAGCCATCGCCCTGTGCAGCTTGGCAAGCAGGCCATCCACAATCCTTCAGTTTCTGCTGAGGCAGGTTACTGCAGACCGTTACGCTTGGCTGTCGGCGAATCAAATTGTTTGCTCACCGGGTCTTTAAAATCCAGCAGAATGGGCAGCAAACACCTCAACGTCCGCCTCGGACTGAGAGGGGGGCTCTATAAGGTTTTCATAGAGAGTAATGTTGAATGTGCTGTGGCCCTGCTAGCAGAACACAGTTTCCATGAATCTTCCTCCTCCTACATGATCTGCTGCAGTCCTGAGAGAGGGAATCTGAATGCCTGAAAGTTAAGCAATGCAAAGTTTGCTCTCGGAAACAGTATCTACTTGTAGCAGCCGCTGCTGTTTAAGACAAATTTTATAGAAATCTAATATTTTGGTGACAAGATTATTTATTGAAATAGAGTGAAAGCTCCACTTTATTTCTATTTTCATTGGGAACTATGCAATACTTTGTTTGGTAAGGAAAAAAAACACTTATGACAATGAAATATAAACATACATAGATGCAGTCTCTCCTGGTTTTATTGCAGCCATTGAAAAATACCTGGATGTGTGAACACTGATGATTTTAACCTATTTTATTGAGTTCCCTTTATTCCCTTGTCTGTCAGTCTCGACTTTAACAAAGTTAAACATACCTCCATTTCCCACAAATTGATATTATCTAGCCATCAAACGTTATTGAGTTTGTTTGTGTTTGCATCTGTTTGTTGCCTGCAGAGCCAACATCAGAATGTGTACTATGTGTTTGTCGATTCTGATTCATAGATAAAAGAGACCCCCAGTCCTGAGTTGAATGGATAATCTGTTTATATTACAGCTCGAGGCAGTTTCTTTGAATTAGTGCTTTACTCAATAAACACTGCAAAGTGGGAAAAAGTGCTACTTTCTTCTTGACTGTGTTAGTGGGTTGAAAAGACAACATCTGTCAAATGGTCCCTTGCAAAATCTATTCTGAGGGAACAAAAAACCCTAAAATCAAAAGAGAAGCTCTGCATCTAATGGAGCAAATATACCAGAAAACTAATAGCATGCACAGTTCAGTACATGGTAGACAACTGAGTAATAAACACCAAGTGTTTTATATACCAAACTAGTAGTATTTTAGCAGTTTTTCCCAAAGAGTGAACATTTGACAGATGTCCTTTTTTCTAAGCCACTGGCATAGCTACAGCCTTGCAGGCTTCATCTATTCGATACTGCAGCCATGCCAAGTCTCTGGCATATAGCCTCACACTGCATCTGAGATAGCCTTTGTGATTTCTGCAGTTTATGTGACATGAATAAGAAATATCATGTACACCCCACAGAGGACAGCTGAATAGGATGTAAGGTTGTCTTGCTTGGACAGGGGTAACAACAGACCAGAGGGATACTAGGCGTATTTTTAAAATCGAGGTCCCGCCGCTGGCTTTTCCTGTCAAAGCCAGAGGAGGAAAGTACTATCCAACTACCCCCCCCAACCCCCCTCCAAAACACACATACACACACACCGTCTGTGTGTCTGGGAAAGAGCTGTGCAGCTTTCAGAGCTCAGCATGAGAGCATTTGATATTCATAGAAGGGAAGAGGAGGAGAAAGTGAAACAACAGCAGGAGCACTGCCTTACGCGTGATATTACATTGTAATTATGATTTGGATGCAGGCACTGAGAAAGCATAGAGGGCACGCTACAAATGTACAAAAATGTATGCATGCACACTCTCTCTCTCTCTCTCTCTCTCTCTCTCTCTCTCTCACTCACACACACACACAGAAGATGCAATAATGGCAAACACTCCTTGGGTGGAGGCACTTGAAACTTCAAACTGCCCATGCCCACATCATCGCAGGAGTAATGCAGGATCAGGCGCAATGCATTCTGCGCTTATTTTGAAAGCAGGGAGATGAGGTCCATGAGTAGGCTCCATATAGCTATCGACAGAGCTGTTCTGATTGGTTTGTTTACCATCAATATTTGTAGATGTCAATCTGGGCGCCTTTGAGAAAATGGATTTTTCAGCATGAAGCAGAATGTTCAGAGAAATCATTGATATTAGCACTGCCAGGGCCTGAGAAAGACACAGAGATAGTGTGTGTGTATACATATGTGTGTATGTGTGTGTGTGTGTATGTAGGTATGTATAGATAGATAGACAGAGATAGAGGAAGAGAGATCACCGACATCTACAGACTGACAGGCAAGAAAGACAGACATAGAGGGAGTGATTATGGACTGCCCAATAATATCCTGAAAGAGTTGGTTCTCTGAAAAATGACAGATTCTGGGTGCTTTGTGTTGCACACTGGAAACATGCCAGTAGAATTTCAAATTTGATTTGTAAAGCCTTTTTTAAAATGAAAAACAAAGAGCGAGACAGTGAAGCAGCAGAAGACATAAATGAAAAGCGAGATTTTGGACTACACATTAATACAACAAAGAAACACATGCATATGTAAAAATCACAAATGCACTATAATGCATTTTGAAAATATTCCTGTGGGATTTTTCAATTCGATTAGTAAAGGTTTTCAGGCGAGAGAAAGAGAGAAAGAAAGAGCTGTCAGACTACAATGCTGGCACATCTACTCTGCCTCTTTTATCAAAGATAAGTAGTATTGATTTACTTTGAGGCTGTAAAAAGTATTCGTCTTAAGAGCTGACATTTAATAATCTCTACCTAATCCATGTTTTGCTGGGAGCCTCTTGAGATGCTGGTGAGTCCTCTATTGTTCTCCTGCTCTCTCTTGCACCTACTGTATATCTAATGAAGGAGACTGACGTTATTAACCCCCACTGGCTCAAAGCCGTACATACAAAAAATGCATGGTCGCAGCGTTTATTTGATGGCTGAAGGAATACATCAACTATTGAGCAAATAAACTTTTGATTCACTGTGGTTTGATGAGATTTGCTGCAGTGTGTGTGTGCATCTGTGAGTATTTGTCCTTAGCATAGAGTTAATCATTTTAAATACAGTAGCAACCTAAATACCAAGCAGAGAGATAAAAAGTGGAAGAAATAACCACATTATGTATATCTAAGTTATGTATATCTAAATGGCTAACCTCAGATAAATTAGCTTTTAGAGAATTATTTCTTGTCTTAATGTTCACATTAAATGTTCTTGACAGTTTTTAAATGAACGATTTTTAATGAGGCCCAATTTTAGTATGATACAAACATGTAAAGACTAACATCTATACTGTATATTGTTATAATATCTGACCGTATGTGTGGTGAAGTACAAATAACAGCACATTTTCTTTGGATGTCTTTAAGTTGCACCGATCAGTGTTTTTGTAGTAAAAATGGATCATCTCATGTGTATTTGAAAGTGAGATGTGAAAAATCTACTGAAAGTCAGATGATGGTTTTCCTCAGTTCCAGGGGCCGCTTTAGGCAGCTTATGAATCTGAATAAATAAAAAATCAATCCGTTAGAAGTGCAAACAGGGAAGTATTTGCTTGCCATATAATCTTAAAATCTTGATTTTTGTGGTGCCCTAAAATGCACCCCCTCTTCAAAAAAAAAAAAAAAAAAGAAGAGACTGGCAGAGATTGTTGTTTTTACAAATGACCCTGAAGGTCATATAATCACCTAAAGACGGATGGAGGGATAATCACAAATCTATATTTGTGCTGTCAGATCTGACCTCAGCTGGTGAACACAGAACAAGGTAAGTTTACTTTCACATTCCTCAGAGAGCGAGATGGAGCATCAGAATCAAACAGGTTCAGGTTCAGAGAGCTGGCACACTGTCAGGTTTGCTCCCACATTGTGCGTATTAATAAGAGATCATTAACATTTCGATCACATTTCATTTCATTTCAAGATTAAGGCTCGTACGGGCTCACACTTTGTTGATTTCTTGTTAATAAATACACCACAGAGGCCAATCTAACAGCGTGAACTGATTTCGCAGACTGAAAACGCTGCTGTTGTCGAGGCAAATCATGCGCCTCTGCCCGCTTTTTAATAAAAGGCCAATGTCGGCTTTTTATATGAAACTAACGCTATGATTTACTGTGGCTCCGTGAGCAGATGCTGGAAAAATTGTTGAGGTAGTGACTACACTCCCCCCAACACAAAAGGGAAGAGAAGAAAGCCTTGAATGTCGCTCAGTGTGTGTTTGTACACACCGGGGTATGACTGAAGGGCCCGAAGAATGGTTTCTCGGTGGGGACTGTAAATTCCAGGCATGGCTCCTGTCCATTAGTGAGGCTCCGCTTTCTCCCGGCTGCCCTCGGTGCCCAGCGTCTCAGCGGAGGTGCTCTGAAACACAACACACCAAATGAGATGTGACTTGCGCCGCCATACCGTTCTATTTATACTGGACGGGACGACATTGAGGGAGAGATGCAAAAAAGTGCTCACCTGCTGCTTGATGAGGTCTGGTGGCTCTCCAAGCCCACGGAGGAGTCTGTGTAATTTTCACCCTCACATCTGAGGGTGTAAGGGAGACCTCATCCCCCAACACCCCTCCTCCCACCCCACCCTCCGTCGGCCTCACCCACCATCCCCCCAAAGGCAAAGAAAAACAGAAGATAATTACCTGGTGTGAAATTTCCTGGCAGTCAGTGTCTCAGCCGCACGATGTGGGGGTGTCACAGAACTCATATTTGACTGTGCTTTTGAGGACACGCAACAAGGCTATTGTGTTGATGTTTGTGTTGGAGGTGCGCTCCCAGGGGTAAAGGAGCAATTCTAAAAATAATGGTTTTCCTGTTTGATTTCTTTTCTTAAAAAAAAAAAAAACAACAGGTAAGAACCCAGAACAGGTTTTGTCTTTGAATACATGTTGAAACAGAGTTTGTGCTTTTGAAAATCTGTAGCACCAAAACGAAAGTTGCGCTGATGGCTGAACCTGTGTTTATTAAGCTGCTGAAACTTTCGACTTAAGTGAAAGATAAAGTAAAGATAGGATAAAAGTTAAGGTAAAAGGTATAAGTCCTATGTGTTTACTCCCACTCACAAACTTTATAATAAAGCTATTTGATTCAAAGCTATATTCCATTCAAATTTCTTACTATCTAAAATATTCCAAGGCTAAGCTAGAGTTAAGAATAGATCTTGAATGACTGCAGCATACAAGGTGTGCACAAGCTCTCAGAGACCTTGGAGTTACTGTAAAAAAAACATCATCGTCTTTGTGAATATTATGCTTGCTTTGGCAATGTGTGTCATTCAACGATTTGCATTGGATTCTGACAGTTCTTAGGGGAATAAACAGTTTTTTTTTCATTCTTTTGCATTGATCAGACAAGAGAGCAGCAAGAAAGATGGTGGCAGTGATTTTTGTTTACAGTCACTTTCCATGCAGTGTCATTGTCTGTACATATCAAAGAGGAACTATACACTCTCCCTATTTAATACTGGGTTTGCCAATTTTTGTATCATCTTTATGTGTAAATGATACAAATTCTTATCAGACTGATAGATTATAAATAAAGTACATTTCTGTTTCATTGCATTTTCTTTGCATTTGTCCTTTTTTTTGACAGACTGGCTGATTTGGTCTCTCTTCTCAGAGAATACAAGTGATTAATCACATGATCACTTCAGAGTTCCTCTTTAAGGTTACTCCTGCTGAGTCAGTACCTTGATAGGTGCTTCTTAGTGCACAGGCTCCCAATTTTTCTCCTCTAGTTTAGTTGTTTAGACTATTCTTGAATAAAATGTGTGAGTCGGATAAATGCGGGCCCTTCTTGAGGATCTCCATCAGTTTGCAAAAGGAAGATCTAAATGTCTTTCTGATGTCTGCTCCGAACGCTTTACAAAAGCTCCGCCAGTTGAGACTCTCCCCAGCCATAAAATATTGATTTCAGTGGGAATTTCTCCTCATGCCATAAAGTGCTGTGAAAATTTCAAGCGCCTGTCAGTTGACGGTGAGCTCCACCCCCTGCATGTGAAAAAGCCTCCATCACTCAGGCCTCATTTAGCCCATGCCCCTGTGACTTCAATAAATGCCAGATATGGGGAAGACGGGGAAAGAAGTGCTGCTGCTGCTGCTGGAGGTGGTGGTGGGAGGGGGGTGGGGGGGTGGGGTGTTGTTTAAGTGGGAGGCAGCAGCAGGATTAATGATCAGAGCGGCAAACTTGGCTTTTGCTTGCATCACGTAATCAATGGCGTTGAGCGAGGCAGACGTGCCGGCCGGCGGAGAGGCTCGACGAGAGCTGCAAGAGCCGAGACTAACCTCCTCTCATTTCTCAATAAGACAGAGGGCCCCTCGCTGCCAAGCAGACAAGGTGAAACACTGTGGGGACCCGAGTTGAATGGCAAGGGCTTTTATGCAGTTTAATGATTTTATTAATCCGTAGAGTCAAATGCTCGTGTCGTGAGTCCCAGTGATATGTCATTTGTCTTAAGTGGCTATTTTCACCAACTTGTTTTGCCCTTGACTAGGATTAGGTAGATATTAGGAATAGTGAGCAAACGGGAAAATAATAAATGATGCTTCAAGCTCGGCACAGAAATAAAAAAAAGCAGCTTTGTTACAAAGAAAACACCAAAAAAAGATAGCACACAAGGTAGCACTTCTGCTAAAAAAAGGACAGGGGTTATCAAGTAAAACCAAAGTACATTTATAAATATGCTGGTTCTGTTCTGTCTTCAGTGACTTATTACAAAGCACACATTCACCACGGCAAGAATTCTTATTTTTTTTCTAGATTTCAAAGATGGCAGGCTTTGATTGACATGTTGGTTTGTTCCCGGTGTTTAATTGTATTTTCAAAGATCTCTCAGGGATCATGAGGTTGACTAGTGGTTGTGTTTATCATGTTGTGCTGCTTTCTTACTTGTCTTTGATCTGACTTCTTATGCTCTTGAATAAACGCCTGCTTTCATTTTGCAAATGCACTCTGTTTTCTAATTGAGGCTAAAAATGGTCCTGTGCAGCTGTGAGACTTTTTTCCTTCATCATTAGTAGCCAGTACCATTATGAGATGCCTCAAATTCAGAAGTGGAGGGTCACCGCGCTGGCATTTTCAATCTGCTTGTTGATGCTTCTAAAAGAAACATCATAAGAAAATGTGAATCTGAGATGACGTCTGGATTTTATGTAATTCACATCAAATTAATATAAGGTAAAGAAATGATTGCCTCGTCTTGTGATGTGAAACAAAACACATGCTTTGAATATACATGCAAACACACAAAGGCAATAACTGATCTGAGATAAAATCTCTTATGTTGCATACCAGCCTTTTATTTACGCTGAGCTTGTAATCTACCCTTAAACCACAGATAATAATAGATAGATAATAGATAATAGATTGCAATATTCACAAGTCTTGTGAAGTCTGGACAGGGGCATGGGACTGGGGGATGATGAGACTTAGTTTACAGGCCTCTAATGTGAAGGGGGCCCATAAAATTGCTGGGATAGACAGCAGGTACAGGGCCCAGAAAAAGCCACGCCACTAGTTTAAGAGCAGAAACAGTCTTCATGATCTTTGGATTTCCTGGAGTCCAGAGGGTTTAACATCTTCAAACATCTTCAGACATGCCGCCTTGATCTTAAAAATGATTGTGTTATTGGAATGTGCTGAAGCCCATTCCCGGCTGTAGAATACTGAAGGTGTGTTTGAGCACAACACAAAGGGAATTTTAGATACATAGTGATTCCCGCCAATTGAAAGTTGAGAGAAAATTTGCTGAAAGCGGTGTGAACAAAGGCAGCTTGAACGATAAATTTGTGTGTACACTGGGCATATACGACAGACAAGAGGGAAAAATGAGAAGAAGTGGAGGGGTAGGACTTGGCCACCTGGTGAGGTCTGAGTCGAAATCTGAGCTGAACACACTCCACACGCTGAGGGCTGGTGCATACATTACCAGCTTGGTTACAGCTAACGTCTGCACGTTTGGAACATTTTCAGTGAAACAACACACAGACTGTGCAACAAGCAAAGTCAAAATTCGCATGAATAACGCAAGGTGGAACTTTTCCTGTTGTAACTTTCTTAGACAGATTTTTTTTAGGCAGAAGGGAAGCAGAACCAGCTGTTAATGCAACACTGACATCACCTTATATTTTTATAGGCAAACAATTTCTTACTTCTACATCCTGCAGACACTAAGCAACATTAGCGTTCAACTCAGTTCAGCTCCACTTTACTTGCATTTAGCTTTAGCAGCTAAATGCAATATGTTCACCAGCTTGATGCTAAGTGTGTGCACTGTTTGGTGCTGGGCAAGTAGTGAGTTTATTAGAGATTTTTCATAAAAACAGCTACCTGTCGCTTTTAGACGCGACACTGTTGAGATGGGTGAAATGAAGCAAAGCAGTAAAGCAAAGAAATGAATAAAAAGATAGTTCATTGCTCAGAGGAGCTGAGGGAAACTGCAGAGTGTATTGGTAATTACTTGTATTCATTACAAAGAGAGAGCTGTCTCACCTGTTCACAGAAAGCCGATCCTTTCTCCATACGGAAATGTTGATTATAGCAGCTTTACATTTGAAACAATTGGAGGAAATGAAATGTGGTGATTTGATACATAATAATTGTGAATCACATACCTCACAGTTTCAGTTTAGTGAATCAAAGTTGATTTGTCACTGAGCATGAACATTTTTGCTTTATTGTGTCATAATAGTTAACTACTATGTGTGTGTTATTTCACTTTTTTCTTTCATCGCATCAAACTTTTCATTAATTCTTCCTAGCAGGAACTGGCCTCCAAAGAAAAGGATCCCATACAGATTGTGTTTAAACTTCTTTTATGTTTTTGAACACTTGTGATTGAATTGTTGCGCATTGGGTGCTTCATAGCTAAAACCTGATTGATGGATCGATAAAGTGTCAAATAAGAATGATTCTCCACAGCCATCTCGCTCACTATAATCTTTCTGAATTGTTCAGTTCCCTTTAATCATTGCTTTAGAAGCTGTAATATTTTATACTGGAAGCCACCAGTCTCCAAGTTGTCATCCCATCATTCGGTTTTTCAATCTCTACTAAATCTGTCCAGACCTGGCAGATGTATGCAACTGCAGGACAGAAGGTCAATCTAACAAAATCCTTTTAACCTTAACTTGTTCTTATCATACAGCCAGCTGCCTACAAGGTGGGTCACAGTCATGATAAAGCAGCCATTAGCTCCAGCGGGCTGACCTTACAAAGGAAAACTGTCACAAACTAAGTTCTCTCAAGTATCCAGCCTCCAAAAACGCATGATCAATCGAGCTGACTCAAGTGTTTTTACGAGTGCGATTCTCAGTCAAGAGTGTCAGCGCGTGATTATACCTCCATCTATCATTGTGATGGGACTAAGTATTGGCTCCTTGTGACAGACTCTGAGGAATAGGACTCGACTTCAAGACAGACTTCACAGACTCACTAGATCAGCAGTCTGGAGCATTCACGAGAGACGACAGGCGCTCAGCTTTTTCCTTATCGTCTCAACAACCTCTTAATTTATAGTCCAGGGCCTTTTTTTTCATTTTGCTGCCGCTGTTCCTGTCCGTCCAAGCCGTGAACTCCCGATGCCCTCGCTGACTGGCAGCGGTGATACAGTGAGGAAGTGTTTAAGGATTACAGGAAACTATACAGATCTATACGGCAGCATTAAAATGTCTCGAGCAGAGAGAAGTTACAGCGCTGTATATCTCAACATACGCATCAAAACTGATGTCAAGAGAATTTCTCTCACTTCTGTGTGGGTGTTTAAACCATATACAGTACACAAAACTGGATATTAGCTCAAAGCACTTATGAATTGTAAATCCTTTTTATTATCCTGTCCAACTACCACTTTGTTTTTTCTCTTAATAGGAATAAGAAACAGCTTTCTGAAGAGGCGGACGGGACGTAAATTCCCCCTGAAGAATTGACGCTCATCAAATTAACCGTCCTCAGTAGTCTATTGTTACAATTAGAAGTTAGTGAAGCTATTCCTTACATATCGGCAGCTGTTGTCTATTTTCCTTTAATTTGTTGTAATTTGGAAGGAATCGACTTAATGCCTCGTCCGACAAGAACACGTTTTACTGATATGGATTGTTGTAAGGCAAGCTTAATTGATGCTGAGCGTTGCAGCAGAATTCTCAATGAAAAAGCGATGAAACAAGTGAATGCTTGACAACCTACCTCTGCAGAACCGCTCCTCTTCTTCACGATCGTGTTATTGGAGACACACTGACTTAAGAGGCACGACGCATGCTTGGCCTCAGTTATTTTCTTGTCTTCGCAATCAGTCGGCACTGTCTGTCACTCCAGACAGGTGTGCGCTTGTCAAAACCACCATTTGCATGGTGACTTCATTTGAATAATAGGCAAGGAAAAAGGGCTGAATACTCCACTCTTAACCTTAATATATTTCATTTTTTGTCTGATTAAATTACATGTTTCACTGAATCTTAATTGCTTTTTTGTGAACCTGCTTATGTGATCTGATTTGCAATTTTCAGTGGGAATGGTATTGTATTACTTTGAATATCAAGGAAAGTCAGACAGGGCAACAAGCTTCCCACAATTTTGCTCTTGCACTTTTAATGGCATAAAACATAGTTCAAAGGATTCAAGGATTATAATTGTTGAAAAAGACAAGTTAAATAGTTCTTTTCAAAAAAGGGCATTAACATGTTACCTTTTTTTAAACTCAATTTATTGAAATGGGGAAAAACAGGCTTTTTTTCCCCCCGTGAAAGAGCATGCAAAGCCTTTGCCTTTGACCCGCGCTGTGTGATTTCTCCACACACAGGACGGTCAATCCCAGGTGAAGGTCTGATGAATATATGGGCGCCTCTCCAGTGATCATCTGCTGGGAGATTGGCGCTTAAAATGCATAATCAGCTGTAATTAATCGAACAAAGTGATTAATCACATTTAGCCCCCTCTCTGTTTGCATGCAACCTGTCATAATCAATTATTTGTGGGATAAATCGTGACTCTGGAGATGGGGGTGGCAGGAGAGGAGCGGGGCGCCTGATGAAGACTGATGACAGCCCTAAACATGGGACATGACAGTGGGAACATGGTGGAGATTGAATCTGTAACCCTCCGAGCACATCATAAATTATCTCTCTCAGAATAAAATGATTGATTTGCATCGCTCCTCGCTGCACCTGGAATTGCTGTCCTTCACAGGAACAAAGTGGTTAGTGAACACTACATGACGGCTAGTATTATAAGCTAATACTGAGAAAGAAAACGCTATAAGACATGTTATTTAAGGCTGGTGTCCAGAAATTGCTTTTTTATCCTTGAAAAACCAGGTGGACAAGTCCAGATGAAAGAAGCAGGCCGACGTTGAAATATAGTGTGTGCATGTCATAGAAGTGGGCAGATACATTTTCCCCTCAATCTAACAACCTACAGTGGGCTCAATTCCCAACTCCTGACAGCAACGCTTGCACTGGCTATGAGGTAAAGTTATCTTATTTAAAGCTGAAATCTGTAACTTTGGCACATTGTCACCCTCTCCAGAGTCGAGAGGGAGCTGAAATGACAGAAAAAGAAGGTTTTGTAGTATCCCTCATTTTATTTAAAACCAGGAAAGTGTGCCAGCTTGGAAAGTGTCATAGTGGTCTAATGCTGGTGGTTTTGATGTGTGAAAATAAAAGACTGGTGTGAATGTGCTGATCAGTTTTTGTACATACATTGTTGGCACTGTGTAGAGGACAGGTGTGACACGACACAGTGATCGCCATTTGTCGATAGCAGTAGGCTTGTGTTTTCTGTAAACCTGTCCTCTACAAAGTATATTTATGTACTAATAATTTGCTTTGTCATATTTGTGTATATAAATACACACACAGAGAGTGAGAGACATAGATAAGAAAGAGATAGATAGATAGATAGATAGATAGATAGATAGATAGATAGATAGATAGATAGATAGATAGATGGGAAATGCAAACATCCTTTGTCTCTGAGCAAGAGGAAGTGAGGGTCTAAATAAGCCCAGACAGAAGCCTTGCATTGGCACAGTCATCTTAACAGGTCAAGACTCAAGGCGCTGCAACACAGTCAAGACTGTCATCTGGTGTCAGTACCTGTGTCGCTCTCGTACACTTCAAAACAAGCCCTCACACCAGTCTGGACCACGTGACACACACGCACCCATGTATGGATACACATACATACAGCATGTGCACACACACACACAGAACTCACCACAAGAGGACTGTTGGGGCTGAAAAATCCAGGGGGTTGATGGGTAGTTATGGCAGGTGACAGAGTGTGTTGCACGCTCAGACAAATGGAGTCTGGCAGGTTCCCCTCAGAAAGACTTGCGGCTGTTTTTTCTTTTTTCCCTCTTTTTTTTCTTCTTTTTTTTTATTACTGCCTGACTGACTGCTTCTGCCTTTTACCAAACATCCATTGTTTACCTCTGTTCTGTTCAGTCTCACCTCAGATGACAAGCCATCCGTGGAGAGCCACTTCCTTTTCATTCTCTCCCTTTTTTCTTCCTTTCTTTCATCCTCTGTTTCCTTCCCTCCTTTTGCTCCACTCCTTTTCAAGCAGTTTTTACCATTGTGATGAGTGGATTTTAAACTGTCACAGTGTCAGGTTTTCTCACATGGAAGTTCATAGTTTTATAATTAAGTCTGGCAAAGCGCTCTACGAACTCTGGGGAACGATCATGTGACAGGGAATAATATCTGTCTGTGACACTCTCAGGTAATTCTAGCATGTGTTTAGATCAAGATAAAAAAAAACTATCTGAAAAGAATGAGATGCGTTAGGATAGTGACTCTGACATTTGGTCGCAGATTAAATAAAGCTTGCAATGATATTGTGACCTGCTGAATATCATCATGAAATCTAAATCAATGTCACCTTTTAAATTGGGCGTTTACATGCACCAGATTGTGTTTTATGGTTTAGTCGGATTTTACTCACGCCTGTCTTCATTACACAATGTCCATGTCTCTTCTGTCCATGCTTTTATAGATTTTTTCTTTTGTATTATAGTGAATAACATAGTTTGGGATGAATCTTTGAGTCACATTTAAAAAATAAATAAATAAATAAATACTTCCACTAACAAAAGCTGAAGAAGGCACTTCTTTCAAAGTTACAGATGCCAAATAGTTTTTTGATAACATTCCATTAAATGTAAAGACTCATCAGTTATAAGAACAGATGTTAGCTATTACCACACAGATATGAATGAATATTAATCTGAATAGGAAAATAATGTCAGCCTATTGTAATGAACTGAAACATTGTTTGGTTTTGTCACTCAGCTGTTATCAGTCACTACAGAACTAAGTTCCCCATCAATCTCAATCAGGACTGGATGACAGGATTCATTGGAATACAGTGTAACTTATTTCAAATAGCAGTAAAATCTCAATTGAGTGAGCTCTATTGTTTTTTTACCATTTATTTGCATCTTTAATAAAAGAAAAATCCTATGGATGGTGATTTTTTTTTTCACACAAACAAATTGCTCCTTCAAGTATTTTATTATCCTCTCATCATGTAAGGCTGCCACCAAGGAGACAGCAATGAGCAATACAAAGGTTCATTTATTTTTATTTTATTTATCTAGTTATTCTTTATCTTTATCTGCATCTTAATGAAATAAATTGCTCTGTTTTCAGTGTTCACATCCTCGGTCTCATTTTGTTTAAATATTCTAAGGCCAGTCTGTCTCTTCCCTATATAGATCTAATACAAAGGTGATGACATCCACAATTGATGATGTGCATATTCATGAAACAAAAGAACAGTCATTGCTTAATTTGATGTTTACTTTGTGTGCACCTCAAGCAGCAGCTACATCGATCGAAAAGTGTTTACTTTCTTTAGGTAATTACATGTTTGACCACTGACCAAGAAGCATACCATGTAGACCTTGGGTGTGTAGAAATGTTTTCATTTGTTAATGTGCCATAACAGGCAGTGAGATGAAAACTCTGACTGTGCATTAAGCTTCAATTTTACACCAAATGATTCTCTTTTAAATGGTTCACAATAAAATCTACACGTACTGTACTTTCAAACACACCATGGCTTATAGACAATTAAATGCACCATGTTGCTTCAAATCGATAGTTAGATGATGTAAAGAAGATTTTGTGGCCATGTTTGTGCATCAGGAAACTATTGTATTGAGTGTTCCCAGAAACTCTCTTCAAAAGACATTCTCACAAAACTCTCTTCGCCACCTAGATCGATTATTCGCGAGGTAACAAATCCTCCAATCAATTTAATTATATGTCTGTAAAATTCGGATTAAAATGGCTCTCACCTTACACCAGTGGTTTCTCACAATAATAGGTTCACATAGAATCTGTAACCACCTTCAGGTTAGTGCCTCTGTGCTTCCATCACAGATTATCTGGATCCCAGAGCTGGCTTATATCAGATTAGCCAGCGGGTTGATTGATTTAATTTGCTGGCTGCGAATGAATCTGTCCAAAATGCTACAAGCATGACCGTAGCTCTAACCATGGTGACATCCTTACCATAATATGTTTAGATATATAGCTGTGGAATATCCAATCATTAAGTCCTGTGATGGCCAGTGAACATAATGTCACTGAACTTAGACAAGTCTATTGATTTTTAGTAAGCCTTTGACAAACAAGCCATTCATTGGGTTGTCAGCATATCAATACATGTAAGCAAATGGTTATTGACTGTCTCTGACATTACTGATCTTAAAAAGCTTCACTTTAGGCACAAATCCCCGTCGTGGCAAAGTCATCTCTCTGAGGAACAGGCACCCCTGTATGTTTGGTTTCTGTCCTTTAAGTTTTTTAGTCATGTGGACATAGTTGTGAGTGTTGCATTTGATTTGACCAACAGCAATAGGAATTGGCAGAGCTGTCTATTGACTCAGATGGCCCAAAACTTAAAAAAAAGGGTCTTGCCAACTCAGAGAGCACCTACTTTATAAGCTGCTACCCTGTGCTGTAAAAACTGTGTTAGCAGAATTTTCATTTTCTGTATTACAGCTGGAGCAAATGTCACCTCCGAGTTCTGAGGGAAAAGTCAATTTTGCATTCTTGAGATATTTTCAGTGAACCAAAGATGGTGTGAGAGGCTGCTAAGACCATTATATGATTCTTCTTCAAAGTCTCATTTAAAGCCTCTGAATGCAACATTCAGTGCATGGGCATAAAGACTGTCCTCCTAGTTTCCTTGTCCTTTGTTTCGTCCACACTGCATTTCTAAAGAGACGGAGAGAGCGACCTTCCAGACAGCATTGTCAGAAAAAAAAAACAGAGAGCAGAGTAAAGTCTGAAGCGTTCAGCTGAAGGCACTGACAGACAAAGTAGCTCGTGTTAGCGGATAGCTAGCATGCTAATAGCGCAGAGTGAGCAAAGGCAGACACTAACTGTGTTTCAAGGCGTGTTTGCTTGTTTGTGTGTCTTTATGTTATTTTCCTCCAGTCTTTTTCCCCCTCTCTTCTGTACATTTCCCCTCCAGCCAGCCAATCAATATGCACCAGGACAGACTTATTACATCACAGTGGAGGTCGCCACTTTCTGTAGCTTTCTGCTGCAGAGAAGTTGAGAAGCAAGAGTAACTATAACTATAAATCAACTTTTACGCCACAACCCCCCCCCCCCCAAAAAAAAAAAAATTAACTATGTGCTCCCCTCAGCTCCAGATTCTGCATAGTCCCGTAATGTGCAACCTATTTATTTATATACGATTTTATAGATTTATAGATGTTTACTGAAGTTTTATTTTGTTTCTGTGGAGTCTGAATGACTGAATGTGTCCATTTTGCGCCCATTTGGTTTGAGATGCTGAGCTCTAGTGCTAAAACTTCCAAATGTTTTATAAATCGCCTTTGAGATGATGACATTTGGGTTGGTCCATGGCTACAGAGTGACTAAGAGACCGGTCCTGAGATGCTTAGACATTTTAGCCAATTATCTGGTAATGATAATGACCGTTGAACAGCTCGTGCTCACTCACACACTGACTGCTGATAGTCAGTGCAAAATGTTATGGATCTTTACGAGCTGTAGAGTTACGTTAGAGCAACTTTCTTTCCTCTTTTGGGGCTCTGTTGTTAAGTCCCTTAAAGTTCTGTGTGAAAAATGTTTGCAAAGCCCCAGTCGAAAGACGTGGCTCTCAAAAGTAATTACTGGCGGGGTCATTTATGTCACTTAATATGCACATAGTTAAAAAGTGGTTAAATCAGCCCCATCAGGTGACTGATTGCTATGGAAACCTTTGTAATCCATTAATCATGTGCAACTTAATATCAGCTGCTCTATGTGTAGACACTGAACCTTTTATTACTGTTTAAAAGCCGAGAAGAATGCAGTCACACAGCCCCCTCTAATGATGTGTCCTCAATAGAAATCAATCAATTCATAGAGGATTTTTTAATATAGCGCATCAACATGAGAATTTGACTACATAAGTAAATTTTGATTTTCACCATAAGACTATTTTCCCAGAATAGTTTGCAGAAATCAAATGTTTTGTCTTACTTTGAGCAAACTCATTATCATATTATCACATTCCAGTATGACTGGTTTATAGTGTAATTTCATGTAACTGTCTTCATTAACCTGCTAATGACTAGGAGCAGATGTTGGAGTTCATTCAAAAGGTCTGAGCTCTGTGCGGCACTGTGAGTGCTACTAATAACCAAGAGCAGCCCATGCCATTTCAGCTTCGGCTTCACAATGAACAACACTCAGTTGGCAGTTGCTGTGGGGACATTGGACATTATTACATTTTCCTTTTGCTGTCAGCAAAAAAGAATAATGATAATGTGTGAATTTTTCACTAGGAGGAGGCACCATTTCTCATCTCCTTTTACTTTATTCCATAGTCGTGAGATTGTGCAGATTCTCTTGGGAAAGAAGAGAACCTCTTCCCCACCAAGCCACTGTCAAATGACATGAAAAGTGCTGTTACATCAAATGTGAGTTGTCAAATATTTGGCTCATTTACCTTTTCCGATTTATGTCGCCCTACTGATTTCCCAACTGGTCCACTGTGACAGTATGCTAAAGCTGTATCTTATCTACCTGGCTGACCTGCACATCCAAGCGAACCACCTGCTGACTGTAGAAATGTATCTAAACTGAGGCCTTTATATCCCATGGACACCTGGAGAAAGTCCTCCATATTTTTTTTTTCTCATTTGGATTACTGCGACTCACTCTGTTCCTCTCTGCAGTTTCTGAAAAGTGTTTCTTCCCCCCTTACAACTCCTCCAAAATGCTGCAGCAATGCTTGAAGGAGAAATGATCTCTGCTGCAGCTACCTGTGAGTTTCAGAATTGATTTTTTAAGATTCTACTTTCATGGCTCAGCTGGCTATGTCCCGTGGCTATATCACAATCCTTGAAGTCCTGTGCAAACCGGAGCACAGTTTGAGATCCTTAGGCTGGGCCCTTTTGGTGGTTCCAAGGTCTTGATTGAAAAGAATAAATTTAGATTTTCCATAGACTACATATCTAAGGACTTCACATCGGCTTTAGTATTTGACTTGCTCTGATGCACTGACGCGTGGGCACAAGTCAGGATAGCCCTGCAAACTTATAATGCTTAGCCTTAGCGCTCATTACTTAGTCACTTGGGCTGCAGGAAACCTTGTTATTTCAGGCTCCAATAAAATCTTGGCACCCAATTTGGGCTAAAACAAGAATTCTCCTCTTTTCTATTCATAAATAGTCTATTATTTGCACCGGCATTATCAGTCTAGCTGTGTGTCCAGAAAAGGTCACAGCAGTGTAAAGGTAAAGTAAAGATAAAATTTTCATGTCTTTTGAATTTAGCAGTTTGATGGCCAACAGCAGGAGCACCTTCGGGGTATGAGTCTTTGGCTGAAGACGCTTTTCTTCGTAATGAGCATGTTGGTAGATGGCATGGGGGCCATTGTTATGGACGCTAACCAACTTGGACAGCATCCTTTTCTCCATCAACACCTCCAGAGTCAAGCTCAACTCCTCCTCGCTGACCAGCCTTACTAACTAACCTCTTTAGCTTGTTAGTGTCTCTCACTCTCACGATCCGTCCGAAGCACAGCAACATCTGTGCCTGTGCACTCCAGTGTATTTTTAGGAGAGGACCACCTCAACATCTTCCCTCGATAAATTAAGGAGCGAGAGGAGGCTTTGTCCTGTGGACGTCCACAATCACAGCTTGTCTAACCACAAAAGTGTCTTTAGATTGTACCCTTCATTGACCATTGATTATTTTCAACATGTAACAGGTTCTACCGGATTAGGTCAAATTTATTAGAAAAGGAGGCTAAATAATAAAATCCTTTCCTTCATAGAGTATGTTCTAGATGAGTAGATGCTCTATTCAACAGCGATACTAGCTTTACTATTATTTATTTTCATAAAACAGTGCCAGTGGAGTACAGGGAAATTTGGGTTTTGGGCTTTCGTTAGCTCTTTTAAAAATTATAATTGCTCAATGGTAATTCATCTGCTCATTTTCAAAGTGTACTATATGTTACAGTCTGATTGTGCAATGATATATTTCTATTAATTAGGTTATCAAATATTCATGATAATTCATGCACTTTCTTGCATTTTATCAACCAGATTTTATACTGGCTTTAAGAACTCTTCTGCACAAAAGATAAATCATATTGTTATTGTTGGTTCACTGTAGGGAGTGTGTTGTAGCAGCATATCATCTAGGATGACTTAAGCACTGTTTTATCCCGAGATAATACTCTTAGATGTGAATTATCTACTTATCAGTTAATCCCATCGCACTTATTTCCCGAGGGTTACAGTGGGCCAACGTGATTCCAACATGTTTTGACATTTCTCATCGTTGAATGTGCAAACACAGTGTCATGTTGAGCGCACACATGCGAACGCTCACACACTCTCTCTCTCTCTCACACACACACACTAGAGTGCTTATTCTGTCATCTTATTGTATAGCTTCCTCAGAGCGAAGTGAATTCCCGTGTGAGTCAACAGTATCCCCGCAGTGAAGCAGGGGAGGGAGCTTTTATCAGCCGACGTTGCTGGTGACAATTAATGTCAGTGATGTGATGTGTCCCGGCTCTTGGGTAGAGACATGGGGGGAGAATGGGTTAGAGGTGAGTATAGCCCGGATCTATAGACCAAGATGAGGTGGTGGTGGTGGTGGTGGCGAGGGAGGGGGGGGCGCATGTCTGCTGGCTGAGAAACTGTGGAACAATGCCAAGTTCTCCATTAGGGAGCCCTGCAAGGTCACTCCAGTATGCAGTCCTTGTGCCAAGCGACCCGGGCTCTTTGGTCTGTCCTAGAGGCGAGTGGGTGGGGGGAAGTGAGGCGGTGGGGGTTGGGTTTAGAGAGCAACAGATAGAGAGAGGGAGCTGGAAGAAGTGCGGGCCACAGTCCAACCCATCTGGGATGCGCTCCACAGACAGCCGGTGCCAGAGGTCACTGACAAAGCCGACCCCATCTTTGTAGAATGTCTGAAGGTTCCCTGCGAGAAAATGAGTTTTAGGCGGGAATAAAAAATGCCAGCAGACTGTTCTAGATCTTTAATCAGAGCAAAGGTCCACATGAAAACAAGGGTGTCGAAGCGCAGAAATACTAATGTTCCCCCTCCATGTGAGAGTCTTTATGGCACCTTGCCAGCGGGGTAGGGTGAGATGGGGTAGGTGGGTGGCATTATAAAAAGACTGGACAGTAACTCCTTTGCCCTTGAGAGAAAAACAAGTAAAATGCTTTGTTTTATGTCTTTCTCTCTCTCAGCTGCCGTGCCTACAGAATTTTAACTTTTGTTCCCAGGGGAGGAGTGATTTACGCTTGCTAATGTGATGAGCGCTTCTCAAATTAAGAAGAAAAGGAGGGCCACTCCACAATAAGCGCTGTTTGTGTTTACCACTTTAAAGTACCACTTGGTTGTCGCTTATGGTGTTGATAGTCTTGTGAGGAAGCCTGCGTACTGCAATACAAGTCTATTTAGAGAAAATTGGAACTCATTAACAGTGAGTATGGTTGTGTGTGTGAGAGAGAGTGTGTGTGTGTGTGTTGGGGGGGGGGCGTCCATATACCTGTATGCACGAGGGCTTTTCAGCCTAGCATTCATCTTAGCTGCTCTCCCCTTCAGCAATACTAGCTTTAGAGCTTTTAAATTGTAATGTGATAGGGTTCACCTGCAAAGCTACCACAATGAATTATTAAGCTCTCCACTATGGATGAGTGAGTCTCATTATAGCTCCCCTCAGTACTGCAGAAAGATAAGCATGGCTGATTATTTCTGGGTTCCCTTTTCCCCTTGCTTTCTAGAGTGCCTGGAAAAGGAAGAATTCAGCAGTACAGCTGGAGTGAGATAAGATTTCGAATGTGTATTCAGATGTTCTTTCACGCTCTGGGAACTGGATGCAGAAGAAAAGGTATGGCAGCGCGATTCGACATCTCTCCCTCTCGCGCTCTCTCTCTCTCTCTCTCTCTCTTTCTCTCTCCCTTCCTCTCTCTTTCTCCCTCTCTCTTCATCCCCAAGCCAACAGTACAGGCTGTATGGTGATAACTTTTCAAAGTGAACAAAGGCATCAAAAGGATGGAGGAGACCCGGGGATTATTTAAATACTAGGTGCATTAGAAGCCCCGGTGTGCTTTCCATCCCTTAAGTCATCAACAAAACCTGCTCCACTTTTCTCACTCTGGCTGAGGAGCATGTATACTACTGACAAAAGAAAGGAAAGATGGGGATAAAGAAGACGCTTCGGCAACCTGGCTTAAAAGTATTATGCTGTGTTATACTTGTGAATAACAGAGCGAAAAAGGCACTCTTTCCGTGTGAAGATAACAAGAAAGTGACCATAACTGGGATTGTTATCTGCACATTAATGCTGCTCGCATCACACAAGACCTTCAAACATGTATTTTTTCCAGAGTTCATGTTCCAGCCAAAGGTATAATGAAATAAACAACTAATCAAACATTTTGATAATAAAGCTTTTCACCTGGTTAATGCAGGTGTCTGTGCAATGTGGCTATAAGGTAAGACGTCTGCAACGGTGCCTGAAAGTGGTATTGCGTCACAGCACTCAAACAGCAAGGTTAAAAAAAGATTTGAGCAAGTGCCAATAAAAGCAGTACAGAGCTTTAAAGTTCCCTATCAGCCTTTGATCAGCTGATACGATGACATGACACCATATCGCGGGCAGAATCGGCTCGTGGCATAAATCCTTTCGTCGGTTTGGCATGTTGTCTGCCCCTGGTGGTTCACTGAGTGACGTATCATTAGCGCCGGCTGTCATCACAATACCCCGAGTCAGCACGGTAGACCGGGATCATTGTGTTTCTACACGTGCATTATGGCGTGGTGAAGACAGAAAATTATCGTTGTTGAGTGAAAAAATTGTAACTCAACAGAATAAGTAAATTGTACAACCTCTGGAACGATTGGCCCATAGAAAAGCTGAAAAAGATGCATGGATGTCAAGCTAAAAACATTTTTTTTTTACTTTGTGAAAAGCTGACAGGTTGGAGATAAAAGGTTCCCGCGTGACAGCAGTCAAGTCTGTCTCTGCACAACACAGTACAAAGGGATTTTAGCCAGATGAAGAAATTCAGTGTAGCAGAAGATTTACACTTGGGAATTGACATTTGATTTGAATGTAATCATCTTAAAATGAAAAAAAAAAAATGATTATCAAAGAGTTTACTAAATATCACCTCAGGTGACTGTTATCTGTTTCTAATTATGTTTAAAGGTGTAATAAAACTGTTGAAATGAAAGATGAACGACTTGTTTTTAGAGGCAAGCAACTCAATACAGCACCTCAAAAGGCATTAATGGCAGTAATACTCTTAGCTCCTCAATCGATGCTGAGCAAAATTAATATTGGAGAGTAAATCTTTCATTTTCTTGATTGATTACCATCATTAAGAGCATTGATCAGCGGCGAGAAGAAAAAACTGTGAGTGGGTGGGGGAGCAGCTTGTAGCTTTTTATCTGCCTCAGACAACATTAAAGAGGGAAACAGCGGCTCATCCTCTTCTCTCGCTGCTCTGTCTGGAACATAGATGTCAGAGAGAAATTTGCAACCGTCAAGGGAATGTTTTTGTTCTGACCTCCTCTAGCTAAATGAACGCTCGTCCTTGATGGTGGGAAATGGATGCATAAAGTGTATGAAAAGGGAGAGATGCATGCAAAGTCTTCAAGGTTAATTTACTCTTAACTCTTATTAAGTGTTCGTCTGTTGGGGCTTCATTAGGGTGACATGCTAGTTGCGGCTGAGGACGAGATTAACCTTGCACAGGAGGGGGAGGCAGGCTTTCTTCCCCATCTTCCATCTATCCTCGCACTGCCTCAATCGCCGTGGGGAGGCTGACGCACGTGCTCGGTAAACATCTGTAGCGCATGAGGCATCTGGCATAACAAGGACAAGGAGGCAGCAACCGCAGCACCCGGGAAACGTGGAAGTGTGGGTCACCGGCACAAATTAATGTAATGAGCTTGTGAATAAAGACTAAATATTCACGGTATATTGTAAAAGTCACGCTCTCACACGTTCACACACATGCGCCCACATTTTTACACACACACCTTGCTGCTCCAATCTGTCCACCCAGAGTAATTTTAAGATAGAATAAGACAAGTGTGCAAAAATACAGCAAGAAAGTTCAATTATAATTCCACACGTTATTTAAAACCTCTCAAATATGGCCTTTCCTTGCAACGGAGAGGCAGGTTAGGTTAAGATGGAAAATGTATTTCATTTAGGTGACTGACAGCATTAATTTAGTGATACAGCATCAGCAATATGAACTGTAAAGCCGCATTATCTATTTGGAATTACCTGCTACATTCAGACTGTGTATTTAGACCAACCCAGTCTCATAGCAAAACGTGAAATAGGAACGTTGGTCCACAGTGCAAAACGTAGCTATTTCACAATTTG